>VWYI01012243.1:109382-255489 GCA_013399455.1 Anthoscopus minutus
GAGGGAGACTACTAATAACTATACCCTGATAATGCCTCCAATCATGCATATAAACATGCTTTTAATTTGTATCACTACAAGATTTCAAATGTTTCATGAGTTGTGAAATTTAACAACAGCTATCATGCTTTAGGCTGAATCTGTTTTGGTTTTGCTAGATTACTGAGCCAAGCACAATGAGTTTCAACTCAATGCAGCATTCACGTGCTAACATTTTCCCTGGTTAATGTTTTCTTATGTATGGATGGACAATCAGTGGGAAGTGATTAAACAAACCAATTATTTATCTGCTACATTTGACTGCTTCTCCTCATCCTTCAGGAGATACACCAAGTTTGATGCAACATCTCCCTTGTGAAATACCTCAGTCATTTCCGCATGCACACTTGTCCCATGCAGCTCAGCCAAAGGAGAGTGAATGCCACCAAACTGCTGTCTTCATGTATGGACTTGACAACTGGTGTCTCAAAACCATTTAAGACTTCAGGAAGCGGTATCACAATATGTTTGGATTGTACTCAACACAAGCAACAAGCTTTGCAACAGGAAATCGCAGCATGTCAAAGTATTTATATGCCTGAATATAAATCATTAAAGTTGGAAAAGACCCTTAAGATCACCATGTCCAACTGCCAACCCAGCATCACCACCATGATCACAATTAAACCACGGCTCAAGTGCCAGATCCACACTTCTTTTGAACACTTCCAGGAATGGTGACTCCACCACTTCCATGGGCTGCCTGTTCCATGCTTGAAAATCATTTCAGTGAAAAAAAATTTCCTCATATCTAATGTTTCTATCAACAGAGTTTCAGAAATATCATTTCAGTCTATACAAAAAGTGAGGACAAAAACCCTAAAATTGCTAGTGAAAAATACATTTAAACCCCTTTCTGTGTATTTTGTCACACAATGGAACATGAAACACACAAGAGTGAGTCCTGAAAAGTTCAGTTTTACAGCTGAGGCTTTAGACTAATATCAGGCAACTGTTATGACCTTCAACTCTTATACAAGATGCTGCTAAAACAAACTATTCTTGCTTAGGCAGTCAGAGGAGAAGCCTGCCTGGAAACCCAAACAATTCTAGAAATAAATGCTGGTAAAGCAATATTCTTAAGAGATTAGTATAAATATAGTAACACATCACTCTTCCAGAGAGCAAGCTGGGGACCATAAAATTGCAGACTAGCATCCCTGCCAGAAAGATCAGGGAATTTCTCCCATGTTGTCCTGTTGGTAACTTTCACTCCCTGGCCTATTTTAAATCATGTCTAAATATTATTCTAACATTAGTGTTACTACTAAAGCCACAGAGATTTAATTTTCTGGCACCAGGGAGGGGAAAAAAAAAAAAAGCTAAAAATATTAAGACAACATAAGGCCAGATTCTGATTGGAGCTATACTGAACACATGCATTAACCCCAGTGACTTCGGAGTAATTACACAAGGTTGCTAAAATTAGCATCTTGCCCATAGCACCGAGCAAATTAGAAATGCATAGACACAGATTAAAAGAGAGACAGCAAACGAGAGCAGCAAGACACTACCCCCATGAAGCCTTTGCTGTGTTGCTGACAAGAAAAAGGAATTTGGGAGAAATCCCAATCTCTCCCAGGGAACCCATGCAGGAGGGTGCTGGAGTGGAAGGTACTTTACAAGAGAGGGAGGCGTAGTGGAGAGCTCAGGAAGCCTTTCAAAAGGAAACACAGGGAGTTTGCCTGCCAGGCAGGTTTTTGCAAGATCTCATCATTCTATTTATAACACCACATGCCATGTTGCATTACATCACACCACAGCAGATGCACACCACATGCAACAAAACGCATTAGAAACACTGTGGGTTCTCTCCAGAATAAATGCCCACAGCTCGCAGTAGCAGCTTAAAGGCAAGTTTTCCAGGAAGGATTTGAAATTCCTTGGCAGAAACTTGTAACCTATGGAGTTAACTTTCACATTCTGCCAGCTCAGCGCTTGAGCGCTCAGAGCATCAATACCCCCCCGTTTTACATCCTCACGATTTTAATTTTTTTCAGGGTTTATCTCTGCCTTTTTCTCTAAGAACAAACTGCAGTGTAGTTTTTCTTACATTTAACTGAGTTTTATTCCTCTATCTATTCACAAGCTCATCCAGGCATCCTGTTTCATGCCATTAAACAGTCACTGGTAACACTGTAGCAAATCTGGGATGTCCCAGATGTTCTGGGGAAATCCACAGGCTTCACTGCACTCAGGATGGTGATTGGGCATAACTCTGGACAGCCTTATCTAGTCAGACCTCTTTTGAAGTAATGGTTGTATTAGAGTGGATGACCTCTGGAGGTCCTTTCCAGACTGAATTAAGGTTTTATTATTCTCAGTATATTTCCTAGTAATGTAGGTACTATTTGCCACTAATATAAAAACCACATGTATCACCTAAATGATTTATAGTATCTGCTTTGATTTGATTTATTGGGTTCAGAGTTCTACTTTTGACTTGAACAAGCGCTTGCTCTTCTCAGGAGCATATTGATAAAAATGAGCCCAGCAGTAATTTCAGCTTCTGAAACCTGCAAATATCAATTGTAAAACAGCCAGATGAGAAATTTTATGAAGGCAGGGAACAACTGGAAAAAAATGCATCTCATTGGTACAGAAGTGAGATGAGATCAGCATCAACAACTGAAGGAGTGAGGTGCCATCTGCCTCTAGGGCCTATCCAGATACAGACAGCTTGCACTGGTGCCAGTTACGTCCTTAGACAAAATGGAAGATAAACATGCAGTTAAAAAATTATCTCTTTGGAATCCCTAGGAGATTATGCATGAAAATCCTTATTAAGTGCATATTACCATATTGTGAGAAAAGGACTATGTGAACAGACAATTAATTCAAGACTGCATCACAGGAAATGTGCACGGTGGCACTGGAGAAAGATTGCAAAGGACAGTCAGTTATTCCCCACATTCTGTAAGCTTGATGTAAATGTGTTGGTGTTTGTTTACTACAGTATTGTTTTACAGAGATATTATTTTCTGTAGCATGTCAGAGCTCATCACTAAGCAGGGTCTCCATTTCACTTAAGAGATGAAAAACATGGAAGCAGAAGTTTTGGCACGAATTTAGCAAGTGACATAAGGTTGCTAATATTGCGAGATTTTCCTGGTTTGGGACAAATTTGGAAGGAAACTTCCAAAGGAATGATTCCCTAAAGGGTAAAATTCAGTGGCCCTTCGCTCACCTGTTCGGGAGAAAAATCTCCGAGAGAAGTGGAAAAAACTGTTTATTTAACACACAAAGTCACAAACAAGAAAAAGTGAATAATATTAAACAATGAAACCATTCATTGTTCTGAAGAGATGGCAAATTCAGAAAGTTCTTCTGTGGCTTAGAGAGAGGAAAGTCCTGAGGGTGTCCTCGGCTTTCTCTCAGGCTCCCTTGGCTTGGGTCCATGTCCCAGCCACAGCACAGCTTGAGGGGCCCCTGGACAACAGTCCTGGTGTTCCCAGACCAAACAATAACTCAACAGCTCCAAAAACCTTCTGGCCTCAGCTAACTCAAAAACGAAGTAAAAGCAAAGGAGAGCTCTGTCCCTCTATCTGTCCTTGCCACAGACAGCACAGTCTGTGAGAAGGATGTGGAGGAGCGAAAATTGTTCCAAAAACAATCTGCATGCTTCTCCTTCCCTTCCTTCACTCTCAGAAGCAGTCTTACAGGCGCAGAATATCCAGCATAAACAGAACAAACCATTGGGGATAAAAGCATCATAAAGTTACCCCAGGACAAACTTGAAGAAAATTTTAATGAGAATTAAGTAAAAGCAAGCAAGCCAGAAGTTATGCAAGGAAAAACAAACAAACCGGTTTTAGAGATATTTTGGGAAAAGCAGCCAGCATGATTTCATTCTGGTATTTTCAGAACATGTGGCATTATCTGTATTTGCTCTGGTGAGTCAAGTCACCAACCACCAGCCTCAGTTCTCAGTGTCTATTTAGTGTCTGAGATAAGCAGTGTTTAGTGTGCAGTGTTTGTTGATTCTAAGCATAAAAGGATCTCATCCCTCCACTCCAGTTAATAGGATTATATATGCCAGGCAATTTGTGGTGTGTCAAATGCCACACTGAAATCTTTACTGAAGTAATTGTTTAGTCTCCAGATTTTGAGTCACAATCATAGAGAGTTTTTGCCCAGAGCTTTTCTTATGGAACAAGTAAGTAATATCTTAGGCTACCAGCAGAGCAAGTGAAGTAGGTTTTTAATAGTTTTAAAATTAAACCATCTAAAGCTATACCTGCTTACATTTCATCTTGTCCAAAAGTATATCCAAAGAAAATAAGTGGTGTCCCATGACAACAGACAGGATCATGACAGCTTTTGCAAGGAACTGCCCTGGCTCAGTGCCAATTGCCTGGACCTTTCCATCATATCAGACCTAATTCTACAAGTTCACTGGAGTGGAAGAGCCTCAAGGAAGCGATGATTCATTTCTGGGAAAGCATTAGACAATAGTGGAAATTCAGAAAAGGGTATTGGGTCAAGATTGATGCTTTCCCTTTCTCCAGTTCTCTACCTTACAAATGTTTTGGAAGAAGACATGGGTTGTTCTGGAGTACAGGCTGGTGTTTGAATCTTACTGTATCTCCCCTGTTGTTTGTGCAATAAATGTTACAGCAATTTGCTGCCATTTAAAGGGGGTATTCAAGATCCTAAATTACTGCCTGCATTTGCATTCACATCAGTACCTAAACTTGACAAAGACTCTTCCAAAAAATTAAAACTATAATCTTCAAGCAGAGATGAATGAGATTGCATATGTGCCTGCTGCATTTTCAAAGCCCCACTCTTACTTCCCTGATAGGTGGGTGAATGAAGATGCCTCCTGCCTCTCCTAATACCAATTTCACCCAAAGCACACACTTCACCCTGCGAGCATGGACCAGTGACAGAGTGGTCCTCAGCAAGATTTCTCATTCCTCTCACTTTCTGTGCACTTCTCTCTGAAACAGGGTCCTGCAGACAGAGCACTGAACATCCCTGACCTGCTTCCTGCAGCTGACCCACTGTCACACTCACTCACTGCTGACATTTGTAACCAGCTAAAGAGACCACAAGCAACACTAGAGCACTACATCTTGGCTGGGTTTCCTGAAGGACAGTGAAATTCACCTGTAAATGAGGTTCTTGTTTTCAATGTTCGGGGGAAAGGCAAGTGTCCAGCAAAACACAACACAGTTCCCTACTGGATATATTTTTTCTTAGTTTAAAAAATTAAGTAGGATTGCTTCTTTTTAATCTCATCACCATCAACAAAAACTTGCTTGCAGCAAAATGCTATACAAATTCACATATGTTTCTCTGTTTACATTCCTCTTATTCAGCCACATGTAGTCCATCTTCCACTGAGACTTATTTGGAGGGAAATCAGAAGTTTGTTTGCTTCTAAAACACTGGCTGAAGCCTCTATCCAGAAATTCCATTTTAAAAAGACAAGTAATTAACTTGCCAATCACTATTTTTTAAAAAAGTACCATTAGCACTGTAGATAAACAGAATGACATACCATATTTCCTTCTCAAACTAAAATACTAATTTCACAATCTTTTCATCTCAACAGTTAAGAGATCCACCAACTTAATTCAATTTTTCCATTTCATACCCCCTGTTAAAATAACACTGTATTTATAGGTTTATAAGTAGGAGTCTTATAGGATGGAGATGCTTGGAGTGGATGGCCACCAGTCTGGTGAGAGGAGCCTCTTTTCAGCCCCAGGAGCCATTCCTGGTTGACCAGCATCCTCTGCTCTGGCACCAAAAGGAGTACAGCTATAAGGTATGGAGGAAATTCCTGAAGGGCCCCCACAACACAAGATCTCTGCAGAAAGCCTCCTATCTCTTAACTTCTTTAAGGTTCTAACTGTTTTTGTCCTGAAAGAGGCTGCTACTGCTGTCTGTTTAAATAACTGACGTCACACACGTGAGCTCAGCTAGTCTAGACTTCACACGTTCACAGCTCCTCACTCTGTAGCCCACTGCTTTCAGCCAGGCAGAGCTGCTTCTCAAGCACAATAAAACAGCATACTTAAAATGCACATTTCCAGCCTGCCAGACACTCCCTGCCTTTTCCCTTCCCCCTTCTGCATCACATCCCTTAGACCGTCTCCCACACAGGCTCCTCTTCCATGGGGGGACTTGACAGAGGGAATACTACACCTGCTTTTAGCCTGAATAATCAGGTTTGAACAGGGCTCTGAGACCTTGTACTTGTTGCTTTCATACTCTTCCTCCACATGTAAAAGGAAGACAGCATACAGCATGCTGTCCAAATGGAGGAGGTAACAAACCCAGTCTCTGCAGTGAACCTCACCAGCAACACTCTCACATCAGAGTAAGGAGCTGGAAGGTGTCTCATGCCCGGGCTCTCAAAGAGAGAGCTCCTCCTACCAGGCAAGCCTAAAGCAACCTCCTACTTCACTCTCATATGTGACATGACAAGAGATTAATAAATCTGTTGTTGCTGAGGTCAGTAATTTTGCCTGAGCTCTCTCCCTCTCATGGGATGCTTGTACAACTGGTGGAAGCCTTCTTACCATTACCACGTCTGTCTCAGCAGAGGTTATCAGGAGAAGTCACTGGACTGTTATTTTGATGGAAGTCCAGTTTGCTACTGCTTACGTTTAACAGGTGCCAAGATTTGCATTTCTATCAGACAACTTGAAGTGACAATGAGTCAGAAATACACAAAGTCAAAGAATCAACAGAGCCTTCATCTACATCCACAAGGACCTGAAATGGAAATTAAAAACTTTTGTTCATATTATTACTCTTGCACAACAGAATCTGCTTAGCTGATTGTCACTGGCCACAAATTAATTTATAATATATGTAAGTGAACTCCTACATTATTTTTAGTTATTGCAAATGCTACGGAAATTTTAATGGCAATTACTCTTTGGGGAAAATGTTGATACAAATAGGATTTTATAATTTTTTAGGTATCATCCACAGCTGGAGAAAGAATATACCAAATGTTTTAATACATCTCTGCCAGACAATAAATAAGCTGTGACAAGGTAAGAGAACAGGCCATTTGAGTTGTTGGAATGCTTTTTCCTCTCATCAAAGCCAGCTACATCTCTGTCAGTGGCAATATTTTTCCCCAGCAGCACCTGCAGGTACAGATGTAATTTAATCCTGAGTCTCCCTTTCACAGTAATTCCTCTTCAATAACTTCCTAACAACTGTGCCCCTGTCTCATGTGCAGCACAACCAGCAGAGAGCAAGGGCTGGACGTTCTGTGGCAAAGACAGAGCCGAGGGAGAGCCTCGCCCGCCGCCACCACGGTGTTTTGCCTCTGGTCAGGGAGATGTGGCCACAGGCACAAACCCAGTGAACTGCACAGAGCAGTGACTAACAGCAAGCTGAACTCAAGCTACAAAATATTTCGCATGACTGAGTACTACTTCAGTAGGAAAATAAACCTTTATCCAGAACCACCCAACACCACTTGTCTCCAGTATAATGTGGCAACTATCTTCAGTACAAAGAGAGAAAGGAGTATTATCCCCATTTTGGGATCCAGTGAAGCCATCAGTACTTGACAAAGTCCTGTTTGCCAGTGAGGCTGTGTGCATTTGTCACACATGCAAAATTAAAAGATACGTAAGGTCTGATCTTTTTAATTAAAGCTGATACTATTAACCTCATGCAAGTGTGAAATAAAAAGCCTGCACACACTTGGTTGACAGATGGTAACCTCAGGAATCAACAGTTCAGCTGGAACTCTGAGCCAGCATTCAGGAGATGAGCTACACAGAGAGAGACCATTGGTCACATGGAAAATCGACAGGCAAGGAAAGTAACCAGCATAAATTTCTCACATCTTCAGTCATTATTCTAACTACATGGTTTCAGATTCAGGTTTGAAGGCACCTTTTAAACAATTACGGCACTGGCAGTTTTTACTACATTGTTTATTACTCTGAGGGGTTTATGTTGCACATTTTACTGAATCAGTGTTTCCAATATTGTTCTTCTGGACAGCAACTGATGTTTTCATAATCAACAATAGCTCTCAAGGTCTTTTAAAAGCATAAGTATTTATTGATACATAAAGTTATAGTTACCTAGTACTTTTTTTCTCTTTCACGATCCAAATATTCCACAAGCTTTTTTCTTATTTGCTAAAACACAGAACGACAATATAAACACCAGATATATTTGTATAATTTTGGGAATGAAGACCTTTACATTACTTTTATGTTACTTGATTTCAGTGCATTTGTTTTACATTTAATCCTACTGTAAACATACATGATATGTATTTGTTCCCTGTAACAAATTATGTTTGGGACTTGGAACAATCTAGCCCTGCAACCTCTGGCAAAACATTTGCCATTTTTTCACAAGTTCCACTCAAACCTCCTTTTATAAATTAGCAACACCTGAAGACAAAAAAGGTCATAAAGTAGGGGAAAAGTATCCTGGATGATTTTCTGCCCTGAAACATTTAAATGAACATAGATAACACAGAAAATATTCAGCATAGCAAAATAAACCTCCCAGAGTAGGGTTAGAGACCCAGGTTCCAAATACCAAACCCATGGGCATTTATGTATGTGGACCAAAAAGACATATTGATGAGAATTTGAGATGGACCATCTATTACTGGCTCTGTAAAACCTTACAACCCATATATGTATGGGATACATGTATGTATGATAACAACCTTCCACTCAGCAAACCTGCTTTGGCATTTTCATTATTTGATGTCTTTCCCATTTAAGCTTTAACCCAGGCCCTGGGTATTCAGCCCAATGATCTACCACAGGAGAAATTCCAACTTGCAAAAGGGTAAACGGGCATTTAAGATGCACATTTCAGGCATTTTCAGAAATGCTCAAAATCACCCTGGATATAATTTTAATATTTAAGTCACTATGTAATCCCACACTGACATTCTCCTCTCTGATATTTTTAGATCTGGAGCTTTTCAGGTGAAAGTAGAGGTTGCATAAGGGCTGGCAAAAGGGGATTCTTGGCTCAGTTTAAACTGCAATGTAGATTTCTTTGCAAGTGCCAAGATACCTCTAACCTCTAACACTCTGCAGTTCTCTGATGTCATAATCCTTGCTTCACTTTCTGCAGGTAACAGTTCCAGACATATTCTATACACATTGTCCCAAGTCTTTGGATCGTTAAAGCAAATGGCACAAGTTAGGCAAAAAAAGAGGGCTGAAGACACGAAAGGGAGATCTAAGAATACTGCAGCCTTTTGCTGACACATGGGTGGTGCCAAGCAGAAACATGTGGAGGGAGGCAGTGCTGTTTTCCCCTTGGCATGCCTTTTGTAGTTGTAGTGTCTCTGGAGCTCTGAGTTTTATGGTTTTTTTCAAGCCTAACCCTAAGCTGAGCAGTAAAAGCAGCTTTTCCCTGAGGTGCACAGCACATGGGTAGTGCAGAGAGAGAAGAAAGGAGTGGAGGGAGCAGTCCTTGGACAGTGGGGTGTTCTTTTGTTGCAGTGAAATGGACCAAACCTTGCCAAATCGATACTATTGAATTTGCAAGATTTCCTTTCCTTGCATGAAATGAAGAATTTCATTTCATGAAAGGAAATAAAATCTCAAAGTCAGAGAACAAAGTGGAACAAACTGACTGGGATTTCCACAATTAGGCACTTGTGTAATCCAAATACCACTGTATTTGCATGATCTATTCTGACAAAAGATATTAAGCACATGGAAAATAATGATTATTGAACTTAAGCCATAGCTTCAGCATGAGATGGGTTTATCCTACTGTCCCGGTCTCCAGGTTCATGCCTTCTCCATGCCCTACCCTTAAGTGAGGAAATACTGTCACCTCTCCTTGCAATCACTGTGTCCCTCTCCAAGAGGAGACTCGGGTACATGGGGAGGCACGGAGCTCCCCCATGGCTGAGGCAGAAGGGATTGTGGGGATCAGGGAGGAGAACTGGCACAAACCAACCCACCATGACTGCAAATCCCTTTGGCTTTATGTGGGCTGATCAAATATGGGACAACCTGATCCACCATGGCACCGAAGGAAGTCCTGCTCAGAGTGATACTTTGGGCACGCATTAATGAAGTGAACACAGGAGTGTTCAACCCAAACTGTTTCCAGTTCAAGCTTACTTTTAATTAGGCTACAAAGACTTCAGTACCACTGAATTATGGTGGTATGACTGCTAATGTTTTGGTCCACAATGACATCTTAATAAAGTTGGGAAACAAAGTTCCCTGAAAAAGAAAGAGACTAAAAAATTTTAAAATATTAGAAAAATTCTTTGAAGAATTCCTTAAGGAAGGCTCAAAAAAGACTCAGACACTGTAAAAAAAATTCTGCATCAGAGAACAAACTGCAAGGTGAATAATAACTATGCTGTGTTCAGAAATTAAAGGTTGGATATCACTCTAGGGCTGTATTTGGAAGTTCAGGCAGAAAGCAAGTGCTGACAGCAAGGAGCTATAGTTCGGATGAGATGGTTTCAAATGGGCCATCTGGCCAGCAAAGGAACAGAAGTGGCAATTGGAAAATCTGAAAAAACCTCATTACAGCACATCACCACTGAGACTATGACTCTGTTTCCAGCTCTCCTTGAGAAAGCTTGCCCAGACACACAGAATCCAGGCAACAGATTCCCTTGGCAGTTTGGGGAAAGAGAAGGAGGGAGGGAAAAGGGAAGGAATTAAGGGTTTCTGTTGTGGGGTCACACAATAAACCATAATGGAGTATACTTAATCACACAACATCTAAAGAAGCCTAGAGAAGTGAAATCATACTGCTCCAAAATTCCAAATCTTAAAGAAGATGGAGGTAAACTCCTTTTTGTTCAGCACTAAGAACCAGTTTGTAGCACCTGCAGGAGGATGTTTCAAACACCATTTATTTCCCATGTTTGATGAATACATCAGGTCTCTGCTCTCACCCTCACCAGGAGTATAAATAAGCATTTTGAGAAAGGTGGGTCAGTAGGCATTTTAATAATGCCACTCCTATGTGCTCTCACCTTGGGAACTAGAAAGGTGTGTTTCTGCTGGGATGTGGGGCAGCTTGTAGCTTAGCCTTCCAGCAGACTCTTCTCTCCCACAGCAGGCAATCTAGTGCAGAGGACATCAGCACTCACAGTCCTCTTTGGGAGCCAAAAGATGCACCTTGCTGTTTATCAGTAACAATGAGGACTGGAATTACCCAGGCACTGGCCCTGTTTATGGTTTCCTGCAAGTAGATTATTTAGCTTTTACTTTGTGGATTAACTTTAGCCAGTGGGAAAAGTGTATCCTAAACATCTTTGAGCAATCTTGTGATGAAATTCCCAGTTGTTCTTTTTTGTAAAGTTTGCTTTGTCTTCACTGTTCTTTCTTCACATGATTTAATCTCCTTGAATGCTCTTCATAATTTATTTTTAAATTCCAGGCATTTTTATGCTTCCATCAATTTTTATTTTATGTAGGATTTACACTTTTTTTCTGTCCAATTCAGATGCATAATGCATTACTTTGGTTGAAAACTTCTGCAAGTTCTCTAAGACTGCACAGTGTTTAAAATAAAATGATTTCCCACACTAGTCAGACCAGCAAATTTAATGCCTCAAGCACTGTAATAACATGGTTTTAAATAGACTGCTGAAATATTAATCTTAGTGTTCATTTTTCTTTCATTCTGGCTCTATTGTTTGACTTTTCTTTCTGCCTATGTTTCAATATTCTTTGGACATCATCATATCCACAGGATGATTCAGATATTGGGAGAGCTCTATGTTTCAAGCTATACTGAGTTCCAGAGGAACACATTCCTTATTCTTCACATGGAGCCAGTTTTCTTTGAAACATCTCACTTGTCTTTCAAATATCACTTCTCCAAGTTTAAAGATCTCTTTGTATTAAGTTTTGTAATACTATAGGTACCTTAAGTCACCAAACTATAGAATTACCTTTTTCCTTTGGGCTTGTTATTTCTCTAGTTATTCTGCAAAGTCACCAAAAAAAATGGAAATTAGTCCCCTAGCAATCCCCTTGGTGCAGGAAAGGCATCAGGCTGAAGTGATGTTGTGAAATTGGGTAGCAAGAATAAGCAGCAATTTTGGACCAGTAGCATTAGAAATCAAGATGGTATTTAAAGAAAGACTTAGTTCAGGCAATCTTCTGGAGAGGCTTTATATTATATCTCAACATGGACTGGCATTCAGACTGAGCTTAAATTCAGTATTTACTTTCAATATGCAATTATTCAATGCACAGAATTTTTTTTATGTTAATAGTATAAAGCATTTTTGTAGCTATGATTTTGTGTCATCTACCTGATTTAGTCAAAGGGTTATAAACTGCCCATGAATGTCTTAAGGCTAGAAATGGGAAGTCTTCAAATCACACAGGTTCAGGTAAAAGCCACAATTGTGGAAATGGGAGGAAAATTTTTCAATAATTAACCTCCAGGCAGACACTTTGGCAAGAGGAATGGCAGTTGCCTCCATCAGCAGGACCACAGGTCTGGTGGGCAGAAAAGCCCTCCTGCATCTGCTTTTAGCCAGAATAAGCTCAGTCCATCAGAGAGAGAAGATACAAGACTGTATCCCTTGGGATGTACTATGTACCTTCAGGCACACAGGCTTGACATTGTTATTAGCAGAGACAAAGACTTCACTCCTGAGTGCTGCTGGCAAGTGTTCTTTGGCTCACTGCTGGAGCCTTCACCAATTCATCCAGCACAAGCCCTGTGCCCAGTTCCAGGCACGTTTCCTGCATATAAGCACACAGTGGTCATCCCAGACTTCTATGAAAGACTGGATTTTATCCAAACCAAGCATGCAAGGCCTGACCTTGGCCTGTAAATTTAATCCCCACAACAAAGGAGACATTTGGTCCTGTTTGCTTGGCTGTCTCTCCAGCTGTTTCTCCCTTGCAACAAAGGCTGTTTCATGATTGTCAACTGAAAAAAACCATTTTTGGCTACTGAAGGGGATCCTTAAGAATATTCCATGAAGAGACACATGGTGGTGAGACACATGAAAATATTTCCTTCTTTCCTTGGGGTTTTATGCCCTAGTTAGGAGGGAGAAGATTAACATTGAGATTAATGTAGTAGAATATCACTTTTTACTTAGTTATTTTACAGTGCTGTCAGATTCCTGGGAACAGAAAACAAAGATACTAACCCAGAGCCAAAAGTATCTTCTAAATTGAGCCATTCAACTTCTGGCATGGCCAGATCAAGTACAGACATGGAAGGACTCAGCCAAATATATATTTTTCTTTACTTTTTCTTAGAGAAAAAAAATAAAGTGACTGCACTAGATTATTTTGGATTCATATTCATATTCTCCTCAAAGCAATTTTATTGCCTCTGCATACAGGTAACCATAATAACCAGGTCCAAATTAGTCACAACTGGATAACATCAGGGCTCTTTATGTCATTTCATAGATTCTTCTAACGAGTGGAAGGAAAAAAAAAGTAAAAAAAAAAAAATTTAAAATTGGAGATAGACGGGTACACTTAAAATTTCCAGCCACGCGCAGCCCAGTTCAGTTTTACTTTCAGTCTGCAATTACCTAAGACCTTTTCTCATTTATATGGTAATAACTCGTCTCACGCCGGCTCGGAAGCAGAGAGAGCAGCTCCGCAGCGGCTCCTCCGGCGCTCCGGCCGCCGCTCCCGGCGTGGGCGGCCGCTCCCGCTGCGCTCGCAGCGCCCGTCAGCATCGCCGGCCAGCGACCTGCGGGCTGCAGAGCCGGGGCTCTCTCGTCTCTGTGCGCTTAACGCAGCTCTCTGCTGGCTGCTGCTCACACTCGGCGTGAAAACATTCTGAGAGAGAGCTGTTTGCCCAAGGAAGAGACTTACTGCGGCGGTCTGGAGTGAGCTGTGCCTCAGTAAGGAGCAGCAAAACTCATGGCAAGGTTCAGAAATTATTCCTGGATGATTATTACAGCCATAAAGCTGCAATTTCTTTAAAATTCTAATTAAATCTAGAAGTGAGGAAAAATAAGTCAAAAGAGATCTGAACATTAATGAGAGGTAAAGGCTCTGGTCTTTTGCAATTTCAGAGGTCATTACTAAGGGATGTTCTTATCCCTTCACCACAGCAGAGGAGCACAGAGACCTCTGGATTCCAACTAACCCTGTTGTTCTCAGATAAAATAATTTAATGTTAGGCAGCAAACTGGCAAACATCAAGACAGAACAAGGGGCTGGAATAAAAGTTGTCCATATAGATAACAAACCCCACCACAATTCTCCTTACTGACAGCTCAGCTCCTCTAACAAGGTCTTTCTCAAAGTAATTTTCTATAGGTTTGCCGATAACCCATTACTGATTTGGGGGCACTACAGAAAATTTCCTTTTAGCAAGTAATTTCCCTTCACAAACTAGACAGTGAGGTGTGGTGATTGTACGTGCTAAGAACTCTGATCATGCCAGAGTGGGTTGTGTTTTACCAACTGCAGTCATCAAGTACAGACTTCCAGCCCACCTAGGACAAAAAAGGTTTGGTTTAAGGTGAGGGGTTTCATCAGAGTGTATCTTTAATGAAAACCAGGCAGCAGATGGTTTGCTGGCATTGCTTTCTAAAATGGTTCTGTGCCTCTCACTAGAAGAAAGTGTATTTTGAAAGCAATTTAGGGACAAGAAGACAACTAATGTTATTTGAAAGAAAAGAAATCAGAAGGGAAGACCAGGCTTTGGCTTATACTCCTGTAATATCATTACATATTATGCTGGTTTTTTCTCTTCCAGATGAGAAGGTGGATTTGAGAAGGATCAGGTCTCTGCCCACTCTCTCATTCTCTGCAGATTATAGGAAGGCGAAGCCTGCTCAGATCACACTGTTGATGGAGCACTGGGGAGTTGTTGTTTTAGAAACACTGACTTAAAATGCTTTGCATTCAGAACAGTGAGTTTTATATGGGATTTACTTACTGTATTTAAATGCAACAAGCAATTTGTACTGAAATGCAATTATATACTTAGGATTGCCAATGTAAAACAAAGGATTTAACATCAATGTGTTTGACTGTATTATCCTTTTATACAGAGAGTGTTTCACAAAAATGCCTTAATCCCTACCACATCATGGTGAGCCAAGCCTCATAAGTCTGGAGTCTTTAAGATGACACTTAAGAGCTTCTGACCACCAGGAAGGGTTGGTTTTGCACTTAATCTCTAAAAGTGTCCCTTTAGCCACAGATGCTTCAAATGCATGGTAAAAGTGTAAAATTAGTTAGCATTTCAGAAAGGGTCTGAAAGGGATCTAGTTTTTCTGGAAGAGAAGCTCTGCCCACCATCACAGCAATAACAAAACCCATCTATTTCCACCCCAGCAAAATTGTAATACCCCTAATCTCAGTCATATCATGCACCACTGGAAGTGCTGGATCACAGACTGCTGTACTGGGACATAGGGAACTAAATGGCAGAGGGGATGGAGATACTTCTGTGAAGCAAAGAAGATGCAAGTCAGCAAAAGAGAAGTCAGATCTGGACAATCAGAAGCATCCTTGAGAGAAATATGTGAACAGGAGAATACATAAATTGTTTTGCCTTAGCTGATACAAGCAGAGCTGAGAGCACAGGTCAGGAGATGCAGCTGTTAACCCTAAATACAGAGGATTCAGTCTTCTGCCAGCTCAGGAGCCCGAGAAAGGTTTTAGATTGTGAGCAGTTGCAAGCAGTTATCTTTTAAAAAGTAAAAATATAACACACAGAGGCATAAAACCTCTTATCAGTTGAGAATAACAGCATCAGTAATGAATTTTCACTATTAATAAATCCTGGCTCCAGAGCTTCTCCAGAAAGCTTAATAAATATTTCATTGTGTTCCATTCTGAGAAGTAATCCAAAGAAGACTCTGAAAATCTTGAGGAAATGTGAAGGAAGTGTTTGAAGTGTAAGATTTTGAAATGCTAATAGCTATGAGGAAGCATTAGCACTGTTTATCTCTGATTGCACCAGGAGCAGAATATCTAGGAGGGATGAGCCGGACATCCAGTGTAGTGCTATTAAATGCTTCTCAAGCATAGTAGGATAATATTCCAAAGCTACTGCAACCTTGACACTGCAGCCTTAAACAGAAGGAGAATTGGAATTTTCTCCCCCCTCAGTGGAATTTAATGGAATTCCCCCACTCTCCATCATCCAACATGGATAAATTCAAGCCTAAAATACCACACCCCATGTCTGCATAAGGTAATCTCATGTCACAGCTAACATCTTGCTTCTGATACCTTCAGCACAAAACAAAAACCACGCACTAAGGGCAAAACAAAAAGCCAAGACAAGCATCTGGAAAGTTAAAAAAACAGTTAGGGGAAACCTCTTTTGAAGTTGTAATGAACAACCTAGTCTCTAAAGGCTTTAAGTGAATATCTTCAAACACACTAGTAAACATTTTAAATATGCATTCACAGTCCTGTTGGATTCTAATGCTCCTCTGACGAATGAAGCTGATTCTCCTTCTCAGTAAATAATTCAGTAGCAAAGAATTGCTTGGCCTGGAAAAGAGATGAACAGTGGGCCAACACTTAAGACAGTTGCTCTTTTCTGAGAGATTTTGGCCTCAATATTGACTTTGTGGGGAGAGGTTTTTGCAAGAGAGGAAGTCACACAAATAAAGTTAGTGTTTATATACAAAACTGCAGTTTAATATCCATTTTTTCTGACCTTTTTTCTTTATTCTGTTAGTGGAAGAAAGAGTTGATAGCATGAAAAGAGAACCAAGAAATGTATTTTATATAAGTTCTTGCTACAGGAGTGTAATTTTTGTATTCAAGGACAAAGTGCAGTTTTGTTCTACCTGTGGTCAGGTACATTCATCTTGTGGTACAGTGTTGCTGGTATTAGATACTTTGGAGTGCAAAGTACCCAGGAACTTCATCTAGAGTAGAATCCAGAAAGCAGATTCTGTGCTACTATTCTGTGCTATTATTCTGTGCTATTATTCTTGGACTAAAAGTGGGGTTTTATGTTTATTTAATGTTAGCACAAAGATGCAGCTAAGTACTGAAGAATAATCTGATTAGGAGTAGGGGTAATAGTAATAAAGCTCTCCTGAAAAACAGGCAACTCCAGTTTCCTCCCTGCTAAAAGTAAATCTTTTTAAACCAGAGACTTTAAAGTAGACTAAAACCTTTCCCAGGTTAATTCCAGTAACATTATGGGTCAGAACATGGTTTGTCCTAAAACACCCCCAGGCCTGATCTAAACCCCACGGGAACCTTTTGGATCAGGCCATAAGGGATAAAATGTATTCATTCTTGATATTAAAAAAATTCAGGAATTTGAGCCACACATATACTCAATATTGCTTTTGTGAGATAGTGATATAGATCAAGGAAAGACTACAGAGAGCCTGAGACAATCATAAGGCAGAAACCTTTTTGTATGTACCTTTCCAAGCACCAAAATTCCAACCCAACAAGCTTCTCTGAAAAATTGAGATATTCACAGGCATTTTTAAACAATTAGAATAAGATCCTGCAAAGTACTAAAGCCACTCTGGGAGACCCACTGCTTAGATAAAACCACAAAAAGAGGAGAGATCGAACAGAAATGAGGTGTACAAAGGCATGTTAAAAGACTGGTTTTAGCAGCCAGTTTGGAGCTCTGCTTTAAATCTTCCCAAAAAATGAAGCTTTGCATACCTCTGAAGTTATGAGGAAGCCAAAAGACTAGATATACCAGAGCCTCACCTCATTCATCTCACATTATTTTCAAGTGTGTTTAGATCCAGCTTATTTCTATAGAGTATTTTCTGCAAACAACTCTTTAAAAAAAAACCAAACAAAAAAAATCTTTCTGTATTATTTCACAAAGACTCCTCCTCATTAGTCAGGAATAAACAGACATAAACAAAACTACAGATGTATAACTGACCTTTTCTGTTTTGAATTTACTCCATTAAAGTTCACTTAGCTGCATGAACAAATCTTCAAGGGTGACTTCCTTCTGACTGTGATCTTGGCTCTAGAAACAAGAAGTGACAAAACAAAATGCTTCAATCTAGAGACATAATGCTAGCATCTTAAAGTCTAAGCACAGATCAGTTCACAAACTGTAGGTGCAAAATAAAATTTAGGAAAAAAAGTGAATCAAAGTAATTGATTCACTAGACAGTGTCTTTAAATGAAACATGAAAAATGAAAGTTTTTCACAAAGACTGAGTGCAGTTACTTCACAGATGTTGCATTTTGTATACCCTCAGTTAGATCCCAGGAGTATCAGCCATCTGTAAAGCCCCCACCTGACAACTTCTGTCCCTAACACTTCCCCTTTATCCCAGCCCCACATCCCAGCAGCAGCAAGTGGGTGGCACCTGTCTCTTAGGGACTAGTTTGCTCTAGACCAGAACTATCAAATTCTGCCCCACTAACAGCACTTAGATGCATCCCCTCAGGTTTCCCCTGGCACAAAGCAGAGTCACATGGCCCAGGCAACCCAGCACAGCTGCCTTGAGCCTGCAGAAGGGCAGCTGAACCTTCATCCTGGCTCCTCCTTGGCAGCAGCATCCTGCTTTCATGTACTGGCCCTTGTTACTGCCAGGATGCCACCAAGGGCTGCTCCTTCCAGCCCTAGGGTGGGCTAGTTTTGCCTCTTTGAGTGTGTTCCTGCAGCCAGCAGCTACAGGGGAGCAGAACATGGGCAGGTGGACAAGGGCAGAGGGGAAAGCAACACAGAGAAGGTGTCAAACCACAAAGTGGTTTCAAGCATTTTCTTGTTTAACACTCTTATTAAATAATAGCTATACAGCAACTCACACACACTTTTGGTTTGGGTTGGGTTTTTTGTTTTGGATGGGTTTTGTTGGGTTTTTTTCCATATTGTTTGATTTTATATTTTACTTGGGCTGTGCCCCAAGAAATGCTGGCTGGACCTTGTGTGTTGGGGGTAAAGGACAGAGTGACAGACATGGTGTTGGGATACCACAAACACATGTGCCTGTCCTATGTATTTTTTTAAGTGAACAGGCTCAGAAAGATTCCTCTTTTTTGAGGGGACCAGCATTTTTGCAAAATTTCTTACTGGATCTTCTTATACAAAACAGAGAAATCCCATCTGGATATTGCATGCAAGAGCTCACATCAAAAGAGAGGCTTATGGAGGTGATCAGAGGAGCATTTTCTCATGACAGAAGGCTGGAAATCTTGTATTGCACAGTAAAACACAGACTGAAAGAGGAGACAATTGCAATCTGTAAAGCATCCAAGAACTAACCACCTTGACAGGAAAAGAACTATTTTATTTAATAGATGTATTTAGATAAAGATACTGCATGAAAACTTGCCACTATCACATCCATCCTGTAAACGACAAGAATTACAGAAGGATGAAGCTGGGGAACTCTCTTCCCAAAAAGTCCTATTTTACAAAAAGGAAAATGAGCCCCAAAAAATTTAAGCCTCCAATTCATACATAAGGCTTGTGTCAGAAAAAGGAATCACATACTGCAGACTTAAATGCCATACCAGGTTCCCTAAAACAAAAATCAATATTCTTATCAATGAGGGTCAAATGTGTTTGAAAGATGATTTGCTGGGCCAAATTTTGCAATCCAATGCAGGTGAAGTGAGAAAAATAATATGAGAAAATATAGATTTTTCTAATATTAATAAAAATTAATAAAATATTTCTGATATTAATAAAAATAAATAATAACTAGTTAGTGGTAAATCAGTACCACTGATCTTTCGAATTATTAAAAAGTATTTTCCTCTGAGGAAAATATTTACATTTCTGACACAAAGCATTACCTTAGGATGCTACAGAATTAATCAAGAATTTTTTGGGCAGTTTTTTTCCTTCTTTTGCATGGCAAGGAAAACAATTTATGGATAACTCAGTGTATATGTATGTTCTCCTGGGTTGTTTTTTTTTCCTTTTAAATTTAATTTTTAGAATTATCAATAGAGTCATGTCCTCAGGGAATAACATCCATGATTGTAAAGTTCAGTTATAAACAAAAAGGCTTAGACACTTCTTTCTTCTGAACTCCTTTTGATTTGTGATTATCACCTGAGTGTAATCTGTTTTTTTCCTCACATAGTGCTTGTCAATCTGTAGATCTGCATTTTTCTTTCTCAGTGCCAGAAGAGATCAATGAGGATTTCTACTGCAGGATTCCCAAGGGTGTTTCTCCTATCAGTTTCATTGCCAGGCCTATTTTATGTCAAGCCCTATACATTGCTTACTTCATCAGATTTCTCTAAATCCTGATTCCAATACCAAAACCCCACATTTATCTTTTCCAATTAATCCTAGATGCTCACTATGCAAACAGAGAGATGTATTTGCTATTCAGGAGTAAAAGTGGTGTTTATTTGTTTCCTCAGGTCCCCGTTGCCTCACCCCACCCTGGGAACAGGGATTGTGTTCCCGCTATAAACATGTCAGCACCTCCAGCAGGGAGATGGTGACACAGGGTCATGCACTCTCCTCACTGTTCCCTCATGCTCACAAGGATGTGTGTCACCTGTCTTGGGAACCTGGGTTCCCAAACAATATTAAAAATGCAGTCCCAGCCTTCTTTTCCCCCTGGCCTTACATGAGGCAGATTCTCTTACATTTTGGGTAGCCCTACTTTGTAAAATGTCACCATTCTCAGTTTCTGATCCACACTCGAGTTTAGAAAGTCACCTTGGGTGAAAGCAAGCGACTCAGTGCTCTCATCTTGAACTCCTGCAACTGGACCCAGAGAGGGCACTCAGTTTATCCAGTCAACAGCATGCTGGACAATACTTGAAAGAGAAGCAGGAGGACATGCAGGACTCTTTTATAGGAAAGGTTGGGCACAACCATCCTATTTACATTCCTGCTTCTCTGCAGGCATTTCTGTTCCCTGGCAATTTCTTTCAGCAACATTTCCATCCTTCCACAGGAGCTTGGTCTAAATTAAGCCATCTTGTCACTTTTTCTCTTTTGTTCCAAACAACAAAACCCTTCATTTTCCTTTTTTCCAGTAAAATTGAAAGACCAGTTTCTCACATAAAGTCTGTGGAATTGGAATGGAAATTCCCCAACACAAATTAATCTTAAAGAAAGATATGCAGGATACAGAGGTGAGGGTTATGCAGAGGTGAGGTTGATATGTTCTCCTCTCTCCCCCAGGAGAGACTTTACAAGTCCTCTCTCTCTACTTGTCTATCAAAGTGCTGCCATTAACATCCAAATGTCTTGCCTCATCCCCTGTGAGCTCCAATGAGTTAACAACTGCAGCAGCTTTGCAGAGAAAAGCAACAATTTTACAACAGTAAAATTGAAGGGCTTATTTATTGGTATGAGCCATGGAAACATTCTTCATGATTTTCACAGCATCTTCCTGCATCACTGTACACATACATGGTCTATGTACATTTCTGTCTAAATATCTTGGGAGAGCTGGGGCAGAAAGGTTTAAGTATGTCTTGCAGCAAGTTCTTAGGTGATTCGGGGCATTTCCTGATACAACAATGCTGAACTTGGGCTTTCCCAATCAATATGTGGCACTGTCAGGCATCTTTGCATTCTGTACTGCTTGGTCCCAGCATGTGTGAGAAGCTCTTGGGAGCTGCTTAGGGCCTCCTGTGCAGAAGCTGGAGCATTTTCTAGAGAAACAGACTGCCCTGGGAGGTGCAGGACTTGTGTGTGCATGTGGTGGCAGGAGGGACAGCAGGAGCTGCTTGCCAAGGCACAAAGCTGAGGGAGGGAGAGCCCCACATCCTCTGCTAGCCCCTGGGTCCCAGGGCACTGTGCTCACAGGTGCACTGTGCAGGTGTGGAGGCTAATTTCCCATCTCTGTCTGCAAAACCTGGTGTGATGCTGGTGCAGTGCCACAGAGGTAGAGCTCCACTGCTCAGTTTGGACTGAGTATTGTGCTGGGAGCTGCCACTGGGCACACTGAGCTGTCACTCTTCACAGGGCTTGGTTGTGTAAGCGGAACAAGGGAATCACTATACCACAGACAAAGAAAACAATTTTAAACGAGAGACTAAATGAAAGGAAAAAAGTTGTCAAAATGTCAAGGTTAATGTTTTCATAAAACTAACCTGGGAATGGCTAGAAAGTATAAGTGTAAACTTTAATTAAAAGTTTTAAAGTGTGAATACAAAACTAGATTCAGTCTAGACAGTCAATAAATCTATCCTCCTTAATGAAATACTGGTCCTTTTAGTATTTCTGGTCAATTTTTGTCCTCATCTTTGCAACTATGTGTAACATTAATACTCAGAACCCCGTCTATCAAAACCAGAGAAGCCATGCAAAGCAGGACCACAGCCTTCTGCTTGGCTCCAGCTCCACATCCCCCTGCACCCCTGGCTCTGGGATGGGCAGTGGCCTCTGAACACACACACCAAACAGGGGAGTGATGCCTCTCTGCCCCCACCCCTTTGCTGGACCATGATGGCTTCTGCAGAGGATGTCACAGGCAGTTCCCTCTGTCTGCAGAGCATCTTGAAGCAGCCTGGAGGAAAAGCATTTCTATGTCTTACAGCCTGGCACTGCTATTTGGACAGCAGAAATGGCAGAAATGGAGTCTGCAGGGCCTCTGAGAATGCCTGACCCCAGCATATCTCCAGCAGACTTTAAGAGATCATTCTGAAGAGCTCTGGGATAATTTTCTTGCATTTTGTTGTTAGTGGGCATCATCATCCAGAGTTATAGTTCTCTATAAATTATCATTCAATGTTCTTGAAATAAAATTACGTTTGAATTGATTTTAAAAAACTAAAGAGTAACTGTAAAACTTCCCATTATCTCAAATGTTTTGGTTATTACTGGCTTAGTGCATACCATATTTTATATACTATGGCTCCAGGTGAATTTTACAAGGAATGTATGTACTATCTGAAGAATCACAGAGCAGTTGTTCCTTTCTTCTTTCCTTTCAATTGTTCATACTTACTTGTGGGCACAAGCAGATTTTGCTTAAATTTTCAAGATTTTAGTGGAATCACCATACTGTGCTTAGACAATCAAACCTCTCTTAGCCCATTTTTCTTCATTTTTCTATCCTTCATCAAGTTTATCATTGTTTTTCTTAAGTAAAAATTCATATTTTGTGACCAACAGGTGCTCTTTTTTTAAAATACACCTTATTAAGACACAGTCTGCAGCCTGTGCTGCTAGTACACTGCAGATTTACCCAGGGAAGGATCTGGCCTTGCACTGTGATAAAAAACAAGAAAGTTGGGAAATGGGTGCAGGGACAATCAACATGTTGATAAAATACTGAAATAGCCAGCTCTGCCATCTGCTCCACCTTACAGTCTTAAACTTGGACTAAAATTTGCCTTCATTTGTCTGACTCTACCACAGCATGAACTCCATAGCTGGACCCCTAGGAAGTCCATCAGTATCATCTCAGCACATGAATAACAGAATGCTAAACAAGTATTATGGCTCTGTAACAAAATAAAGATTGGAATCTTATATCAAAGCAATTTTGTTAGAAGGCCATAATATTACTTCAGCATTCAGTTATTCATAGTGCTGAAACAAGGCTGTTTCACATGTTTCAAGTGACACAGAGCAAACACAACCAGTACTTCATCTGGCCACGAGCAAATATGGCTCTGGATATTTAGTGAGAATAAGTGTAACAAGGAACATGACAGTTTTCTTCAGGAAGGTCACTAATCAAACAGATTAGATCAGAAGCTCCTGTCTTTTCTATACAGTAAAGACAATCAGAAGTTTCACTTCATTTTCGTAAGATGAAACAAGAAAGTTATTGTAGCAAATAAAGCCATGGGCATATTGCAAATATTCCAACAGAAGAAAAGCATAAGCTAAGAGTCAGATACTCCAGATGAATGTCAAAATGTTTTGACTTATGTATAGATTGTAAATTGCCAAAGCTACCCCAATTAAAACAATGTAAGATCTTACTTTCTTCCCAAAGAGATTTCAGTGCAACCCTTTTTTTTCCCTCCAGTACATAAATAATGGATTTAATGTGAGTAAATCCTTTCTGCTTTTGCTCAGTTACTAGTGAGGAATCTCAGACATGAAACAATATGTGACAGAACAACAGAGAAAAATAATAATCTAACTCTACTGGAGCTACATCCTGGCACAGTAAATCAGCACTGAATGCTGCCAGGGTTGCTGCCTGCATTCATGGTTTTCTTTTATTTTACAGTGTTTTGTTAAATTGAAACCTGATGATGCTGTGTAATGAAAACCTTTTCTCAATAAGCTTTTTTTTAACTTGTGGGGTTATGGAGTTGTTTTTGTTGGTGGAAGTGTTGTTGTTGGGTTTTTTGTTTGTTTTGTTTTAATAAAGATAGCTATATGCTTTTCCTAGTTCTGAAGGAAAATCTTCATGATATAATCTTCATGATAATATGCCTGGATCTGCAGAGCTGAAATTTTTACCTCTGCCATAGAGGCAAATTTCTGAAGCTAGAGGTCTAGAAATTCAGAGGTGTCTGTGAAGGTGACATACTCTAATCCGAGTACATTGGTACAGGCAAGAGCAGTCTCAGAACTACAGAAATATCAGTAGTTCCTAGATATTTTGGTCAGAAGGAAACAAGACAGAGAGCCTGTACTCCAGTGAGGGACAAGCAGCCAAATGGAAGTGAATGTACAACTTTGGGCAGGAGACAACCTGGAGGGATACAATCACTGTAGCTGCCTTTGGCATGGGGTCATGTGGGAACCCAGGATGTCCCTCTGGTAGTCCTGAGTGATCTGAGCCCAGACCAGGGGGGTTTAAAGCCTTGGCAGGGGGGTCAGAGACCCTGGTATGCAATCAGAGATCCCTGTGACTTTGAGCTTGAGCCATGGAACAACTTACCATCACTGTATGAATAAGTAAAAGTCACAAAAGTGTAGAGTTAGAATTCTTACTATAGTGAGCTGGGGAGCAAGATGGAGGGAATTGGGGTTGTCCTGTCCTCCTTCCTTCTTCTTCCTAGCCTCCATCTTTTGGGTGATGGTGGCACTTTGGTATTGGTGTAAGGTAAAAGGACACAATCTAACAGAGGTGATAGCTATTGGAAAGTAACTACAAATAAATTATACGTAGTTTATAGTATAAAAGATAGCACCAGCCCCAGGGGAGGGGAGAGTGCCTCGGTCTGGTCTGCTGAACAGACCTTCGCTGGCCAGGCTGAAAATGTTTTCTGATAACCAAAAATAAACAACCTTGAAACCAAAAGCTGAAGACTTCAGATTTGTTCTTGGACAGCCGGGTTGGAGAGCAGAGACTTTTTACACATCTCGGGGTCATCTTGACCACAGTTAACCCCAAGAGGGTCAGGGCTGATCCTAGAGAGGAGATCCAAGCACTGGTATGGGAGAGCACTACCCCAGGCCTCGGAAGCACAGGAGATCCCCAGTGCCTGACAGTGCTGTTGCAGTGGATGCTCTATCACCCTGTGCAGCAGGACAGATTTCAGGGCCCTGTCCTCCAGCCCCAAAGCTCTCAGTTTAACAATGGGCTTGAGCCACTGAAAGCAAGGGCAGCTTCCTCAGAAGCTGCTGCTGCTGCAGCAACACAGAAAGCAGCACTTGGGACCCAACTTAGCGTGAGCTCAGCTCCCTTGTGATCAGCAGGATCGCAGGAGACAAGACCACTGACTCCTGGGAGACTGGAAGCTCTTGGCTGCCCATCAATGACATCCCCTGCCCCACAGGACCTGGACACAGAGGTGTCATCGGCCCAGCTTTTGGGAATCACACGTACACAAAGCCATTTCCAGACCTTCCCTGGTGTGTGGGCAGGACGCAGTGTTCCCTCCTGAGGCAGTGGCAAGCCAGCAAGTGAGGGAAAGCGCTGGGGAGCTGCCTCTGGTGCAGCCAGAGGAAGGGGAGGGAATGCTCACAAGAGATGCCCCAGCCCATCTATGCCTCCTGGCACAGCTGTTTCACCACTTTCAGCTTTCTGCCATTCCAAAAACTTCCCATGCTGAGACCCAGCCTGGGATACACGGTCACTTGTTGGACAGAGTTTTGCATTTGGTTTTACTAAGAATCGCTTGGCTTGGGAGAATTTATGCTTGGGTATTACAGAGACATAAACAGCCATAAAAATTCGAGCTCTGCTTGTACAAATGATCCACTGATGTGTGTTAAATGCACTCTATTGCTGCACTGAAGTCAATTTGCAATTGATCATATTGCATTTCTAGTGTCAGCAGATATGAAAACATGTCATTTACCGATGCTTAATGAACCTTTATGCTGACAAGACATAAATAACAATAAGCAGCTCTCCAGTTAAGGAGGTTAACCAGCAAAGTACTCGGTGAAAACATTAAAGAGGTAATCATCTGGCAGTTGCTGTACACTTGGAGCAGCTGCCCTCAAGGATGACTAAACCTATGCAAAGGACCGTTACAAGAAAAAAAGGAGAGGGGGAAAAAAAAAGGCAATTAACTCCGTGTTAGAACTTGAAAAATTCTATCTGAATGAAAAAAAAGTAATTGCCTTTCTGGATTGCATTTGTAGTCTTTTCCATAAGTAGTTGAGGTAATCTGTTTAGTGGGGCTCTTTGACCAAGCTCTTTGAGCACCTTTTTCCTTTGGAAAGGAAAAGGCAAAACAGCAAGTTGCTCCAGTACTGTTCCTCTTAATTCTTCCTGGTAATGCTCCTCCTTTCTTCTCTCAGTTTTGAACCTTTGCATTTCTTCCATGGGTATTTTAATCCTTTTTTTTTTAATTGGAACAAAGTTTTCAGTTTTCTATAAAGTCAAAGGAACACAATAAAAAGGAACATTACCAGTGCTGAGAAGCATTTTACAGAAGTAAACACAGCAGATTAAACTTTGCTTTATAGGTAATGGAGCAATTTAACAGTAGCTACATTCACCACTGGA
Source organism: Anthoscopus minutus (assembly GCA_013399455.1). NCBI lineage: Eukaryota > Metazoa > Chordata > Aves > Passeriformes > Paridae > Anthoscopus > Anthoscopus minutus. Next base: position 136,174 of record VWYI01012243.1, read on the forward strand.
CTGAACAAAAATTTCAAGTTCAATTCAGATTTTAACTAGATGTAAATGGTGTTTATATTTCATCTACACAGCCCAGGGCAGCGAGAATTTTCTGAGCAACCAAAAGACTCCAAAAGAGTTTAAACTCTCATGGCTCAGATATACCCACTACAGGGCAGGGTACACATAATACCAAACAGACAAACAAACAAGCAGTCCTATATTGCTATTAAATGCAGCCCTGAAGGCCAACAGGATCCCCCATGCCAGAGGGGTTGGAATTGGATGACCTTTAAGATCCCTTCCAACCCTGTCCATTCTGTGACCCTCAGCTGCAGCAGGTCTGGCTTTGGCAGAGCTTCTTTCTGAACTAGCACCTTGCAACCTGCAGCTGCTTTAGAAAACCACCCCATGGGCACCTTATAAACAATTACCCCAGCCAAAAGGAACACTCCAGTGAAGATGAAGGAAGAAAGGAAATCTTCTCTTCCTGCAGAGGAAACACAGATGTGTTCAGAGATAGAAAATACCATAAAGAAGGTGATGACTTTTGCTTATTCAGTAAAGACTGGCTATTCTAGTGACAAAAATTCCCTGATATTTCAATGCTAATGTAATACTAGCATTGCAAAATCACCACATGTATGAGGCAGGAAAGGGGGGTTGTACATCATGAGAAAAGCAATTAGCAAGAAATTGCCTGTGTTCTTGTATGGCCTTTGCCACAAATTCTATCAGGTACCACATAAATCCTTCTCATTTCAGGCGTAGTCTCCAGCAAAAAAAGTCATCACACAGCCCAAATCCTTCTCTCTCTCTATACAGCCTATCCTATTTCAATGAAAATACGTTGTCCCTTGACCACAAGAATCACCCACTCTAATACATTTGTCATCAGTAAATGTAAAAGTAAAGGTCAGACCAACAGAGGCCAGTTCATTAACCCCATTTTGCAACTTCAGAAAGTGGGAAATGGGAGATGTCTCATTCTTCTTTCTGACACTAGCACTCCCAAGTGTGCTCAAAGGAACTTGTCTGGTTTTCCCTGTGGTTACTGACAGCATCCACAAAAAGCTCCACTGGTTTGCTTCTTTCAATATGCAAATGCCATTTTTCCATATACAATTAAAGTGAAAAGTTTCAAAAATTGAGTAAAAACTCAAACCTTTAGCATGGCCTTTTTTGAGACTTTGTCCTTTTTGTAAGCATTCTGATAGCTTCTTGATGGCCAAGTTCCAAACCTCAAGTGCCAAACATAAGACATTAGGGAGAAGAAATAAGGGTTTCCAACAGCCCTATTACTGTATACATCAGCTGTTGTGGATGAAATTTAGGAAGGGTAATTGTAGAAACACTTCTCAAAGGGTGTCAAAATGTGCTGAAGAAGGCAGTATGCAATAAAGCAAGATGTCATAGAAGCCTTGATTTCCACGGCCAACAGTCAAATGGAATGCAGCTGCTGTTTGGCCAACTACAATTTGAACCAAACATGAAGGAAAACGAAATTGCAATCAATAACAATCTTAATACGAAATTAAATATATCCTTCACAACAAGCATAGTTATACACAAATAACTCAGGAGCATCCCATGTCACACAGCAATACTTTAAAAATACATTTGCTTTCAGATGGGATTATGGATGGCCGAGCAGCTTCGTCATAACTCACACCTGAACTTAGAGGCTTTGCCTAGTACTGTAAGCTTTAATCTAATTAAAAACTTGCTCCCAGGTATGATTATATCTCAGCCTTATAGAGATATCTTATTATTCTTGCTGCCTTTTGGAGAGAAAGAGAGAGAGAAAAAAAAAGCTTTATGTAACTCTTTGTTTGATTTCTCAGAAATTAAATAAAAGAGAAGGTTTCGTTTTCATTGAAGGATGAGATTTCCCCCTGGATTTGCTGCCCTCTAGATATCTTTCAGTATAAAACAGCTGTGTTTTTAAATGGATTTTGCAATAATCTGCTTTAGCTGAGGATGTAATGGGGAGGGGGTGAAAGAACAAACGCAGGGAAGAGGCAGTGTTTGAAGAATTTGTCAAGATGCTTTTTACAAAGATAAGGTGTCTTCAGATGATGCCAGTTGTCCAAAGGAAGGGGGCAGTTATATGTGTCTGTGGGGAAGCTGAATCGGCTGAGTGGTGGCTGTTATGGGACACTGTACTCCATTTACTCTGCAGAAGGAGCAGAGAGATTATCACACACCATTCCCACACTGCTCCACCAATGAGTGTTAGTGCTGATGTGAGAAAACCGATGTGGAGGCGGATTTCTTCCCCCAAACTCCCTCCCTGTGTGTCTCTTGGATAATACAGCACTGTAAAGCTTTCCTCAGTGGTGCCAACGCTGGGCTGGGAGTGCCACTTCACACATTCCAGATTTGTTTGAATTTCTCTGCAGCAGAGAATAAAAATATTTCAGAGACTTTAGCAGAACCTTTTTTTATACATTCTCTGTTTCCAAACCTGCAGTGGTTCTGATCCCTCTGTTAGGGATCTCAGCAGAGGGATATGCACAAGGAAAAAAGGCACATAGTGCAGCAGGAGCCTAAGAAAAATTGCCATACAAAACAGGAACAGTACTGTTGCTTCATTATCAGATAATACTAGTAAGATGAGGATTAGGTAAGCAGGAGAGCCTATTAGTAAAAGACAACCATAAATAAATTCTTCAGTTTGTTCAAGGTAATCAGGAAAAAAATGTTGTTTAGATTACCTAGAGGAAAAAGACTTCTAAAGGTCTCTCCAAATGAGATGAGACAAATAAATTGCCTCAATTATCTATGTGTTTTAACCAGGGTGTTTACTCTGGAAAAGGATTTTTCGAGAAAAACAGAAACACTTTATCATTAGATGAAGAAAAGAACCACCTAATTATTTGATGGAGAAAATAGGGCATGACTTTTGGAGCCTCAAATCTGTGCAGGTATCCTACACAGATTTCAAGTAATTTGGCTCTTACACAAATATTTGTATAGGCTCCCCCCAGGCAAAGTTCTGTAAAAATAAAAAAGTACTTCTTTTTGTCAGCAAAGACATAAATATTCTTATTGGTCCCAAAGAAAAAAGCACATTGCAGAAAGCACTGTTTGCATTTCAGTGTCTGCAGGATCAGACCCTGTGATCTGACACCTTGACAAAATTATAAGTTGGCATGTAAAAAGCATCATTCATCAAGTGAAACTAAGGGAAAAAACAGTTATTAACTCTCAAGGTCAGTGCAGGGTGATCAATATTATTAATTGTGTGTGGGCAAGTTGAGACAGCAGTTCAGCACTTTAGCAATTATCTTAGATTCAATGCAAGTATTAAATATTTTCAATCATGTATTCAATCATGGGTGGTTAAGAAAAGAAGCTCCCCATTCTGCTCACCTTTAGCAGGTGAAAATAGAGTTCCTGCAGACTACAGTACAGCTGGATACCTCCAGCCCTGTGCTCAGAACAAATGTGTATGGGAGTCACAAAGGTGACATTTTGTCTGTCTTGTCTTTCTTTACACTGGAAACAGAATCCTCCAATTAGCATAAAATGCCCTGCCTTGGTGATATATCTAACTTTACCATAAGGTGAAAATTCCCAAGTCCACCCAGCCAGCCTGTTCCCAAGAGATTGCAGCATGACTTTATCGGTGTTGGAACAGGGATCAGCAAACAATTATCAGATGATTTTGGAGAAGAGCAAGTGCAGTAGGCAGACGTGCTTGCTTACACAGCACACAATACCTCAGACATTTCCACCCACAGTCCTACCAATTAGTCAGAAAAAATCCCTGCTGAGTTACCTAATTTTATCATATACAAGATCCTAAATCCAGTTTTCACTCACCTGTTCAATGTCATTTCTAAATCCTATTCAAGATGGCAAGAAAACATAAATTCCTAATTTTTAAATGCATTAACATTTTAACTTCTACATTTTTATCATAACTAAAGTGTTATTCCTCTCCTATTGTCATGCCTTCAGCTGATTTATTACTCCAGTTTATCTACTTGATTATTCTGTTCCCAGGCACTGACTTTTGTGGTTAAACTTGTTATAGACTCTCATATCCTGCAGTTTTGGGGAATGGGAAGGATCCTGAACCTGTTCCTTATACTTGGTTAATCTGGGCCATCCAAGAGCAGAAAAACTCCCAAACAAAAATAATTTATATTAAAATTTGCAAGAGTCCTCAAAAATATCTAACAATTTTTTAAGTCCTTGGCTGGAATGGCCAGACCTTGGCTGTTCTCACTGAAACTGCAGGGAAGAAGGAATAAGCATTACAAGGTTGTTAGTCATACCACTTGTTGCTTGCCTGAGAAGGCCTAATTTGCTATAGTGATAAGCAGAGATGAAGAACCTGAACAGAATAAAAGTCTTACTCTTGGTTTGGACCAGAATCTCAGGTGGATATTAGTATTTATAAATTCAAAGACTGCCACTGGTTGAGAGCTAAATTTCAGGCATTCATCCAAATTAAACCCAAAGCTTAAACCTTTTGACAGGAGCATTGCTCTCCACCAAGCATTCGTGTAATTAATATAGCTTTTTTAAAAAACCTTAGAAAAAAACCCCAACAACTCACAATTCAAAACTGTATTAAATGAGCTGGAAAAGTACAGAGAAAAGGAAGCACTCAGTGAAAGCCCAAAACCATAGCTCTGACTTATATAAGCAAAGGACAAGAAGTGTCTTCTATACAGGAGAGTTTCTTTTCCTGCCATGATCCAAACTAATAGTGAAGGTGGGTTCACTTGTCAGATGAATCCCAAAAGAGGGACATTTTCTAGTGACAGCATTAGCCAACCCCAATGTGCATGGGACCATCATTTTCCTCCAATGTCACTGCCAACATCAGCTGTTCTTCCCATCAGCCTAACCCAAGTGAAACCTCTTCTTCCAGCAAGTAACAGCAGCTGAGGCACCTGCTGCCCTGAGGCAGGATGACTGACTGGTGAGGTTGCCTATTAAACCTGTGACAGCATCTGGAGGAGCAAAGGGAGGGAAGAAAACCAACTCGAACAATCACACGAAGCAGTAGAAGTGGATGTGGAGGCAGAGGCCCTTGATTCCCAGTCATTTTAATCATATTTTGCCTACGAAAATTTGCAAGTAAGAGATACTGGTGCTGCTTCAAAGAAAGAAAGTACATAGAGCTGAGCTGAGGGAGGCACATGAATGGAAGAATTCACTTGAAGTATCACATTTTCAATTACACTGCGAAATCTGTTTAAGTTATCCCACTTAAGGATGCCAGAAGTATCCCTGTCACCTTCCTCTGGGCACTTGCCTTCAGCAGCTTCTCTAGGATGCAACACCCTCCCGAGTGTTTCCCCAAAAACACTGGATACTATTCACCCAGCAAAATAATCTCCACTCTGTTCCAAGCTCCAGGTCATGACAATTAGAGACAGGGAACACAGCTGTGGCCATCACTAGGTATGGGTGACCACAGGGCGCCAGGGCCTCCCCCAAGAGCACAGAGCATCCAAGAGAAGAGGATTCCCCAAATGAACATGAGCACAGCAGCTGGCTGGCCCCAGTGGAGTGGAGTTCACTTCTGGGCTCACATGCAGTCATACCCTATCAACCTAGCAGTAAAGTAGTGATGGCACTGCAGTTTGTCTGCACATAGCAAACCTTGGTAAGAGCTTTATCCAGCCCTCCTGACTGCAACAGCCAGCACGTGTGAAGGGAAACCTGGGCTGTGTAGGTGACTGCCTTAGGGAGCCTTGTCTTTGTGGAGAGATGAGACCCAGAGACCTCAACTCTGTTCCTGCTTTTGCCACAGGGCTCCTATGCAAATTCCTTGGCCATGCTGGACTGCAGTACCCTGGTACTGTTCCTGGCATCACATCATTTTCACCCTCTCTTCACTACAAATTGTAAGGTTATTTAAGATCCTTATAAACAAGGCACCACATGAAACACACATTAAATTATCAGTGTCCTTCTGTAGCTTGATCTCCTGAGAAGTCCAAACAAATACACATGCCCCTCTGCAGGGATCTAAGAACACAATAGTGATCATGAGGAAACTGCTCACTGCCAAGATCTGCTTAGCTCTTTCATCCCAATACCTCTACAGACTCAAGTTGATATATAAATGTGCATTTTTGTATATACATGTGTATGTATGTATGTATTTATGCAAATCAAGAATAAATAAGTGGACTCCATTCCAAGTTTCAGTCATTCACACCACCTAGATACAGATAAAAAGCTAAATCTAATCAAAAAAGCTGCAAAATATGAGCTTTTGGAAAATTATAGAGGCAAAATTATATTGTTTAATGATATATCAAGTTGACACTATTATCTTCTCACCAGAGCCATTAAGCCACACTGGTGAGAGTTGGATTCTCATTGATGTAAATCAAATTAATCCCACTGGAATTAACTTAGTCAACATCCATTGAAGACTTACCTTTTACTTTTCTACAATTACTTCCACTTTCAGATGTCCCCAGGGTGATGAACTGAGGATTTATACAGACCCTACTGCACTTCTCAGACTTTCCCTATCGCTGCACTTTTTTAGTTGTCCCAGTTTTTCTCTCACATCTCCTTTTAAAACTTTTACCATATAATTCATGAGATACCTCTATAAAGAGCATCTGGGTCAGCCAGCCTTAATTTGAAAATGTCATTACTCCCACACTAAACTTCTCCAATCAATCCCACAGCAGCCATCATGGTTTGTTTGCCTCCCAGAACAACCCAAGTGAAATTGTGGTCTTTTTACCTTTTAAAAAGAATGAAAATAGGAGAAAGGGGTAAGAAAACACCACCCAGGTGGTGAAGACTCAAATTGTCCAAGGAAATAAAGTGAGAAACTATGCTCATTTCCATAGTTCTTTTGGGTTGCAAAGCTGCAAAATATTATCTGGAGAACGGAAAAAACAGTAAGTTTTTAGCTTGTGCATAGCTCAGTTCCAGGTCAACTGTCTTTAAGTCAACATAATTTTGCAAAGTTCAGAAATATTCAAGATGCTCCTGAGGTTCAGAATATCATTACAGTGTCTCCCATATGGCCTTTCCTGCGGGTACCCGGAGAAAACAGTTTCTGGGTCAGTGGAGTTAAAATGATTACATCTCATCTAAAGGTGGGATGCTTTTCACTTTCTTAACCTGAAAGTTAAACAGCCACATGCCTAGTGTCCCTCTGCAGCCACTTTGATGAAAAGCATTCTCAGAAGGCACTTCTTTTGCTCCTATAGTAGTTATTAAAATAGGCAGAACACTTTGCCCTCTGGAGCTGCTTACCTACATATTTAAATGTCTCTGGAAGCCAGACCTGTATCTTCAGCCATAAGGGAGAGGATGCAGCTGGGGGTGAAGGTGCTTCCATGCAGGCGTCTGTGTGTCTGCTGTGTGCAGGTCACAGGGGAGTTTGCTGATACACTGGGCAGACCCTAGAGAGCATTTCAGCTCTCTAGGGCAGACAGCTACGTCTGACTGTGTGGAGGTGTCTGGTGTGGCCTGCAGCTTCCAGGACAGCACAAGTCCTGTGCTAAATCTTCGTCTCTCTGGGGATGTCCCACTTGCTCCAGTGCATCTCAAATGGCACCAGACATGTATATTTAAGCAACTGAGCTGAGTCCCTGATGCTTGGACACCTCTCTGGACAACTCTGGCAGGGCTGACCGACCACCACTGCCTACAAACCAAACACAGACAGTCATTTCACATGTAGACAACTCCATGCAGATGTCATTGTTTTCCTAACTCATGTTAAAACCTACCTAGGCTTTACACACTGGTTTGGGACATAGCAGCACCACAGCAAAGTGCTTTTCAGCATGTGTATCCTGCCACTTAGTCCTCATTTTCCCAAGGAGGACACAGAGACAGCACAAGCAAACCTAGTGTCTCTGGTCATGTGTCACTGGTACTGCAGAAACAGGCTTGAAGACAAACCCTGCTCTGTGGGTTAATTAGTGTTAACTCATTGACTAAAAAAAAATTTTAAAAATTAGGTTAAGCCATTGATATAAGAGGAATAGAACTTGAGCCCTGGAGGAAGCATCTCCTGCAGAGTCATTAACAAAGCTTAAAGAGTGTCGTTATTCCTGCTCTGGCATCATGACTCCAGCTCCTGCACAAACTGATGTAAAAGGCATGGGTCTCCTTCTGTCTGCTCTGCCCTAATTACAAGTAGAAGAGAAAGGTAAATACCTCTTTGAATTTCATCAGAAAGCATATGAACTTGTGTTATCATGGTAATAAAGGTAATATCCATTTGCTGAGCTCCAGTGGGGCATATCAACAAAAGCAGCATGTTTGAGATGGTGTATTTCCTTCAAGTTACACCAAACTCTGGATGCTCTGAGTTGTGCTTCAGTGTGGTAAAGAAAATAAGTACTTTGGGTTCCAACTTAGTATCATTCAACTGGCTGTTTATAAAGAAATGGTAGGAGATGTTTAAAACATGAGTGCAAAGACAGACTCTTCAACCTCATGAACCAATCTAGAGTTAAGTGAGTGAATCGCTCATCTGCTCTGTGAACTAATAAGAGGAGAAAATCAGCTCTGAGAAACCAATTATAATTCAACACCACCATCCTCCAGGATGTGATCTCTAAGTCTCCAGAAGTCAGTCTCTGGGACTTGCTAGGAAACTTCTGCATGCCCAAATAGATTAAACTTGTTTTCAGAAGATCTAAATGGACAAATCCAAACCAAAAAAGTAAGATAGCAACATAGCATGGTCAACTAGAAGACGTATTAAAAACAGTAGTTAAAATTACAGTGGTCAGATTAGATTTAGCATTTGAAATTCCAACCAAAGCAGGACAGTGAACAGAATGAAGAATTAACCCCACCACAGTACAGTGAAAAATGGATTTGGTTACCTAATCGACCTCAAGGTTTATTTATGAGACGTTCCTGTCATATTCTAAGGATACCAGTGCCCAGTACTCTTTAGAAAAGATGTTGAAGGGCTTCATCATGCACTCTTTATGATCTCCACAAGAAAAAATAATAGTGTCAGATAATAATCTAGAGGGGGCTCAGATGCAGTGTCCTATTTGGAACTGCATCATTTTGTGCAGAACTTGAAGACTGCACTCCCTAGCAGAATACCTCAAAGCAGGAAGGACTTTAAACAGCAAGGATTCAGTACTCATAGTCACTGAAGTCCTTGAAGTAGGAAGGTCCCTCTGAAGGAGAGAGGCTCTATTTCATCCTCTGTGCCAGAGTTACTATATAAACCACCATGGCCCTTTGCCTGGATTTGGAAGCCCCTGGACTGATTTTCAAAGAGACCAAGCACCTAAAGTTTCAGCTGAACTCAGCAGTTCAGGAAAACAAATTCACAATAGCTGACCAGACAAAATTATATCCCTCTTCTGAGAAAAATTTGATTTAATTTTCTTTTAACTTTGTCTACTCCAAACAGAAAACTATATACTAAATTCTCCTCAACATGAGATTTCAAGTCTCACTCTCCTATTACAGCATTTTTGTCAAGTAAAAAATGAAAAACAACTTGTCCGCCAAACTGAAGACCCTTTAGCCTCAGGGGAATGGGACAGGAGTTAAAAAAGTAACCACCAACTGTAATAGTTCCAATCTGCCTTGTGCTGGCAGGATGATCAGAAAACAAATACGTATTTTTCTGCTAGGTAGATCCCAGATGAAGAGTTACAACTTGGACATCTTAGAGGAGTTCACAAGACGTTAACAATAATTAACACAAAGTTTTCCCCAAGACTGTATCTATAATCTCTGTTTCCTGCTGCATCGTCCTGAGACTGAGGACAATTTTCTTTGTCTTAATGATGAATAAAGTGGTTTTGAGAACTGCTCTGGGCAACCATCACTGAGATCTTATTGTTTTATCTGGCCCAAAGTAGTGTTGAGTACACGAAGAAATGCCAGAGCTGTCTGCTATTCTGCTGATGTAGAAATAACAAGATCAGTGCATGTTGGTCTTGAGCCTCAAACATGAAAACCAGCTCAAAGAAGCATTTGCTGATGGCATTGATGTGCAAGTGGATCAGGTTTTTTGTAGGGTCTTGGTTCTCTTGAGCTTTGACAGTTATGAGTGTTTTCATAAACGCAAAGAAAGAACCCAAACCTAATGACCCTGAAGCATTTGCCATTCAATTCTACTATGGATCCTGCATCTGGAAAAGCCCACAAGCCTGTATAGCAGCAAACTGTCACATCAAGCAGCTGAATTACTGTGTGATGATATGAGCCACAGTATCCCATGGCATAGGGAGGGGAGACTTGTCTTGCAGAAAAGAGCATTGAAAAAGCTGAGCAGTGGGACCCTCGGGACTGTTGGGGAGCTGAGTGAATCAGCCATGCTGCTCTGCTCCATGCTGCCGTGGCAAAACTGACTTTGCATCTAAATTAGCTAATTTAAAAGTGTCCTAGGCACCTCTGCACCATCCTTTCCTCCCTTATGTGACTGCAAAAGAAAATTTAAAGGAAAAGGCAAAACACAGTCTTTCTAAAATCTACAGCCTAGTTTATCATCCATAAATACAGCACTTCTTCAAGAATTTCCTGGCTGATTCTGTTCCCCAGTGAAATCCTAGAAGTGTGGTATGCTAGAGGTTATTAAAACAAAAATAATTGCACACAACAGAGCAAAGAGAAAAACAGCAGGGTTATTCCATAAGCCTTTTTTTCTTTTTTTTGTTATAATTTTTGTTACTATAAATCAGTATTTCCTAATCAGCAGAGCACACTGCGATGGTGAGCTGTACAAATCTCAAGAATGAGGCACAGAGTCTTGTGCCTTCTAATTAGCTCTGCTGGCATAATTGACTCTGGCTGGGCATCAGAGTTGGTACAGCTGAGAGCTGATAAGGCTGTGAGGAGGCAGGAGCAGACAGAAGAAGATGAGCAACAGCAGCATCACACACCTGTGAGAGGGAGGCAAGAAAGGGAAGACCCTAGGACTAAGGGAAAAATACATAGAACAGATCAGAAGAAATAGAGAAGGACTGACGGGCAAAAACAAATTATAAAGAAGGAGATAGTAGTTGTCTGCCTAAAAGAGCAAAGAACCTCTGGTTGAAGTTGATGAAAATTGTACATTTGTATTAACAAAGGTTCTGAACATGAAATACTTGTTAAAGATTTGGTGGTTGGTTGTTTGGGTTTTTTAAGCTATTGCACAAAATCCTGAAGTTCTTTTTTTTCAGTGACATGGTCAGCTTCTCAACCTTCACTGACAGAAGAGAAGCAGGGAAATACCTTTGAAGCAGGATGTGAGAACAAAGAACAAGATAAGGAGTCTACAAATTATCCCAATTTGCATTAAATTAAGATAGGAAAAAAACCTATGTTTTTAAGAGTGAAAGTATGGATTCTTAAGGATTCCCTCTAAGGGAAAAGGTATGGATTTTCCTCTTAGTTCATCCAGAGTGTTCACTATAAACATACAAGGTTGTTGTTAATGTTGACAGTGATGTTGTAGCTAATTAATTCAGGCACAGCATTGGGAGGAAAGATTAATATATTCCGTCTTATTTCTTCTTCTGAAATTAGATGCTTTGTCATATTCATTTTCTATTTTGCTATAACCAAAGTCCTTCTTTACATTTTTTTTAAATAGTACTAGACCTGCTTCTAGTGAGTGACAGTAGTAAAAAGGATTCTGCCAGCCAGCCCCTGCCTTTACCTTACACTTTGGGTGGTTTCAAATTTTTTGTTCATATTTTTATTTCCCCATGAATGCCTTCACCACAAAGATGCTAGCTTGGTGCAACCCACAGGAAGAGCTTTCCACCACAGCTGCCACTGATGCTCCTCAGCTACCAGTTTCTGGCCTCCTGCAGTTCCCCACAGCAACCTCTTCATCCTCTGTAGGACTTAGAATTTAAAAGCAGTGTGTAAGCTTTCTCAACAGTATTCACTTTTTCAGACTCATGAGCCTGCCAGACACACAGAAACAATTTCTGCTCAGCTTTCTTAGAGTCTGGAAATGGATTACTCATCCCCTCACCTGCCAGGACAGCTGAGAAGGGCATGGCATCACATGGGTGGGACAACACCACTACAGAGCAGGAACAAGTCACAGGCCTGATGCAGCATGGAGATGTCAAGGGTTGTGAGGGCTCCTTTGGACATGCAGCCCAGCACAGTCTCATCAGACAAGAGATTTGAAGCTAGCTCCTCTCTTTTTGTTTCACAGTATCCTGCCTAGGCCAAAGGTCCTTTGAGGTTTATATAAATGACAGTGGTTCCTTCTTATTTGCCCATTATGAGTGTGTCCTAGGTGATGTTAAAACAGATTCATGATGAAGCATGACTTCCTGCAGAAACTTTGCTCTTTATATACTATCATTTTTCTTTTTTTTGTTTTTCCTACTTTATATTCTGTCTTCAACCAGCTTGTGAAACAGAAGTGTTTATCTGGGTATGGAGAGTATGTGCTTCCTGAAATTATCTGTCCTGTTTTGAACTCTGGGTACAACTGTTACCTTCCACTTCTCCAGTGAAATAGCTGTTTTTAATTAAGGAAGGCATATTTTTGCTGCAGATCAGCTATTTCATACTAAGCTCCTTCGAAACTTTTCAGTGTACCATCTGGAGCTGATGATTTGCTGCCTTTTAAATTATCGATTTGTTCCAGCTCTTCCTTCTGACACATCTTGATTACCAGAAAGGAGCAAGTCCCAGTAGATATCACTCTGATACACTCTGTGCCAAAGAGCACTGCAAACAAATCATTTAGATTCTCAGCAATGTCTTTATCTTCTTTAATTTCTGCCTTTAATCTTCAGTGATCCAGTTTTTGAACTACCAGTTAATTATTCCAAGTCTTCTGACTGACAAACTTGAAGCATTCTGATTTTATAACTTTAGTATTTTGCAGTCTACCATACTTGCTTTTTATTTCCTTTTCATCTAGTCTTTACACTAATTAATAAACCAATGTATCGGTAAAACAAGGTTAAGATTTTCCAGATTTGGAAGTGTTCCCTGACACTCAGTTGTACTGATTTCCTCTTTGTTTGCCCAGTATTACTGTTGTTGGCAACATACATGCCCTCCAGACTCTATTATTGTTCTTAAGTGGAATTCATGGCATCTTCCTCTACTCTTCCCTCAGGAGCTTTCGTGACAAATCCTTTCAACACAACCAAAACCCAGATGCTCTGAAATTTCAGCCACTTTTTTGTACTTTATTTCCCACTAAGCTACAGGACTGTATTACATTAATATGTCTGCTAGCAGCTACAGATGCAATCTTGTCTTGAATTCCTTCTTGCATATTGATTAAGAACCAAAAAATCAGGATATCAAGATGTAGGCACCTAAAAAAGGTGGCATTTTGATCAGAAATTTCATAGTAACTTATGGCTCTGGCCCAAGCTAGGGAAAAAGGCACCTACCCCTTTTTTAATACTTTCCAAAGGCAGTAATTGGACAGTATCTGGCAAACCTGAGGTGTGTAATTCATACCAATAGCAACACAGTGTTGGAAACTGCATGTCTGCAATATTGCAGTGATTAGAGTACTTTCTTCCAGACATGGAAAGGCTGCATGGGAGGGAGGGCAAGCCATCATTGTCCATCTCAAATGAAGTACTCAGCCACCTGGCAGACAACCAGGAGGGAAGAGCCTCCACTTGTTGGGAGCCAGGGTTCCTGGCTCAGAAAGAACTGCAAAGATTCTGGGGTGAAAGGAGGCCTGGCACTATCGCTTGGTGGTTTGGGTTCTCAGAGCAGAGAGGTCTCCTAGGTTTGAGTCAGTGTGCCGATCCTAAGCACTTTATTTTATCCATGAGCTCAGTGCAAAATGGTCCCTAAAACAAAGTGTGTAATTTACTGTGTGGTGCCTGTTGAGACTCCTTTTCAATATGTGGAAAGAGCTTTTCTTTCTGAGACAGAGGTGTGCGGGACAATGCTAAAGTTGTGGCCTGAGCCCTGAGCCGTCTCCTGCTCAGGGCACTCACTCACTCCTCAGGCATGAGGGACATCCAGCTCCTGCCTGAAAACTTGACAGTTGTTTGGCAGAGTGAGCTGAGCTGTACCTCAAGTTCACATGAAAAGCAAAGGAATTTGAATAGGCTAGCTTTGGGCTTGTTATACTCCTTCCTGAACTGCTCTTCTTTAGTATTTTCTTCTGGGTTCCTTCTGCTGACACATCTAAACATGGCTGGACAGCTGAGTTTCTCAATTGCTTCCCTACCCAGCTCATGCCAAATCATTACTCATGTAGCAAAAGCCCCCACAAAATGTCAGCTGAGCTTTAAATCATTTCTTATTAAGAAAAAAAAAAAATAGAATCCTACCACTGGCCATTGAATCGCTTTTAATGATTTTTTAAAAAAGGACTAGAAATGCAGCACAACAGACACAATCCTCAAATCCTTACACCACTGGCCTCCACAGTGGTTCTACTCCAAAGGTTAGGCCATCCTCTCTCTGATGGCTCTTCCCCCACCAGCCACTACACCTCCACCACTGGCCATGCTCACTTCAGCCACAGAGAAATGAGTGCAACAAACTCAAAACAGCTCCCTCATAGCACAATGGTGGCTGCAATTAGGGAGGTCTTGTAACCCACCCAGATACCTGCAGGAGGTTTGTTTTTGGCATCTCTGCCTGCATGTAGAAAGATCTTCTTCTGGTTATCCCCATTCAGGTAGAAAAGATTTCAAGCTGAAAAACTGGGCAAATAGATTTATATCACATATAAAACCCTGGTCACTGCCTGGTTGCACATGCAGACATACTCAGAGACAGAAGCCCTCCTGCAACTGGGGAAAGGCCTTTGATATTCCCTTCCATGAAATATTCTTCAAGTACCCAGTCTGGTGACTTCATGTTGCTACAGTCACTCCCAGGGCATCTACGAACCTGCTCCAGTTCCTGCTGATTTTTTCTGGCCACATTTGAAGCCTCTGAACCAAATGAGAGTATGCTAATAAAACAGCAAATCGACAGAAAACGTCACCACAACCCTCTGACCTCTTGCTCCACCGAGACACTTTGGACCCAAAGAACCCCAAATTCCCCTTTGACACCTGAAATCTTCCCACCCTGAACGGCCCGCAGACCTTGGCACTGGCGGGGCCCACAGGTGCCCACAGGGGAGGGGGTGCCCCGTGTGCCCGGAGCTGCGCGCCCCCCGCCCCGCGCCGCCCTCGCCGAGCGGCCGCAGAGCAGCCCTGGCGCTTACCTTGGCCAGGCACGTGTGAGCGGGACGGGCCGCCCCAGGATGGCGCAGGGAAGCTGGCGGGGAAGCTGGGGAGCGTCGGGTGCCCCAGGAGCCCCCGGAGCGGGCGTGCTGCTCCCCACGCGAGGCAGCGAGGCTGCGGGCGCCCGGCGAGCGCCCGGCTGGGGCACAGCGCTGCTCAGGCGGTGGCTCCGGTGAGGGCAGTGAGCTGTGAAGCTGCTCCCCGCCTCGGCGTTACCATTTCGCCAGCCACGCAGTCCCGGCGAAAAACATCGCCTTCAAGCACTGCCGTCATCTCCAGCCAGGGCGCGGGGCTGGCTGGCTGGGAATGGCATCGCACACCGGAGCGCGGGGCTCGCCCGGTTTAACACCGACACCTTCTTCTCCCGAAAGATAACGAGGACCCCAAAGAGTAACGTGCAACACAGAGGGAAAACAGGGAGGACCGCATTGAAAGATGCTTCTGGGTCAGGGCTGTCACCGCTTCCCCGGTCCAACAGCACCATCTCCTGGGTGGCCTCGGCCGCTCGCCCGGCTGCCGGCAGCTCACCCCCGAGCATCTCCCCGGGCAGACCCTCCGCAGCTTTCCTCTGCCATCAACGTGTTCCGCTCATTTGCTTTCCTTGCAGGCGCTATCAATATTTTTGCAAATGTTTCCTTTCACATCTTATTGCTTGTCTCTCATGAAGTAATACAGATGGATGAGTAAATAAATGAAATACTGAAGAATTCCAGAATTTTTTTTTTTTTTAAATCAGCAATACAAGACATTCTCGAATATCAGCCCTAAAGCTGCTCCCTTCCTGAGCTGTGAAGGTTTAAATATGTACTCAGTCTCCACGGAGCACATCCTCTTTGAAGTAATCAAAAAGTGCTGCTTCTCAGAGAATACCTATATTTTCTTCAAGAAAAAAAATCTACTTGAAGAGCTATTTAGATTTTAGACAAGTAAAATGATGGAAAAGAGCAGAAATGGCAGATTTTGTAGTATTATCATTCAATAGGAAAATTCTGTCTGACAAGTAGTATTTCAAAGATACTCCGTGTAGTGTGCATTTGAAGGCTCTAAAATGCTTGTTGAGATACACCCTGTAAAAGCATGTGGTCATTCACTAGATCATAGATTTAAGATTGAATGCTCCAAAACTTTATTCTCTCTATAGCTATTACCATATAAGTAACAAATCACTGCCGTATTTCAGTTTTCATTAGTCTGCTAAGTGAAGATTTGTTTCAGTGTTTTGAGGGTAAATTGTACATAAAATCCTTCATGCTCTGAAGGCTATGCTTATATAATAAGCCAAAAAAGTTAAAGTCAATGATTTTTATTTTAAATTCTATACTCATCCAAAGCCTCTTTAAACTTAATTTACTGTTAAATGCATGCAAAATTGTACAGAAGCTCATCTTAAAAAGATGCTAAGTAGGTCCCTCGTGCAAGCTTTAAGTTAGGAGGGACAATGTGTAACTATAAATACAGATACACATGCCTACACCTGTGCAGGAGCAGTCTCGTGGCTTTTTATGTAAAACTGCAACAATGAAAAGAAAAAAAAATCCCTGTCATTTGCTAAATTAACATCTTTTAATTGTTAATTGTGGCAAAGTTGTTTCAAAATTCATATTGAACATGGTCTTTGGATTCTTCTTCGGTAATTAAAGCATCACCACCTGCATGTACATAAGGTAAACAAGGTCCTTTGGAGATTGAAACATGTATTTCTACAGCTAGAAAAACGCTTCTAGTGACTTCCTCCATCTTTAAGGATGTTGACTGTGTTTACTTACTTTGATTCTAAAGGTCTTAAAACATTAATGTCATTTGAGAATAAAAGTCATCCTTAAAGGGTTTTGTTTCTTCTTGAAAGGAGAGTTCAAGCTAGCAGCCTGATGTTCTGCCAGCATTTCTAGTCCAATTAAGATGTGATCCTTCAAACTGGGAAGATACAAATGCTTGTTGATTACACTCTGGACTGTGCATTCATCTCAGCTATACCCTATGATTACCGTGGATTTTATAGAGTACAATGGTCTTTGTAACTAAAACCCTTTACTCCTGGCCTACTTCCTTACTTCCAGAGAAACAAGAAACTGGATGATTAAAAAAAATGTTGAAAAGAAAACCTGAATCAATTCAGCCATTTTAGTCCTATTTTCTGTGTAACTAATCACCTGCTTTCCCTGGGACATTCTAGGAAAGGCCTCAAGTACTTAAATCAGTGAGGGCTGTCTGTAGCCATGATCAGGTCACATCAGAAACAGCACTGCTTTGACAGAACTATTAAATGAAACAAGCAGCATCCCAGAGAAAAAGCCAAAACCAGATAATGAACCACAGCCCTTTACAGCGCCATGTGTTCATCTCAACTCTTTCAGCCAAAAAGCAAGCTTGGCCTGCCACCCAGTGCCATTAGCAATCCAAAGCCTTTCCATTCTTTTACCTTTCCTTATTGTCTTTCTACCTTTGCTCACATATATCCTTAACGAGGTGACTCGTATCTTGTAACTAATGAGTGCTTCTTCTTCCACAGTCCTGTAATATAGGTATTGAATAACCCCATGTAAGATGATCTGGTTTCTGCAGAAGGGATGAGCAAATTGGATTAGACAGGGATTTATTGATCAGGATGCCAGCTCTGCTTTTTAATATTGCCTTTCTTAGATGCAGGCACTGCCAGGGTCTTAACTGAGATTCTTGGTGACAGCTCAAGAGATATTTTCCTTGGTACAATTCTTTGATTTCATGCTCTCAAGCTTGGTTGTTCTCCATGCACTTTGACAGACTCCCACAAAAGTCCTGCCAAAGATTTCTAGCCTACCTTTTAAAGAGAACCAGAGAATTTAGTGAGACTATGAAAATAAGCTTACATGTTTGTCAGACCTAGAATAAAGGCCCTTATGTATTTCAGGGCATGTAGATGGTATAAAGTTATTTTTTCAAAGCAGACAAGCAATGAAGAATATTAACCATGTCCAAACATTTGCTAGCAAAATTAAGTCATTACTTGCCATGTAACCCACTAATATGCCCTGAGCTGTTAACAGCTGCTTTCTCAGGAAAACAACTTTTATGTTAATTGATTTTAATGCTCCCAACACAAAATTAGCAGCACAATAGCAAGTGTTTGCAACCTGCTTCCTTCTGCTCCTTACCAGGACCAGTTCAAGAAGAGCAAAGAAACCTTATATCCCACTTTGATGAAGGTATAAGACAGTTGATCAGCTTTGGAATATGAACAATCTCATTTACTTAAAGCAAAGCACCTTGTTTCATATCTAAAAGTTGTGAACTGCTAGCAAAAACCAAATATTATCTTAATTTATGATCTGGTGGATAGGTTGGTCCACTCAGTTCAGCCTTTTAGCACAGCAGTAACACCAAGGGCATCCTCAGAATAAAATGCAAATATAATTAAAGTCGTGGTTTCCAGTTTGGCAAACGTTCATACTACAACCCTGTAATAGAATAACAATCCCACATAAGTTTGCATGCATTCACAAGTGTCTCACTCTTAGCTCTCAGAAGGGCAATCCAGCCAAGATAGATACAGCAGCATCCCACCAGAGCAGCCAGCTGGAATTCCTGCCTGGCACAATACACAAGAACACAAAGAGCAGGAATGGGACTGGCAGTTCCATACACCCAACTTTGATCCACAGAAGCCCTGCAGGTGGCAACGCTCCTGCACAGCCCCGCTGCCTGCCCTATCCTTACCACAGCAGACCCAGCTCGAGACCAGGCCATTTTGCCTCTCTTCACCAAAGATGACAAGGTCAGGTCCCCATTTCTGCTCTTGGCTGTCCTCAGCAACTTCAGTCGGCTTCCCAAGGCACACTCCTGACCATTATTACCTCTTCAGTCTTCATTTTAGGGCAGAGGACCCAAGAACAAGCAGCTGTAGCAGCTTCCCTCATCCCCTCCCTCACCTCCCATGACAAGCTGCTGTTCCTGGGGAGAAAAAAAAGTCACCCTTTCCTCCACAGAACCTGTCACATCCTCCTGACCGAGGATTCCTCATGGATCCTTCCAGCTGGCACCAGCCCATCAATATTAGCTCAGTACACTCAGTGGTTGTATTACTCCATATTATCAGCTCCCTTTTGCCTCTAGCCTGAGAAACAGCAGAGGATGATGAGCAGAGTGCACANAGCAGTATTATACAGATATATTATACAAATAATACTCCAGTATTATCAGTTGCCTTCTCCCACTGCCTAAGAGCATGAGAAAAGCAGGTGCAAATCTCTCCTCAAGAGAGGCATGAGTTTTTTCCTCAAGAAAATCAGTTTATCTGTGACATCCCTTTGGGACTGGAAGCACGTGCTCCCTTTTGCCTCTAGTCTGAGGAACAGCAGAGGATGATGAGCAGAGTGCACAATACTGCCCATCTTCTAAAATGATCCCCTAGAATTAGCTTCTTGGGGAAAATATTCTCAATCAACAACTAAATAAAGCATCTGAAGTTTCCAATTTCAGTAGATGGTCATTTTTTATTGCAGCTGGTTTAACATGATCATTTGTATAAATGCAGAACAACTGCTCATGCACACATTGGTTGGAAATGTACGGCTTGCACGGGAAGCTGGCAGAAGTCCCAGTCTCATTCCCCACTGTGGCTCGGTCACACACACTTTATGCAATCACTGTTGCTTTTACTTGCTCAATAATGTATTCCAGTCAGGTAGAGATTGATATAAACACTACTGTGTATGTTATGCAAAGGTTTTGTCAAGTAATTAAAATCTAAAGAGGGGGGGAAGTAGAGAAAATAGAAAAACTTTCATGGTTTTAAAAAGCAGGAACTCATGCTGGGAGAAAAAAATTGCAACACAGAGGATAAAGACTACCTGACAATGTTGAAGCTCCCTTTATGTTAAATTGCTAGCAGATATTACTGAAAAATATTCAGCTTGTGCAGAAAACTAGAGAACTATGAAACAGGCAATTTTGGGGGATTCTTTTTTAAATAGATTTATTTAGTAGCCAGACTAGGCATTAACTATTGAAGCAGAAAATATTTAACTATTCTTCATTACCTTTTTGTTTACTGGGTACATTCATTTCAATAGGTTGACACAAATAACCAGACTTTTGAAATTTACTTCTATTTCTAAACATTGTTTTACATTCAGACTGGCAAAAACTACTTGTGATTAGCCGTAAGAAGGTTAATTTAATCTGAGTTCAAATGCTCAGAACAAACCTTCAGCGGTACTTGAAGCTTTGCATGATGTGACGTGGCACATGAAATCTTGCACTCACACCTCTGTGCCTTACAGCCACAAGTGACTGCCCCAAGTGGAACCTCCTCCTGCACAGTGGGCATCCAGTGGCCTCCACAGACCTGCTGTGGTGACCAATACACACAATGCACACACTGCATTTAACCCTGCTGAGCCTGACTGCATTACAGCTGCACAGCAAGCTTACTGTTACCAGTTTGGCAAATCCTGTGCAGAATGTGCTAGTATTGTTTCTCCACTGCTTGCTTAAGTGAACAAGAGATTTAAAACCAGAACTGGCATCAAATCTCTCCTGTCTACAGGTTCCAGTCCTGTCCTTGTCTTTCACTGACAATTTATAATTTCTTCTTTCTTCAGAACACATTTTGTATCCTATGCAGTGGAAAACATCTTAGGCTTCAAATCAAAAGTAGTTATCAGTTTCATTAGACATTTAAAGAGGAACTACTGCAGACAATCAACATAAAACACAATTTATTTCCAACCATTCGCCTAATTCACATGCAGGCTTGGTTTATATTAATTAAATTGTATTTAAAAATAGCTTGGTTAGGTTTTAACCTTAGCAGTATTGCTATAGAGCTGAAGCTACACTGGTTA
Organism: Anthoscopus minutus; assembly: GCA_013399455.1. Lineage (NCBI taxonomy): Eukaryota > Metazoa > Chordata > Aves > Passeriformes > Paridae > Anthoscopus > Anthoscopus minutus. Next base: position 157,133 of record VWYI01012243.1, read on the forward strand.
ATATAATTTGTTTTTATTTAGAGAAATGTGGTTAGGTAGGTACTGAACAGTTCAGAGACTTTCCACAAAGAAGTATTTATCTATTCAGTAACCTCACTGCTGCACTCATCTCACCCACATGAACATTTAATCTGTAAATCCCATGTTTGAAGACAATATTCTCCTGAGCACTTCAGTCAGGAGAAAACACTTGGAAACACAACAAATATAAAAAGATAACAAGCAAATAATACAAGATTACAGTCATAATTGAAGTATTCTCCTGTACTGTTTCAACCTCATATACTGAAGCCTTAAACAATTTTCACATTTTAGCACTGACACAGAACTGCCATACACAAACTAGTATATAAGCAGGGGGAAAAGCTGTTTTGCAAGAGGTAGAAAAGGTTTTATAAAATACTTAGGCACAATTCTTAGCAGTTTAAAAGCCATCAGAAATTTACAAAGTAATAATGACCACTATACATGTAATTGTACAAGTTCTGTTTATTTTTACCCTTTGGATTAAAAGTATATTTCATGCACTCTCATATAATCTTTTTTTCTCCTGTATCGTTGGAAAACTGTTTTTTCTCCTATATTGTATGTGATCACACAGGTTTTACAGGCTCTCCAAAGTCTTAACATCAGGAGTTAAACAGAAAAACAGATGCACTATTACTTAATGCTATTTCAAGAGAAGCAAGGGAATGCAAATGCTGTTTGTATAGGTTCATGTATCAAAGAACAGAGAATCACACACATAAAATTCATAAAAATATTATTGGTTCTTTTGGTTTACTCCCACCTCAATGAAGAAGAACGCTTTTAGAAATGAACTTTTTTAAAACACAAATTTTCACAAATGTTTGCTTTACAGTGCAGTGGTTGTACTTGAATTTCACAATACCCATAAAACAAAATACCAAGATCACTACATTTACCATGAGCTAAGAGACATTCACTTAGTGTCAGTTCAAACAGATGCCTTCCTTGACCTAAAGTATGTAAGGCTTTATGGGTAACAAGTTCTTATCGAAGATTTGCTTTATTCCTGTCACAGCATTTTTTTTTCTCACTTTACTTTTTCTCTTGGTCTTTTTCTGCATCCAGGAGCGCTGAACGGATTCCTAGTTTCTTCAGCTCTTCTACAAGATCTCCATTCTGATGCATCTGCAGGAGTATATCACAGCCACCAACAAATTCACCATTAAGGTACACTTGTGGGATGGTAGGCCAGTTGGAGTAGTCTTTTATTCCTGAATAAGAAAAAAAAAATATTAGAGGTTTTCCCCCCCTCTCCTAGTAGAATGGTATGTTAAAAGGAATGCATTGCTTCCACCTGACTGTACCACTGATATTCAAATTTCCTTCCCATAAAAGCAAAAAGATATCTATGTAACAGGAACACTATCAGGACAAAAACTGTGTTAGAGTTAGGTTTGTTTCTCACCCCAGCTCAAGTGGGTTGAAAGATATGGAGTCAGCTCCTACACTAACTTCAAGCAGGAACTGGAAACACAACTCTTTTTACTCCCAACAAGAAAACATGACTCTTTCAAACCATTACAGAAATGAGAAGTATTGAAAAATATTGATAACTGTTTACTTTCCGTTTTATTTCCCAGAAGGACTTAAAAATATTTTATGTTCTTACTGAACTCATACAATTACACTTATTCTTGCAATTTCAACTGCAAGATACATTTGCCCCTGTAGAGGCCTTATGAATTTCAAATTGCTTTATCTTTCAACGCCAGACCTTACAGCACATGGGAGGGGCACATAGGCTGAAGTCTCTTTAAAAGTACTCATTTAACAAAACACAGCTCAAGTTACAATTATGAAGTACAGAATTAAAGTTTAAAACTATACTTCACAGAAGGCAAATATAAGACCACCCAAAAATATAAACTGGTCAGCTGATACACACTGAATCAGCTTGCACTTAAACATCATACAAAAAATTACACAGAAAAATCTTTGTATCTAATTTGCCACTTTTTAAATGACCCTTCACACAAAGCCATTGTTTCTGTGGCAGAGGAAATTGCTAAAACCTACTGCTACCTGTATGTATAACACAAGCAGAAGCATTTGATTAGATTGTAAGTTTTGAATTCAACATTTTAATGTATTTTCAAGATGCAGTGCCTGGAATTCTTCTGCCAAAGGCATGAAAACCCATAAAGCAAACTTAAGCCTACAGAGGTGATTTTTCAGAACATCAGAACCCACTCACCTTGGAAGCCAACCCTCCACCAACAAATATTAGAGCTGTGTAGCTGATAGCAGAAGAGAACTTGTTTTCCCCTTAGAAAACATTTTAGTCTCTAGAGACTAAAAGGGCAAAACCCAAAATACTCAAGGTAAAAAAATAACCATGTAAGGAAATTATGCTTGCTTTATGGGAATTTATACCACTTTCTTTTTAATAAATATGTGTAAGTGCAAAGATACAGTGGGATTGTTACTTTAATGTATAAAATATGCAATATAGCTAATAATTCCCCTTAGCAAAATACAATATGCTTAAAAAATCCACTAAAATAATAGTAACCTAGAAAAAAAGATTGTTGTGACTAAGTGTTCCCAACCACTACATACGTCAGCTAAGAGATTTTATACTGACTTCACATTTTGTGCATGGACAACCAATGTTTCATAAGCCCAAAACAGAAAGTTTAGCATATAAATCAAGGCCAAAGGGAACCCATAACCATCAACCTCCATCCTCACCACTTGTAACTTCTTCCTTAGTTTGCAGAACTTTTAAGCTTTGATGTCAATTTGCACTCAGCAATACTCTTCTTACATGCTCTTTGGCCTTTGAGTACTCAAGACTGCTTAAACTGTCCTAAATATCTTTTAACCCATCGAAGTTTCAATGAAAAACTGTGTTCTGTGATTAAGACATGCCAAGGATGACCCTGGTCAAAGAGCCACTGCAGATATGAAGTAGGGCTCATTTTTCTTAAGATACTGCAATGCTAAAAACGAATTGAGAACCAAGGGCTCTACGTAATAAACCTACTGCTAACAAGCATTCCAAGATAATATTTTCATCAATAATTCTTTCACAGAAATATTTTCTTCAAGGACCCAACTGCAACACATACAAGCACTGATAGTACTTTCAAGGACCTATCCAGCTTTAGATAAAAATAAGAATACCATCAAGCTCATTTGCTCTGTGTGCTGCATTTCAAGTGCTGGACAAGCTGCTTAAAATGCCTCTGTGCTGGGGCTCTCCCAGGTCACAAACTGAATGCTCCCTCCACTGGCCACCCAAGCCTCGCCTCAGTGCAGCAGTTACTGACACTGCTGCAGTGCTGTGCAAGCAAGTTAGCCTGGGCTACGTTTGCTGCACTCAGGATGCACGTTTGTGATGATTCTTTTGGACATCCCAAGGGATCTCCATCACCCCCTCTCTGCAGACTGGTTCCTTGCTATACTTCAGAAGCTGCAGCTTCTGCTCTGAAACGTTGTTTACACTGGAAAAACACACTCCACTGATCAGAGGTTCAGTCTGACAGCTGTGGTAGTATATTTAAGGTAACTGTGAAACCAGGATCAGTGCAAAGAGCTACTGAAATGGGTAACCAGCACACTCCCGCCCCTCTCCCCAGCTCCAGTTACCAATTCTCAGCCTCTCTTAGCACTAATGAAGGATAAGCCACATCACAGAACTGAATTCCTACCACACGTGCTCCAGGAAAGCAACACGTTTTCATGGACATCTCAGAATCATTAAGGTTGGAAAAGACCCCTAAAATTATAGAACCCAACTGTTAACTCAGCATCATCATCTACTAGTAAAGCATACCCCCAAGTGTCATATCCACATGCCTTTTAAACACTTCCAGGGATAGAGATTCCAACACTTCCCTGTGCAGCTTATTCTAAAGCCTGAGAACCTAATGGTTCACTGATACAAGCCTTACTGAGGGAAGGCTAGCCAAGGGTGGGAGAAAGGCTCAAGAACACCTGCTTGCAGCATCCCATGCTTAGATAATGCAGAGACAACAATGAGAATAATCTGAGAGTGAACTATCCCAACAGTTTAAACCACCAATTTTCTAGTACGTAATCCCAAACTTCTCTGCCTCAGTGACTGGAACCAGTCTAACACTGTCCATCAGCTGAGAGCCGTCTTAGAAAAACTGGAATTGCCATGGAGCCCAAGAGTGTGCCAAGGTCTCTTAAACCAGTTTTGACAAGGAAGGATTCATGTCAGGGAAGTCTATCTTCAGCTCAAGTTCAGATAGATCACATGAAGTACCAACAACTTTAGTTTCACAGGTCTGAGTTATTAGGTAAAGAGGCAAGCAGGGGACTTGTTCTAGCTTTACAGCTTGCCATATTTTAGCACAGGGTATGTTTACCCAATTAAACTGTAACTGGCTAAAAATAAGATGCTTCAATAGATACAGGCAAGAAACCAACAGGAAAGCCAGACATGCCTGAATTCTCCAACAGCCTGTCCCTACTACAAATGTATAAGTACACATATATTCAAACGCTAAAGTTAGGTTCAGGTAAAGACAAAGCTGGTGACCAGCTCTCACACAGCAATCTCCTTGCAGATCAGTCTTTTGTTGATGTACTTGATATCACAGCTAAAGGTTCCACACTCCCTCACTAGCAGGGATGCATGCAGTGCAGATTAATTTCACAGAGAGAGCCTAGGAAAGGCTTAGATGCTGCCATATCTGTTTGGCACTAGAGGCCAGATCCTGGTCTTCAGGCAGTCACTGCTGAAATACAGCTGGCAACTTGGAGAACTACAACTCTGAGCAGCCCTGCCCTCTCCTCAGTCAGAGACTGTCACCCACAGAAGCAGGCACATCCTGGCTTTTTAGGGTGCAGTAGGTAATACAGCTGAAACAGTACAGGAATTCTGCTGCCCTTGAAAATGGCTGTGTCGTTCCTCCAACTCTTCAAAGCTCCATTCCTTGTGCTGGCTCTGGCACTCAGCTCACAGTACAAACTGCTACTTCAACTTGCAGGCCCAGTGATCCAGCTAATAAATTGAGATGGCCCTCTGCACAGTTGGACAGGTACCAAAGCTGGTGCATGGAAAGGAACAGAACAAATTATTTGAGCACCTGAGAACCATCAAGATATTGTGCAAGGGTACACTCCATAACTGCATTCTATGTAGCTTAGACACTGGAGGGCTGGATCAAGACATTAATTTCAATTTAAAAGATCCGGTAGCCAGGAGGGCAACAACCCCTCTCAATATCTAGCACACAAGACTTCATGTGGAGGAAAAATTTAAATTACACAAAAAGAAAATACTATCTATTCACAGGGTCAAGTACTCAGAGACTATACCTTATAATTGCACTGCCTATTCAGAGGCTCACAAAAGCCCCCTCAACCAAAAGTGAAATGCTGATGGTTTGATTATAGGGTTTTTTCCCCTCCTTTTTAGTTTATGAGTTGTGGGAAGAGATCAGAGTTTGTTCTAGTTTGTGCAATTAATAAAGTCAAACATGTAAACAAAATTTAGAAAATTACCATGACTTGCTCACTTTCAAAGGCAGAGGAAGATTTACTTGAACAAAACCAGCCTTCATTAACAAGATGCCATTACACAGAAATTCCAGTATCTAAGCTTTTATACCATGCCAACTATTATAGTTGTGAATTGAAAAGCAAACAAGGACTGGAGAAATCACCCTTTTAGCTAAGAGCAAATGAAAAACTGAGTTAGTCAGATGACACCAAAACCAATGGAGAACAAAGTCACCTGATATATGGCAGCATGCAGCTTTACAGCACATTTTAATGTATTCTGGGCAAGAACTGTTCATGCCACACACCTACAAGACTAACTACTATGCACTTGTATATATCTTTTTTTGTTTTAAAACTTTCTCAAATAACCACATAGAACCTCAACAGTCAGTTATGCACACTGAAGAGGGAAAGATGAAAAGCATTACCAGAACAGATAACTAGCTTTCCACATCTGGCAAAAAAACCTTATATAGAATAGCTACTACCACTTGTGCAGTAATGGTGAAACTATTACTAAGTATTTCTTGTGCAAATGATTAGCATAAATTTGCACTTTATCTAAAGAACCCCAGCAGGCAGTACCAGCAGGGAATCAAGTAGTACAAGTCCAAGGCATACATGAAATTTCACCATACTGTTCACAGGAAAGACAAAACCTGATAACAAAGTATTTCAGGGGTCTTTAATGCAGTTCTCTATCTCTGAACCAGGCAAGGCAGCGAGGTACAAAGAGCCCAATCTCCAAGCATCACCCTGCACACACAGCTGTGCTTTGCTGATAACTGAGACCTCTTTAACACAGGGTGGGTCACAAAAACCAAACCAGGGTGTTTGGGCAACAACCTCAATGGTACATCTTTGCAATACACTGCTAGTTCTAGTAACACTCAAACAGAATCACAGAATTAATTAGCTTAGAAAAGACCTCCGAGAACATTGAGTCTAACCCACGACTGAACACCATATTGTCAACTGAACCATGGCACTATGTGCCACATCCAGTCTTTCCTTAAACAACCCCAGGGGCGGTGACTGCAATACCTCCCTGGGCAGGCCATCCCAATGCCTCATCACCCTTTCTGTGAAGAAACTCCTCTTAGTATCTAACCTAAAGCTCCCCTAGCACAACTTAAGACTGTCCTCTCGTCCTGTCGCTTGCTACCCGGGAGAAGAGCCGATCCCCGATCCCCACCTGGCTACAACCTCCTTTCACGTAGCTGTAGAGAGCAATATGCATCATGGCACTCCTCCAGGTTAAACACCGCCAAACTCTGTGCTCCAGACCCTTCTCCAGCTCCGTTACCCTTCTCCCCACGATGCTGGCCTTGTTAAAAAAGAAAAGAGCCCAACCCAGCCCATCCAACAAAGCAGGAGGAGGCAAGTTACAGGTGGGACAAGCGGGCAGGAGCCGCTCCCACAGTGCCCAGGTCAACGGCGTTAAGACAAGCCCGATCTCCCAGCAGCTCCAGGGGAAGGGCCCTTTCCACAAGGGAACCGGCCTCGGCTCTGCCTCCACCAGCAGCCGGCTTGGGCTGCACACGCCCCGGGGAGGCGGCACCCAGAGGTGACCCCGGCCCAGCCCGGCGCTGACCTTGGCGGAGGTCGGGGTCCTGCAGCACGTCGTGGGCGCGGTAATCCTCCACGCCGTGCAGCCGCAGGATCTGCACCACGGCGTTGCTGAAGCCGCAGAGCGGCTGCGCTGGGCTGCCCTTCATGAACACGACCACCGGGTGCTCCCGCACAAGCCGCTCCACCGCCTCCCGCGACCCCGAGCCGCCGCCGCTCTCAGACCCGCCGCTCTCCCCTGCCGCCTGGCTGAGCGGGCGCACGGCCCGACCCCGCAGAGCGGCGGCGGCCCCGATCCGCCACCCTATCCGCACTGCCGCTCTCATCGTCCCGCCGCCGGCACCGCCGCACCGCGCCCGCACCGCCGGCCCATTGGCGCACGGCGCGACGGGCCGCCGGAGAGCTTCACCCGCATAGGTGCAGGGATTCGCCAATCAGCACCTACAGCCAATAGCGCTGAGATACGGCGGAACTCGTCCCGCCCAGCAACCCTGAGGTGGCTTCGCTTTCCTAGTGGAGGGAACGGAGCCGCTGCGACTGCATTGGGAGAGGGACCTGTCAATCCAACTGGGGTGTCCTTTTCTGCGGACGCGATTGGTCAGACTACCCCGGAGCGGGACTTTTCTGGGGGCGCTCCGGCGGGCGGAGGGCGATTGGTGGGAGGCTCCTTCCGCTTCCGGTAGCAGCGGCACGCGTGGGGTGCTGCCTCCGCTTCCCCTGCCCCTCCTGTGGCCCGGGCCCTGCGCCATACCCGGGATGGACGGGCTGCGCTTCCCCTCCCGCGCCCCCACCGTCGGCTGCGCGGGGAGGGCCAAGCAGCACGGTGGGGAGGCCTTGCTGGGCGGCCGCTCCTATTCTCAGCCTCTCCTTTCGGGCTTGGGGACCCTCGAGAACCCCCGGGCCTTGCCGGTGCCGCTGACCTTCGAGCAGGATCTGGGGTTTATCCCGCCGGCCTTTCGGTGGTGCAGGCGGTGGTGGAGCTCCCTGGGGCTGGGACTGTGTACGGGTTAAGGGAAGTCCGTGGAGAAGGGGCTTATGGAACCGGGCCGCGGAGTGTCGCCGTGTGTGTGGCGTGAAGCCGCGGTGCCAAAGCGTGCTCGGGTGGGCCAGTGGCAGTGGGGAAGCCGCCCTCGAACGAGCAGCGCCGTTCGCTCGGCACCTTCTGCCTCTTAGGCGGCGGAGGCTGTATGTGGGCAGCTGGCAAAGTGCTGCATGATTCTGTCTCCTTGGCTTTGGCTGTGTCCAGGGACCGATCTGACTGCGCTCAGTTGCCCGGGTTTGGTTAATTTTTGATGGGAGAAAGCATAGGTTTGTCCCTGAGTTTGCATGTAGGGATTTGGTGCTGATAGGGGAGACCCGAATAGTTTTGCACAGTTTGACCTATCACCCGAGCAACTGGCAGGGGTGGCAGCGGGATGGAAGAATGGGAGCAAGATTGGGCTTGGCTGCCTGCGCATAAGGATGGTTCAGTCGGCGCTGGAGCAAGGGCAGAATTGCCTAATGTTAGCCGGAGAAGTGTTGGATTTGGAACAGGTCCTGCAGACGGCCGCCTGTAGAGCCAGCTTTGCTTGGTCTCCTGGGCAGATGCCTTATTCTTTCCAAGAACCTGGCACAGAACGTGGCGGTCTCCTAAAGCAGCAGGGCCTGTCCTGTAAGTAGAAGAAAATGTTGAAGAGTTTTTCTCTGTCCTGTTTGTCTCTCACAAATAACAAGTCACAGTGTATTTTGAGTGCTAATTTATATTGCAGCTGTAGCATCTGGACTTTTGGTGTATTAATGACCATTTGTCTTATTTACATTTATAAGGAAAAGAACTTCTACCATCCAGTTCTGTTCTTGTGAGAGCTTTGCAAACAAGACCAGCTTGTTTTCAGCATTCAGAAGAGTGCTTGCCTAATTCTTTTTTTTTTTTTTTGGAATCCATCTGATGCTTGACTGACAATTTCGTTTTAATTTTTTTGAAGCCACTCTCAGGATCTCTTCTGTTGCCTTTTATTTAAACTTACTAAGAACAGATTCTGAAGGGAATTGTTGCAGACATGCCCTTTGTATCCCATGTGAATAGGTTATGAATCAGTGTTGCTGCAGTATTTATAAGTAGATGTATTTATGAGGAAATACTTTCCATATTTAATCTGAAGGCAAAGTTCATATGTTGTGTTGCAGATGAGTACCATGTATTTTGTGAGTTAGTATGTTTTGCTTTCAAGAAAACATCACAAGCCAGTTTCAGCCATGGTGATCAAGACACAGAGGAGTGTTTGCTTTCTGTGGTAAACATGCTGAACATCGTGCAGTATGAAAAAAAACATCCTGTTCATGCTAGATGGAACTGCAGTAACTTATGCAGAGCAAAAGTACTTTTTCCTATTTGTTGGACTGTTTTAATATACAAATACATAAAAAGTGTTAAATGTAATATCCCAGGTGGTCTCTTTTGTCATTTTAATCAAGTATAAAGATTCCTGCCACTTTTAAATCCTGGATAGTCAAAGTGAAATTAAATAAAAATTATTATATATATTATAATATAATAATATATAATATATTATTGTATAGTATATATTGTAATAAAAATTATAATAAATAAAAATAATAGACCAGAAAGATATCTTGTTATTCTTAAAGGCAACTAAATGTTTTCTTTCAATGAAATACTAGGATATGACCAGAATACTGTGGTATTTGCCTTCTGATTTTTATGTCCTACCTATTTCTACAAAGGCATGGTTCATTAAAAATAAGCAACATAAAGACATCAGACTCAAGTGTAATAAACCCTCGTGAGTGTATATTCATACAGAAATAATGTAACCACAGCTGTAGTTTAATCCTCTGTAGTCTAAGAGGTGCCCTTGGTTGTTGGTACCCTGGGCATACCAGGCTTGCAGAGAGAGCAGCAGCGTGAGGAAGCCGAGGCATGGCTGTCAGAGGGCAGCAGCAGCGTGCGCAATATTCCTCCAACAGTTACCACTGTTGCCACGGAGATAATGACTTTTCCCATGTCATTATTGATCTATCAACAGTAAGAGCAATTTTGCAGTCTGATATTGTTTAGCAAATAAAGTAACCTCTGCTGGACACTGAAAAAACTGCTATAAAATGCTGGAAAGCTGCTCAGAAGTCTTGTGTACTAGCTTAAATAGAATTACTGAATTTGTAGTTACTGTAGTTTTATGAGATTCACCTATGAGATATTAAGCTTAACAGAGTGCTTTTTAATAAAATATTTAGTATGGTCAAATGGATTATGCAGCACTCAGAGGATAAACACATTTACCTGCTAATAAGACTTAGAACAATTCATCCATGTACACTCTAGAAACAGATAATTATGTCACCAGGTCCCATCTTCTATTAGTCTAAGTGAAACTTCTTGTGTTTTCCAGATAATGATTTAAACCGTCTGTTCAGAAGAAATATTAATGGGATTCCCGTAAGACTCCTGACATTTTGCTGATGTTCCTGCTAGAAGACCTATCACCTCATTTTGAAAACTCTAATAAAAGCACCAGTATTCAAACTGCAGGGATTAAATGCTCACAGTCAGTCATAAACTGGGTTAACTTCAGGCATTCTGCTGCAGAACAGAACTATGATTTATAAATTTGTGGTTTGTTCTCACATGGTGTACGAGGAGATGGACATCCAAGAATGATGCTGTCAGCAAAAATGTTTTTATTTCTTTTTAAAAAGAGGAGGGCTAAGTTAGCTAGTGAGGAAGAACAGTCTCATTTCAGCTTATCAGAACAGGACACGTCTTTATGTTCAAGTCTGGTATCTATGTCATTCTGAGTTGTGATAGTGACTGAAAATGAAGTCTCTTGTTGTGCCCTGACAATTGAGCTCTGTTTAGGTGGGGGTTTTTGTTTATTGAAGCTTTCAAGTGGGATAGCTTGAGCTCCAGCTGTTTTTCATGCCAGGTAAATAATCTCAGTGTACCATCACAGTAACATCTGGCAGCACCAACATATCCTCAGTTTTGAGGGCAGTATGAATGCTTAAAATGTACTTACAATTCTGGGCTGCCTAACTCGTGAACACTGAAAGCACGTCTGTGAAAAGTTCCTGGTTATTTTGGAAATATGCTAGTTTTAAAACGTTGTGCAACAAAGAGCAGAAACATAGAAATGCTGTGGGGGTTTTACAGGGAAATAGCCATTTTGGAATCTGAACTGTACCTAGCTTCCTGTTTTGGCTCTAACCTGGAGATCCATAACCAACTTTGAACTGGAGAGATAATTAAATAATTTCCATGGATTTTTGGCATATTCCTAAGAGGGTGTTTGCATTAGCCTTAAAATACAGTAATCCATTTAATAAATGAGAGAAGTGAAGAATATTTACAAAATTACCTGTATCAGTTTAACTAATGGGGATAAACATGACCTAAGGCAGTTTTTTGATTTAAGCCATGTAAAGATACCTTTGGCAGAGAGGGGCCATGGTAAACATCCAAGGAGAAAAGTCTAAGCCCCACATTTTACAAACACAACAGAAGGTCATGTTCAGTCTTAAATGTGGACATTTAAATGAGGAACTCTTTAGACTTAATTTACTTCATAATGACACTGATATCACTGTGTGCCTCTTTTCACTTTGTTTTTTTCCACCTCTGAGTTGTGACACTGTCCTGAAGAAAGGGCAAGTACTGTGACCTCTGTAATAGCGGAGCAGATTTATTCTTTGGGATAAGCAAGTTGCATGCAACTGTTCTGGCATATGAAAATCTGTTAAATCCTTTTTTTCTGATTTGCAGGTGGTAGTGGTTCTTAAGTCTTCCAGTATTATGGAGGAAGCTTAATTTTATGCATCTGTTTCCATGCAGAACTAAGAAATACTGCCTCTAATGCGAACACCTCTTGCCTCTTTTCATCCAGGAGTTAGGAATGCTAAAATCTTTGATGTGCCTTAGAAAGAATGGGCAAACTCAAGAAAAAAATTGGTCTGCCAAATATAAAGACACCGTTATGGTATCAAGTCCTGAGCCATAGAAGGCTGGGGAGTGGGGTTGTGGGATTGTAAGTATGTGTATGTCCTGTGTTTGCTTCCTGTGTACTCACTTTTGTCCACAGAAACAGGGTCTTGGTCTCTGGTATGGTAACTTGTACAACTGTGATTTAAAGTGCTGGAAGTGTCTCAGCCTTTAGTAAGGCTGGGAAAACCCCAGGGTACTCACTGCCTGTAAGAAAGGTTCTTGTGCCCCAGTTAAGGTCTGCCGGCATGCTCTGTCACAGCAGCGGTGACAGGGGTGCTTTCATTGGCTCAGTGTATTTTAAAAAGCTGCGGGTGCAGTGAGGCGCGAGAGCATCTGCGATTATCGCTTGTGTCGTGACCACGAGGGGGCCCTGGCAGCTTCGGTCTGGGTGAGCCCCGAGTTAAACACTGGTACAAGGACAGGGCTGATTGCTTGGTTACATCCCTTGTTCAGCACTTCTGAATTGCCATACCTCTCCTATATATTTTTTGTTTTAATTACAATATTTTGCTATGTAATTTTGAGAAATGCATCTCATTACAAAAACTGAACTTGAATAAATAGCACTGGCCATTTGATCTCTGTGGCAGAAGAACGCCTCATCATGTGTGAGTTTCATCTGTGTGAGCTATTTCCCCAAGTAAAAAGCCAAGAGTTTTGCACACAACACTGTATTTGTAAAGTCGAAGGAATTGTTTTGAAGAATCTTGATAAGGTTTTTTGTATATTTTAAGAGTTTTTAAGTTTGGTACCGCAGTACTTTACAATAAAGATTCTTTCTTTCTCTGCACACCCTTTTAGTCTTTCATTTTTTCTGGGAATGTGTGCTTGTGAAATCAGCGGTTGCTCTGAAGTTGCTGAATCTTAATCCCTGTCTGCTGACCACAGATATTGATGTCATGTATATATATGTGTTAAAAGTGTCCATGAGTACAGTAGGAGTATATTTTATCTCATAGTCTGCAGAGTTTTTATTCTATGTGAAGAAAATCAGACCCAAACATGTAGCAAAAACTTAAAGTGGGAGAGGAGGAGTGGGTGTTTTGCGCATACTTGCATTTGTAATGTGTGGACTCAGAATGAAGAGTCAAAGTATCTCTTGTGGGAGGTAAAAATGCAAATTCTTAAAGGGGAGCCCAGAAACTTGAATTTTAGCTTGCTGCAGTTAATTAAAAACTTGTAAAACCAGAAATAACAATATACAGATGAGGGAGGTTTGCGGTTTTTTAATGTTCTAAAATGTTTTTAGTCTGTTTTAGAAAAATGTGTGTATTTTGAAAATCTGACTTTTTTCAAAGAGTACTTCCAAGTGCAGGTACAGTGATTTTATTACTCACTGTGAACATGTAGTGGTTTTATTGCTCATAACTGCATGACACAGGTTTTTGGGGGGATGATTATTAACTATGCACTTTAGAGGGCAAGCAGTTCTTTCATGGAACAGGAAACTTCTCCACAAATGCAAGCATATGCAGCTTTCCTAGATTTCCTTTAAAATAATTGCATGCTTTCTAATGCTTCCCTTTAAGTTAATTTCTTGCAATTCAGTGATTGACTTTTCCAGCCTGCAGTACTTTGTTTCCTCTTAAGTTCATAGTAGCCTTCTTCCCTTGCTAATATCCATGCAGCTGAGATTGCTCCCCAGCCTCAACATAACTAGCAACTTTCAGGATAAAGAACTTGGCCCTGCAAGTTGTGTGTCATTTAATTGTGGCAGTTTTTGGGCTTCTATAAAGGCCTGCTTTATAATCAGCTTGCCTTCATTCTAAACACACACACAAAAGCATTTTCAGCCTGGGAAAAAGCTCTGAGTTTCAGAACAATCACTTTCCTTGTCACAGTGATGCTCAGATCACTCTGAATCATCCTTGGACTCCCTTTCTTATCAGTTGCCCTTTTGCTCTTTGTTCATATACTACTTTTTCATGCTTGCTAGTCCTGGGAGACAGGAGGAGGCAAAAGTATACCCTCACAGCTGCTTTCTGTCACTGTACTTTAGTTTGAGACAATCAGAGTAAGTAGATCTGTGCTCTGTTTTATCATGCTTGACTATTGTTGTGAATGATTTAAGGTCTATGTGCCATGGAAGGAGGAAAGTAAAACTAAAGACTTCCTAGATTGACAGTATTTTAAACACTGGCATACAACAGTTGTTTGGTGCAGCATGCGTTTCCCATCCCTTAAAAGACTAGGTCTAAACAAATTGTTCTACAAACCTGTCATGTCTAGGAAAAGGGAGGCTAATAAAGGTGAAAGTGTAGCTCCAAACCTACTGAGTCTCAGGGAAATTGGTATAATGAAACTCTATTTGTGGTGGGAAGGGAAGCAAGGAATAATTTTAATGATGGAATGTCATATATCAACAGTTGTCTTTGCTCTCTATTCAGAGAACTTTTGAGAATATTTTCTTAAACTAGTTGTTGGCAATTTCTATAATTAATAATAAAAATGTGGAGAGTAGTAAGGAAGAAAACCTAATCCAGTGTATTTGGACACAGGAGATTTGGCTTCAAATCCTCATTTTCATGGAGTCTTGGCTTGCCCTGGCTCATTTGCTGATTGCCAATGGGGCCATTGCTATTAGTAACAAAAATTAGCACTGCATCCTCCTAAACCTACAGCCTTCCATTTTGCTGCTGCTTCCTTCACACTTCCAAAGCACATCGAAGAGGCCCCCTTTAGGTACTGGAAGGTGCTATAGGTTCTCCCTGGAACCTTCTGATAGGATCCTGTCCATGTGTTGCTCAGTAAACTACAGTATGTTGCACCTGGCTGTGAGAGTAATTGAACAGGACTGGACTTCTAGGCCAACCTTGAAAGTTCATTGGATGTGATCAGACTTAAAGTGTATCACACCATTTGTGAATTTGAAAATGTGGTAGTTCTTATTGAACATAATTGAAATTACAGTGTCCCGTTTGCCCTGAATTTCTGTTTGTTAATGTTATCAGAATAAGCCTAGCTTTCCCCAGCCCCCCTTGATATCTGAGGCCAGTTGGGATGAAAAGGATGTTATTTTTCTGCCAAACTTAATGCAACAAAATCTTTGGCCATACCCTTAAAGTGACAGGGTGTCAGAACTGATCCAGTAGCACAAAGTATCCCTGTGGAGAGTCAGTCTGTGCTCAGGTGTGGAGCCAAATTAGACAAAAGATGGAGTCCAGCAAATGCAGCAGGGAGAATGTGAAATGCAGGGTTAAAGTCCATGTGGTCTCTGGGTGAAAGACAGGAAGTTAGCCTGGTTTGCCAGTGTGGTCCTTTGAGTGCTCCTGAGGATATGTTGCTTTGACATCAGCATTTAGAGTTTATAGTT
This sequence comes from Anthoscopus minutus, assembly GCA_013399455.1. Taxonomy (NCBI): domain Eukaryota; kingdom Metazoa; phylum Chordata; class Aves; order Passeriformes; family Paridae; genus Anthoscopus; species Anthoscopus minutus. Next base: position 172,501 of record VWYI01012243.1, read on the forward strand.
CTTGATTCCTCACTAACTGAGGAGAGAGTTCTTGTGTAGCAACTCCCACCACCACCCACAAAAGCTTTCTATCAAGCAATGTGCAACGTCTCGTAGCTATAAAACAACACACAAAAAACGCTGAGAAACTCCAATATTGAAACCTCTCGTGCTAAAGACATGGCACTGGTATGCTGCACAGAAATGTTACTCTGCCAACAAATGCTGTCCCTCCCACCCTGACTGCCATGTGACTCATTATTTGAATAACAATTTTGTATTGCTGTACCCAAGCAAACATAAAGGAAAACATCCTAATATCTTGTAATACTAGTTTGTCAGTTATGAGCATGAATAAATGGGTGTGTTACACTAATGAGAGAGAGCAGCTACCCTGCAGCATTTTAAGTGGTTCTCTGATACCCTACAGATGTCATGCAGGCCCTCCTGTGTAGTAAACCATGCCAAAACCATTGTTATGTTTGCAGTATTTTGTGCTTTCCACCCAGTCTCTTGGGCATTCTGCTCATCACAGGAAATGCCTGAAAATGCTATATATTCACTGACTAAATACTTGTGGTTTGGTTTATAGGCTGGGCTAACTGCTTCTAAAAATATATTCCTTTCTTCCAAAGAAAGAGAGCTAGGACTGCTGTTTTTTCCATTTCAGAAGCCCCTCCACCCTTCTGCACTGCTTGCAGTCATTCTAACCTCTCCTTTGTTATTTGTGTGTGGTTTGTGGGCAGCTTTTTATTGTTTAGGTAATGCACTGAATGCTTATTTACTTAATGCCTGCTGTTTGCCTGTGTGTAGGGATTTTTCTAACTCAGCATGTACAAGCTGTTTGAGGGAGTAAAATCAGAGCCATGAAAACCTCCACATGGGAAAATGCAGAAGAGGAGCTTCATTCAAGCAATTTTTAGATACAGTGATGTATTGTCCCCCACCAGCAAGCTTTCTGAATACAGGGGTTTAAAAGGTCTAGGTATGCAAAGTAACTTCCTAGGGGGTGGTTTCCTAAGGAATTAATCGCTGTCAGTAAAAATATTTCATCTACTCACCATGATAACTGAGCCTGCTTTCTTAAGGCAAATTCACAAGATTTTATATTGTCATCTACCTATTCTAGACACATTCCTTTGGAATGCAACCCTTTTGGATTGTATCCATTTACTCTCACTGTTCCAAAGGTCATTGAGAGATAGCTCTGAATTACCATGGGCAAGGGCAGTTGCATAGGCATAGATTCGATTTTACACACTGTCTTTATGAAACTCCTCCAAGTAAGTAGTCTGTCAAAGCCAAACTAGCAAATAAATTATATTCCAAGTTAGATGAAAGGTTTGCCCAGAAACACAAAGAGGTTACAGCATTCAGTTGCTTTCTCAGTAACAATTTCAAACATCACAGTCACTCCAAATTGTACTACTAGAGTATGCTCTGTGGGCAGTCGAAGTGTCAAGGTCAGAACCAACTGTAAAAGTGCACTCCTTACCATAAAGTTTTGGCAGAATTTCCTGTAACCTTTTCTACTGCTGGTGAGGGATAGAGATTCCTGATGCTTTGGGAGAAATATAAATACAGAGCCATTCCAGATAAGAGTGTAACATGGCACATGGATGGCAGAGCTGGCTGTGGACAGAAGGAAACCCATGAGGGTCCAGAGAACACTGTTGGTGTCAGCCAACCTACCGGGCCTTAGAGAGCTGCTGTCCTCTGCCTCTCGCCGAACTGGGGAGCTCCCTCTTTCTTCACATTTGAACTATGTATCTCGAGGCTCTTGGCCACAGAACTGTTACATGTAATCAGAGATTTTTATCGCAAGTGGCCCGTTTTTCTGTCGTTAGGCAGATGAACCGCCCAGCTTCCCAGCAGCAGAGGGCAGCAATATAACCCCTGCCAAAGAGGATGGTTCAGTTCTTTATGAAATACAAGCTTTTCACATGCTCATTAAGTTTGTTTACATTATATTACTGTTCAAATATGAAAAAGCTGTTCATTCTTTCCTCCTTCCCTCCCAGTGGCTCAGCACACAGGATTACAACTTTCTGATGCTGCAGATGAAGCACAAGATGTTAATGACTCTGGCTTCTCTCGCTGGGCTGCAGAACCGATGTTGTGGCTGGCAATGCACCTCCACTGCTGCTCCTTTTGCTTCTGATTTTTTTGCATAATTGAGCACACTTCGTGCCTGAATCAGTACTACACTGGAAACACGTTTTGTTTCCTAAGTCTTCGTTGATTTTTCCCCCCAAAATATCACTTCATACATCCAGATGAATTCCTGTTGGCACTGCCAGTGATGAGCCGGGGTCGTTTCATGCACGTCTAACTGCTGAGATGCAGGCTGCCTGCCTGCCTGCTCGCTGGCAATTCAAAGGAAACATTAAGAGACTTCCCCACGTGTTGGCACGGATCGCTCAGGGCTTGCCGCCCGTCGCCTGGTCCCCAGAACGCGATACTGTGAGAAACTCAGCTTCTCCTCTTCTGCCGCATTTTACTCTGCTAAAAATAGCAGAAGCGCGGGTACTCACCTGCCGCCCGCCCGCCGCTGCTGCCGCGCAAGGACAGCCCGGCCCCGCTGCCCTCGGCGGGGGCTCCGCGGCCGGCGGCGCTCGCAGGGCNNNTGCCGCGGCGGTGAGTGCGACGGGCCCTGCTGCGCTGCTCGGGGCCTGTTGCCGGTGCTGGGGGGCTGCGGGAGGGGGAAGCGACGAGGTGGCGGCGCCTGGGACTGCACCGTCCCGTCCCGTCCCGTCCCGTCCCGTCCCGTCCCGTCCCGTCCCGTGTCGGCGGGCGGGAGCGCGGCACAGGGCAGGCGGGCTCGGCGGGGCTCGCTGTCAGCCCGCCCGGATCCAGACCCGCCTCCTGTTGCTCGGCGCGCCAGGGCCAAACGCCGCCGGGACAACCTGGTCCCCGCTCGGCCTCCGCGCCAGCCGCCCGTATAACGGGGGCAGCGGGCACCGCCGGGGCCGCAGCGTGGGATTGCCGGCAGGGCTTGTCCTTGTCAGGACAGCTCCGTGGGTACTACGAGAGCTTCCCGTCTACTCCTGATACACGTAAGATCGTAGCTGCAGTAACTGCAGCATATCTCCCTAAGTAATATACGCTAAATGGGTAAAGCCTTTTATTTAGCTTCTTTCAGAAAATCGCATCTGCGAACGAGTGCCAGCCTAGTTCAGCACTTAGCTGCATTCTGCAACTTTTCTTCCTCAGATGCATGTCAGGCTCTTGCCAAAGCCGGTTGCTCAGCGTTACTGTCACATTTCTTCATCTGTAGATCCCCACTGCCAGGACTCTGCTGCGGTTTGCAAGGTCCTTGTCCTGTTCTCACTTCTCTCCCCTTCAAACCTATTGGATACATCTTAGCTTGGCGCTGATTCTCCTTAAGGGGATCTGACCTTGTCTCACATTTTCTTCCTAAACAGCTAGAAAGTTTCCCAGTTTTTCTATTATAAGAGCAACTAACATTCTGTGTAACTTCTGTATGTAAAGTTCCCCTACACCCCAAGTTATTCTAAGGCTTTGGTTTCTCATATTCTGTTTTCTGCCATCTCTTTTATTCACCCATCCTTGTTGGCTTGGCCTTGTGTGCATTTAGATCTTTGTCCAGGAAAATTTTATTCATAGAAGTAGATCTACTCAAATAGGTTAACAGACCAAAATCTGCAGGAATTGTGCATGTATATTATGACTAATTGTGAAAATTATGGTTGCAAGACACTGCTTTATTTTGCGAGTTCATCAGAGCAAGGATGCCTGTCTTCTCCTTTGCCTCAAATCTAAGCCTGGCTGTCTTGAATCATTAATGAAAAATAAAAACACCGTGCTACTCTTGCCACTTCCTTGCTGCTAGTTTTGGATGTTACATTAAAGCCCTTGGCGTGGTGCACATCATCTGAAAATCTTTGTACGCAATGTTTGTTTTCTGGGGAAAGAATTTTAAAAATGCCACAAAACTTTAAAAGCTGATTGGTTGCCTTCAAGTGTTTTCCTTCTTTTCCTGAAAGTGCCTCAAATCTGCAGTTGTTGAAATGCACATCAGCTTGGCGCAGTCGCTGTGGCTGCCAAATGTGTGAGCCAGTTGAATCCTAAGGAAATGTGACTTATTGCAATCAGTCCTGTGGCAACTTTTTGTTCCACAAGAAACAAACATCTTTTGGTGAGTCACAGTAACATTGTTCCCTACAAACTTGTCAGGAAATGGAGTCTGACAATGCAAATGGCCCCTCTATAAAACCGGCTTTCCCCGACACACAGTACTGTTTCCATGTCTGTGAATCATCAGATCCGGAGTCCCCTCAAATTCCCAGGGAAGACAGAATTTGCTACCATTCAGGGTGTGGTATTGTGATGCTTGCCTCTCTTGTATTTCTTCTGATAGTTCCAATTCTTCCCTTCAGCCATATTTCAGTGCTCCTGCTTTCCCTGTCATCTTGGTCAGGACTTGTACCATACCTCCAAGTCTGTTCCTGGCATATATGTCCTCTGCGTGGCCTTTGTGCACTAACCTCATTGAAAAGAGTGTCTAGCTTTGCTTTGGAAATAATCCACTTACCTGTGGCTTACAAATCATCTTTAAAACTGTTGTACACACTTGTGGATGCTTGGCCTCAGAATGTGGCTGTACATGGATGCACATGACTTTGGAGAGCAATTCCACTGCCTGAGGGGATGCTCCACACCTGCATTGCAGCTTCAGAAAGATAACTGGCATCTGTTGGAAACAAGGTTTTTTGCCATCACTTAATATATATATATGTATACACACATGAGTCTTAGTATGTGTCCCTTATGTAATTTTTTTTGCCATTTCCCAGTTTCAGCCAAGTATGACATAAGGAAAACAGCTCCAAGGTAATTAAGTTCCTGCACATTTTGTAGAAACAGGCCAACAGGGAAAAGCAAGTTTAAAATCAGACACTTGCTAGTTTTCCCAAGTTTTTAGCTCAGTGATTGAGTGATACATTCATATTTGACAGCCTCCATTTGGCAATAATATGCTTGGTGCAAATGAAACTGTAAAGAGAAAGGGAGAAGGATTTTCTGAGTAAATGCCTCTGAACCGGCATCTCCCTTACAATTTCAAAGAATACAAGTAACACTGATATGATACATTGCACTTTGAACATGGGACCAGAAAATCTGGTACAGTTCAGTGTGTACTTTTAATCAACCAAGGAACACAGCTCTGTAGATCTCTGATTTCCTGACTTGGCCTGGTCACAGAGTGCTTTGTTTTTACATCCCTGCATCTCCAGGGCACAAGTCCTGTCTTTGTTCTACCAGGCACACATTTGCACAAGTACAGAAGCTCTATGATCTCTGATAGTGTCTTTAGATTTATTTTATTTTGACAAAATTGGCCAACAGTTTTAAGACTGCCATCATATAAACATAATTCCCATGAAGCCAAGCAAAAGCAGTGATCATCCAAGCTGACTCAAAATAATGTGTTCTGGCAGGACAAATCCCAGATCATTTGTAGCAATGACAAGATACTGTATTTCTGTTTTGATTTGGGTTTTCTTAACTTTAGTCCTTGTAAGCTGCAGATGGGGTTTTGTGGCACAGTTTTGATGTGTCCTCTCAAACTCGTTCTACAATATAGACAGGTGCAGTGGTGTCCTTAGAAAGGGTCCCCTTATAACTGGATTGTCTATGTCCACTTAAGGATTATGAGCCAAGTGTGAATCCTGGTAATTCAGGCATGTGAATGGAAAAAAAACAACATTGTAGCAGGAAAAACTCTTGAGTTCCTGGAATGTTAACAGAGGGTGTAACTGGCAAACGAGTTTTTTGCTCGGCACATTTTCTATATGAAGACAAAGGTATTAGGCACCTGAGATCAACAGGAATAAATACCAGGTCCTTCAATACCTCTTTGAATCTGGCTGAAAACCTTCTCTCTTTGGAGTGCAGTAACTGGAATACTCTTACTCTTGAAGGAAAATATCTTTTAGGGTAGTGCTTACTTATGGTCAGTAATGTTTCAGCTTCTTCAGACTGCAATTCTGTGAAACTGAAATATGCCAAACAGGTCAGGGTCCTTTTGATCATGCAAGTCTTCTCTGCAAAAAACTGAGTGATAGGAGTTTAGTGTCTTTAGCTAATATTGGTTAAAGAAGTCTGAAATAACGCAAGAAAAACTGAAAAATGTCATTGTGTCATCAGTTACGATCAAATGCCGTGTTCAAAATTCAAAATAGCCTGACACCGATTAGGTATAGGACCCAAATGTCACAGCCTTAAGTTTTCCTTACACTTCTGAAATACAGTTTTATTGCCTGAGGCTTGTATTGGCATATGCAGACTTTTCTCATAATACTTCCATGACTAGCTGCAGTATTGTCAGCATCAGCTTAAACAGTCTTGTTCTTTGTTTGAAAGTTTACTCTTCTTGTTTGTTTTCCAGTGTTTGTTGAGGGCATAACAGTTGAAGTATCAAGGAAATGGAGTCTTTTAAACTGAAAGGGGAGATCCTTACATAAGGATTGCTCCTTACACACTCTTCTGCAGAGCTGAAGCTCCAAGTCAGTCCTTGCCTTCCATAAAGACTGATGATTCTGCAATATGCTGTTAGACATTGCTGTGGATTCACTGCTTCGTGAACTTAAAGTAGTGTGAATTGTTGCTTATCGTATGTTCCTGTATTGCTGATAAATTGCATTACAGGATGGTACTGCCTGAATTACAGAAAAACTATTCAGAAAGTAGAGCCCTGGGGTATTTAACTTCAGGTATCTGAAGTGGCCCCACCTCAGTGCTAAGGAAAGAATGGTAGGTCGGACAGGGGCGGTGGTTCTCACTGACACCCCATATCAGGTTAATAAGTTTTGATGTCTCTGTCTGTGCACACAGCTTTACTGTATTTCAGGGAAAGTGCATTGGTTTAAAGGAAGTGTGGGAACATTTCTTTCCCTCAGCCAGAACTAACTTTTAATGTCTCTGCTGTTACAATCTTCTTTTCTATGTTACACTTAAACAAAAGACGTGGACTTGATATGAAGTCCTTCATATCAAGGAATTTCAAGGGAATTTCTGCTTTGACTATAACAGACTAAGGATTACAGGGCAGTCTCAGCCTTGGGATATCACTGAACAGGTGCATAAAAAAGCATACTGGAAGAAATTAAGAGATAGATGGAAACTAGGAGAACCAGGAGATAATAATTTGATTGGAATCCAGGCATCAAGCTGTGGATTGTTTGTTTTGTTCTTGAGTAGTGTTTATTTAGTGGCATTGAAAGGTGAAATAGCTGCTGTTATAGTTGTGCTATGCAGAAAGCCTTTTGAGAAATGTGACAGTGTACTTGGGAGCACAAGCTGAATGAGAGCCCCACGTGGGATAGCTTGTGCTGGGGAACTTACTGTTGCATGCTGTAGATATAGTGCCTGTCACCAGGGAATCCTAGACACACTTTACATAAGACTGCATGCTGCTCCCCTTGCAGCTGATTATGATTATAATAAGAATAGAAGGGACCTACAACAATCACAGTGGTGCAACAGCCTTACCACTTCCAGGCTAAGCAAAAATTAAAGCACATTATTAAGGGCACTGAATGCCTCAAACAGTGACAGGCTTGGGGCATTGATGGCCTCTTGAGGAGGCCTATTGCAGTGTTTGACCAGCCTGTTAGGCAGGAAGTGCTTCCTTAACATCCAGTCTAAACCTTCCTTAATGTGACTTTGCCTGCTACAAGTTTGCTCTGTGATCTTGAAGGAGCATATACAGTCAGAGGTTTAAAATGGGACCAGTGATGTTGGATGCTTTTTATGTTGTTGGGTCTGTCAGAGGCTGCATTCGAATGATAGATGCTGCTGAGAGCACTGGTCTTCATCTGTGAAATGAGACATTAACATCTTATCCCATAGTCTGCACTGGATGTGTGTGGCAGCTGTGTTGTAGGTGCCAGGTAGGAGGGTGTCACAGGTGTGACTGAGTAAGCCACCCACAGTGGATCTTGGTACTTGGTTTTATTTAAATAACAAGATTGGAGTTTTCACCCTAAAAGATTATCTCACACATTGACTCACCTACTCACTCATCTGGACTGTCACAACAACAATAATAAATTAAACTGTGAAAAAAGTGCAGGGATTACTTTTGTCTATGTTTTATCTCCATCTCACATAGAAGTGATATGTGATTTAAAACATTACATGCTTGTGTTATTTTCCTGCCATTATAATGAGGCAATTGTATCATAAAAACATATTGTTTCTGATTGAGGGGTAGTTTGAGAGGTGTAACAGCTGGTCTTTACCCAGGCTCTGTACCCTGTTGTTGGTGCATCCTGAAGGAGTTCAGGGAAGCTGAAGGTGGAACACATACAAGCACTGATGTACCCACTGCATTTTCAAGTCAGCTACATGCCAAGACAGGGCCATGTGAGAAAATATACTCCTGCCTTAAAGTTTCTGTGACTAAGTAAAAGAAATAATTTCTGTCAGTTCTTCCCCAGGCTGTGCATTTCCTTTAGCTTAGATGACTGACTTGTCTTAGTGCAAGAGTCTTTGCATAAGCACTCAAATCTTTGGTAGTGGTTATATGAATGGCAGGTGTCAGCATCTGGCAAATGTAGATGATGTTTCTTATGTAAGTCAGCAGAACTGGTCTATAGGTGCAGCAGGTTAAGCACCAGCTTTGTGTGAAGTATAAGACTTTAACACTGGCTAATAACACAGGATCAGTAAACACCACAGACGCGCATTAATTTAGATCTCCAGATTAGGAAAGCACACAAGGAAAAATTTATTTGTTACCTTGACTTTTAAGTCCACAGGAGTCAGGGTAGAAATCTTGGCTCTGTGACAGTATTGCCCTTGGCTTTACCAGAGCCTGGAATTTTCTCTTGTCTTCTCAGATTATAAACTGGCCGACTCCATTAGTTGTGCTGCTGGTGTAAAATGCCAATCTACAGAAAATGTCTGCAGCCTAACAAAAAGGAAAATACTTCAAGCATCTTTGGGTTGTTTTTTTGTTTATTTGGGGGGTTTTGTTGTGGGTTTTTTGTTTGTTTGTTTTGGGAGGATGTTCTTTTGGTTAGTTAGCCAGGCTTTGTTTGTTTTTTTATGCAAGAGAAATTCCTGTTTGGGATGGGGCTTCCAACAACCCTAAAGGTATTTTTGCCCTCAGCGTTACTTTATTTCTCCCCTTAGGTCTTTGCCTCTCCAGCTACTGCATATTGTGATAATGTAGGTTGCCTAGAGAGGTATTAGAGTCTTCTCTGGAGAGACTCAAAAGCCATCTGGACACAATCCTGAGAAACATTCTTTACTAGGGGACCCAGGCTGAGCAGGGAGGTTGGACTAGATGAGCTCCAATGGTCCCTTCCAAGATCAGCCATTCTGTGATTCTGTGAATACCTCACGATGGAGGAGACCTGGTGCTGTCATTCTGGTCTGCGGAGTGAAGTAATATTTGTTGTCTGATGAAAGAGCTGAAGGTGTTTATAAAAAACATTTTTATAAGTAATTATGTCAACCTGTTTAATCCCAATACTTAAAATGTCACAACCCCTTGTTTTGTTTTGGTTTTTTTTTAAAGTCCTTTTATTGTTGAATAGTTGTAGTTAGTCAGTGCTGAGGAATCTACCTGGATTGCTGGATGTGCTTCAGTGCTCTGCTGGTAATTGTTTTCTATAGTGCCCTTCCTATGTCAGCTATCACTGGTATTTGTGAAGTGCTGTTATTGCTACTAGCAGGTTACACCTTAGTTTGGGGATTTGCAAATAGATGTTTTTTCTCAGTTAAGCAACTTTATCAGCAGCTAACCCACTTTTTGGTTCATTTAGTCTTACTCAGGTCAGAGCTGACATTTTTCAGAGTTTGGTTTGGTGTGTGGGTTGAGTTTTCTGTTTGTTTTTTTTAATGCTATCTGGTAAATCAAAATCTTTTTTTTTGTTGTTTTTCCTTGCTGAATGGAACAGAGCATAATGATGAGCCAGACCTTTAAGATGCTCAGCTTGCCAGGTGGGACACCTAAATCATTTGGCTGTGCATAACGATTAGGTTCTTCATAATGATTCATTATTTACACAGAGTGAAACTCTGTAAAACCAGAAAGAGAGATCAAGAGCTTGACACCTGTCTGTGCTATCCCTGCCAGTACCTCCGAGCCCAGTACTTAGGACAACCTCATTGTTTGATGTGTTTCTTTTCTGAGAAGTCCTTTCACAGCAATTCCAAACCAGACTCTTTGGTGAGAAGCACTTGCACTGACAGTTTCTTTATACCAACGCTATTCTAATTAACAACTAAAATATAACTAGAAATATGATCTGCAGAGTAGCAAGAATATATAACACAGTTGCTATGGTTGAAGAAAATTTTTTATTCTGCTGCTCCATTTCCTATCTGCGGGGTTTCACAGCTCTTTGCCAGAGCTCGGACAACAATTTATAATTTATAACCCTTGCAACCCTGCTGGGGTGACAACATCTGTCTCCTGAGCAGTTAGAGGACAAATCATCACTGCCTGCTTGAAGACGCAGACTGCTAGTGGGCAGTGAGGCCATTCTGCCCAGAGTATCACTTACAGTAGATTGATCAGTGGGGCACTGTAGTCATTTAACTCCGTGGGCTGCACTGGGTTTGCAGAAATGTTTCCTTTGCAGTGCCCACAGGCTGCCAGGTAATCTAAGATCATCCAACAGATGTGTAACAAGACTTACAGCTACAGCAGAAGTTACCACAGTTACAGATGTAACTGAATCCATGTTTGAATTTAGACATGTCAGCCCAAAGAAGGGGCCATTCAGATGCTTTTCACTTCCATAAAGAAATTGTAGTTTGCCAGACGAGTGGGAAAAACAGTTTCATCCCTCACTGAAACTGAAAATTGACTTCTTTGTATGGGAAAGAAGAGAATGGCAGGTCAGATTTTGTGGGGGCATTTGGAACATTTTGCTGAACCTGGTTTCCTTTAAAAATATGGAAAAATATAAAATCAAGTCCACTCTAAAGGGAATTATGCTGAAGTGGCAATGGGGTATTTATATTTTACATATGTTGTGATATTAACTTACAGAAAGTTTTTTGGGGAATGCTGCATTTTTCACTGTTAGTTTGATCCTCTCATTGCTGCCACTTGTGGCTGTCTGTACTCACCAGAGGAAGTCCTTTGCCTTCTAGATTAGTCATCTAAAGAGACTGATTCTTACCTTGTTTTAGAAGCATAGCTGATGTTAGCCATGTATGCTCTGCTTCCTCAGCACTACTAGTTTCAGTGGTTTTTTTAAAATTTTTTTTTTATTAGGACTATGGCAAATTTGCAGTGACTATGGATGTACCACGAGGGAGAGAACAAGAGAAAAGTGATAAAGGGTTTCATTTATAGGCATTTAAAACCCTCCATTCAAACAACACAATTCTAAAACAACCGTGATTTGGCTTTCAGACAAGTGGACCAATCTCCAGTTTACATCCCCTAGACATCATATAGTTTAGTCTGCATGCTTATGTGTTTTGAGATGTTCTTATCCTGATGTGTTTTGAGATACTGATATAGTTCTAAGGATTATTCATGTTAGCAAAAGGGTAACAAGACAGTTGGAAAATAGCTGGTATATCAGTTCCCTCTCTAGAGGCACAATCAGCTTTGCTGACTCTTAAGATATTCCTCCTCTTCTGTCCCTTAGGGTTTTTTTCACCAAAATTCTGGTGCCTGGTTGGTTGGCTGTGCTGAGGTCACCACTGCACATGGGGGTCACATCCTCTCTGTGGCTACAGGTCTTCAGTTAATTCTCTGTATTAGCAACTTCACGGGGTTAGCTTGATAAACATTTTCTGTTCCACTGTTGTTCTTCCACCTAGGTTTTCATCCATCTTTGTTCCTCTCTTCAGTTTTTCCCCATGCTTTTTCCTTGTGCTGCCTGATTCCAAAATGGATGGAGAGGCTCACAGTTTTACCCCTGTTTTTATCTGTAGATTCTAATTTTGAGGTAAAATTCAAACCAACTTTTCCCCCCATGTTTTGCTTTCATGTTTTATCCACCTCTCCTCCATATTGGCAGTAATTCTAGAAATGCTGCTCAGTGTCGTATAAAGTATGACATGCAGCAATGGAAAAAGTTGAGAGATTGCTGGCCTTGTGGACTTGCTTTGGATTTACACCAACTTGGGTAAGTGGCACTTGTTTTGATCCTGGAGTGTATTAGATCTACATCATTAGGATGATGCAAATGGTGGTGGGGTAGATAGACCAAACCAGTGAGTTTTACTGAATGTCTAAAACTAGGATCTTAATTAATCAAGGGAGAATGCTGCTTTATATTTTTCAGTAGTTTTGGGGAATCCTTCATGTGCTCCATTGTGAGGGACAGCCAGTGCCTACAAAGTATATTCCATTCAGCCAAACTGTGCAGCAGAGGTATTTCCTGAAAATACCAGCTAACCTCCTTTTTGTCTTGCATGATTGTAACTGAAAGCAGAATCTAGAATAGTGTGTCAGTCTGTAAAGGGAATTTCCTGCTAGAGACCTTGAGAGTAAAAAAAGAAGTGGAAGAAGTAGAAAATTACTATTTAGTTAGAACATGAGTTAATGATTTCTAAAATCTCAGCTCTGATGTACCTGTCTTCACTTTTACTTCTAGCTAGTCTTCATCCTGTATACTATTGACTAGTTCCCATTCAGCAAACATCTGTCAGGCATAATAATTTTAAGCATTAATCCTTACAGGAATTAACCAGCTTGTTAGTTGATGACCTGAACTAGATAGTTTCTGGGGATTATTGCTATTTAAATCTCGCCTATGTTTTAAACAGTGGCAGCATGCCCTGCTCTGGGTTTCTTTTTTTTAATTTTTTTCTCTGCACTGATATATCTTTGGATTGCCATCTCCTCTTTCACTCCTGCAGCACGGGAGGAGGCAGAGAGGAAGTCCTGTGCTTCCTCCTGCATTAGTAAGGAGGAAGCCACTGGTTTCTCTTCGTGCCAGACTTGCTCGTGCTGCCAACTGTGCCGAATTGCTGTTCTAACAGCCCAGGGAGGCCATGCTGGGAACCCATCAGGAAACTTTGATGGAATCACCACAGACTTTTACCTACCCTTTTTACCAGATTTCCCAGGATTTTGGTAAGGTTTTTATAAGGTTACTTTTCTTTCATAGTGCAGTGAGACGGTTGTGACAGGCGATGTGTCTGTATCTTTTGGTTCCTAATAACTTTTGCACTCATTTTCTGCTTTGCATTAAATTTGCCAGAGACATGGAAGTGTTAAAGATATCAAGTGTCTTGAAGTTTCAAGGACTTGAATCCTAGTGGAAGGGGAAATAGTGACCTGCTGCAGGAGAGCCATGATGGAGGGTTCTGGCAGCACCCATGTGGTGCAGGGCGCCAAGACAGCCAATTCACGCGCTTTTCTCCAGAGCAAGCCCACACCTCCACTCCTGCCTGGAGGTGCTGGGGAAAGGGTGGGAGGGCCCAAGGATGAGGGCCCAGTGCAGTGAAATAAGGCCTGATAAATTGTTTTGTAAGCAGCGGGTCAGGATGGGGAACTCCTTGATGTAAGGCAGGAGAAAGGAAGCCAAAATATCCCTACTGCAGCGTGCACCAGAAGGGCTGGAGATAAGGGGCAGTCTGTGAAGTTAATAGAGAGAGTGTTGGGAGCTGGGAGTGTGGCTGGCGCTCAAGACATGATATCAGCTTTTACAGCCCCAAAATGTTTGCTGAGCTGGGACTGCTGAGATCCTCTCCCTGAACTGTTGAAACATGACCTGGGGGTATGCAATAGGTAAAAAAACAGAGACTAAAGAAATTCAGATTTATTTTTTAACTAGGCAGCATAGTTTGCACAAACACTGTTGCTTGTGCTGTGCTCATTGAACCCAAACCAGGTGATCGGAGGCTCTGCTCTGTGGTGTTTCACATGAGCAATTGTCCTCATCAGAGCTGGACATATTTTCCTTTGGGAAGATGGTAACTGGCTTCTCCTGTTTCATGAATCTACCTTTTGCGAGGTACCTGCTGAGCCCTGATCTGTACATTGAAAGGGAAATAGTGGAGAAAAATTTCAATTATATGAAATGCCTTTAAAATACAGCAGGAGTTTGTGTTATCTTTAGAAGACAGCTTTTGAGACTAGTGGGGATATATTTTTCTTTTAGACCAAAGCTGAGTTTGTGTCATGATGTCTATTACTCCTTGCAGAAGAATTACTTGGGTTAAACAAATCTATAATTTTATACCTTTTCCTTCTTTCAAGTATTTGACTGCTATGTCTGCCAGTGTGTGTGTACAAATCCTCGGCTAATATGGACCCCTGTTGCTCTAAATGTATGTCTGTTAGCTCTCTGGCAGCTCCAGGGATATGTCCCGTCATAGTTAGGGTGGAATTTTCAAACTCTCCGAGAAGCAGCACGCCCTGAGGCCCCCTTGGGGTCCGTGCGGAGCGGAGCCGCCTGATCTCTTCAGACATTTGCGTGAGGGGGGAAAAAAAGAGCTTTGGTTTCTCGTAGCACTCCATTTCTAAAGGGCAGTTGTTAGTGGATGATACGAGTGAGAAGAAAAAGCATTGGCTTTACTTGTGCTGCTCAGCACGGTAATTATCTGTGATCACAGCTTTAAATCCTCTCTGGCCCTCGTCACTGGGGGATGGCTGCTGACAAACGCGCTCACTGCTGGCTCCTGCTGCATTTTACTCTTTGCTCGAGGTTTGAAGAATCTCAGCAGGAGGACGTTCAGATCTCCTCTGAGTTTATAGACTACAGGACTTCAGTCGCCGATCAGGCTTAAAAGACTGCTAAAAAGGCGTTCTTCCTCCTCGATGTGAGGTCCTGAGCCATGAGAGCGCCGGGGTTGCGGCGGCGCTGGGCTGTTCCCGCCGGCCGGAGGGGCCCGTGCAGCTGAAACCAGATGCGCTCTGCAACCCGCGGTGCCTGGCGAGCTGTGGGAGGGTGACAAAGACGTGGAAGCTGCAATAGTTCAGGCAAAAATGAGTCACGAGAAAGCAGCCTGTTAATTCAATTCCAAAAATGTTCTCAACCACTCGAAATTACTTTATAACCACCATTTTGCAGCGGTCTACTTTGTTTCTGGGCTTGGAGATGAAGTTGCTGGCGGTTCCAGTGGTATATTTTGTTTTGGACACAGGCAGGCCTTGTTTTCTTGTGGGTTTCTCTGAACACAAACCAGTCCTGTTTTGCAATATAAAGCCTGGAATTATCGGATTAATGCAAATATTACTTTTAATTATGTACAGAGCGCTGACTGTTTAGGTATAGCCATTTACTGTTTAGATGTAGCCTCCTATATGTTCTTGACAGCATTTCAAGTGTTCATCTCTTTCAGGGGTCATTTTTCTCTTTCTTTATATAAACACATCTTTCTGTTTCATGCAAATTAAAATCTGCTATTTTTTCCATAACCATATGTTATGATCCCAAGAAAATAACTCTTAATCAACAGCTTTAGTGCCTAAAATTAGTATTGTCCTACTTGCTACTTATTTTTTCAATTCCATAAGTCTCACTTTCACTGTATAAATATATCATTAGCATAACTGAGCTGATAATATTTTGAAAGCTATACCTGAGAAATCTTATTTTGGGGAGTTAGTCCTTCAGCTGTTTTAAATTGGACAAAAGACCTGTGCCCTTAGAGCATACTTGTAAGTTACTTTGTTTCTAAGAAATATTTCCGGTATATACTTGACTCTAAGGATTTATTAGTTTAAAAGCCATGTGCTTAGTGCTCCAAGTTACACACTCAGAGGTGAAATAGTCAAATGATAGTAAAAATAAGGTTCTAACACTGATCTTGTAAGGGGAAAAAATTGCATGTGTAAAAACCCTCCAGATCCAAATGTGGAAACAGTGATGCAGAATAGGAAATACAGACTTGCAGACATAATGACATCCTGTAGCCCTGAGCATCCATATTACAACTGTAGGCCACTTCAGAACACAGGATTCCTGAAGAAGGTGAATTATCCCACCTCTGGTATGGTTCCTTGCCTGGAAGTGCCCCTCTCTCACACTGACTCCCTATGGAATCACAGGGCTCCTACCCCAGGGTGTCCCATGACAGCCTGTGGTTCAGTGCAGTGAACCCCTTTCCTGGTGTGAGATCCAGCCCATGCTGAGGCCACATGCTCCAGGTGGGCTTGAGGGTCTCTTTCTGAGTATCTCTGATTCCAAGGGGTGGGTAGAGGGCATGGGTGGTGGAAGCACTGCGGCTTGCACAGAGCAGTGGCAATGCAGCTGAAGGCTCTGACAGCCCTTTCTTCCATCTATCATTTCGTGTCCCTAAGTGCACACTGATGCCTTGCTTTCCTTGCCAAACCCCTTCCAACTTGTCCTCTGTAATCTCTTCGGGACAGAGGAATTATCCCTGTAACTGTAGGGCACTTCTGCTCACCGGGTGTGCTGTGACAGCATTTAACACTCTTGGCTTAACACTGGAGTCCTGATTGTGACACTGGCCCTTGAGAGCTACCATGTGACAAACTGCACACAAGCAAGGAGAGCTGTTCCCAGCTAGCAGGGAGGGCAATTTCTCATTAGGGTTGTGATGCCAAGCCAAAGGTAAGCAGCACAGCTGGGGTATTAAAGATTGCCAGGAAGAGTTACTTGGGAATAGTCTGCAGAGCAAAACTAATTTGCAAAGTATCTTTGGCAAATAGGGATAACCACACCTTTGAGAAAATGAGGTTGTCTGTACACAATAATATGACAGGCAAAAGAGGAATGATTTATCAGATATATTATTCACTCTGAATTGTTCACTGATCTCTAGCCAAGGGACAGATACCACAGAGGTTTGTTAGCCAGTATATCAGTGCTGTGACTGGCACCCAGTACTGAGGGATCATACAGTCTGTGGAGAACAAGAGGGAGATAATTGAATACATAAATTCTAGTCTCCAGAGACTGTGAAACTAATGCTGTTGGCTTGAAGGGCTTTTCTGTTGGCTGACTGATGGTATAACTTAGGGAGGTGACAAAAGTTGAAACCAAACCTACTTGGGAACTTGTGGATTGCTGGTAAGCCCACAGATATGTTTTGGGTAATTTCCCCTTCAGATTCTCTGGACCTGAAGAATCTTTGCTGAAGTTGTAGAGCAGAGGTGTTTAACCTGTGATTTCCCAGACTAAAGTGTCTGTGAATGGTAAATGAAGGCTCTTGTCATTAAGTTTGAAGTCACCAAAAAGATATCTGCATCTCAGCAGAGACACATTAAATGGTACAAATTAGAAAAGGATGAAAATCGCCCTCTGCAGCATTTATTAACAGAATCTTAGACTTTGTTCTTGTCCTTTCAAGTATTTCCTTATTGCTTAGAGGCAAGAAACAAAGTGCCTTTGAACCCAAGTTGTTATCTGTAAAAGGTGTAGGATAGTCTTACTTCCCAGGAGGACTGACTGAATAAATGTTCTAAAGATTACTTATACCTCAATAATGTGGGGATAGAAAAGCAAAATCTAAACCAGGCAGCTATCTAATACAGATACTCGGTCTCCTTGATGGTAAAAAAAGTTGTAGACCAGTACTAAACCCTGCATTTTACTTATCTAATGGAATCAAGATAGACCAACCAATCTCCTAGGGTGACCTGGAAATACAGAAGTTTCTGTATGGAGAGTATGGAATGGGGAGAGATTTGTAATTACAAGTCCTCACTGACTCTTTTTGCTTCCAAATGACTTGAAGATTAAAATGAAAAATAATAATGCTGTGATCAGATCTACTGATTATCACTCCTTAGAAGGGAAGATGGCCCCAGGACTCAATTCTACCTTAATTGTATGCTATGATTCCATTTGGGTGTAAAACTGTTTTTAAATTTCAATCCCTTTTTTAAGGAAATGGCTGTTTAGACCTGGGAATTATTTATTTCCACAGCAGTCTTAGGAAACAAAAAGGTATCCCACTTGTACTGGCTCTCATCAAAGTCTGAAATCAGATTTTAAACAAATGGCTGAAAAAAACCCAGGCAATTTACGGAGAGTTAGCCTGCACAGAACATGTCTCTGCTTTTCAGTTTTTGGTAACAAAGAGAATATTGTCAGCTGTGATCATGTTGTGGCAGAATGCCTTGCATTAGCCATAGATTTCCTGTGGATTTTTTGTAAGGGAGAGGAAGAGGCTATGATATGGATGAGTGCTGTATGTACTCAGAATGTTGCATTCCTTGGTTGAAGGGGATGCTTGTAATGAGGATATGGATGTGTTTATTCCAAAAAACCCTATTCATAGTCTAGCTTGTTAATACAGGACAAACAATTGCTGACTGTCATAAACATTCACTGCCAATAACACAGGAGAGGGCTGTGTTGGAAGATGGCCAAGGTGATAGGATTATGTTTTGAGCTGCTGGAAATAACTACACCTTTTATTTGAAACCTTGAGTGCTTCTGCTCTTGGGCAGTTTAACTGGGCTCTGCAGGGGTGCAGCTGCTGTCCTGGAGGCTTTCAGGAGGGCTAGGAAGGCTGGCTGGATTCAAAATTCACAGTAGCTCCTCCTGGAGTAGACCAAGAATATTCAGCTTTGGAAAGCAAGGGTCAGAGCTCTGTGGTCTGTGCCAGCTCCTGACCTCTGCTCCAATCTGAAGCAGACGGACAGAGCTCCCAGCTCTGCACCTCCTCAGAGTGCCCTTCATAGTATCTAGGGAAGCTGAAAAGTTACTAAATTATCCCAGATACAATTCCCAGAACCAAAATTGCTTCCATACTCATACATTTGTCTAAAATTTGATACAGTTCAGTGGGCTTTTTAAAATTTTTTTTCTTCACATTCAGTCCCAGAACCAAATGAAAAAGGTTATGAAAAGTTTGAAGTATTCCAATAATTGGAAAATAGTCTCCCTAATGGCGAGTGGTTTGAATTTTCCTGGAGCATTTTTGTACTTTTATTTTTATAAGAACTGTGTTCTGGAAACTACTCAAGTAGTACGTGAATATAAGAATCCAAGCCATACTGAAACCATTTAAAAGCCTGTGTTCTATAAATGTAGGGTTTAAAAGAATGTGTAAAGTGGGAGTGGTTGTAAGAAATGTTTTAAGAGATTTAAATTTAAAAAAAGAAAAAAACACAAACCAAAAACTTGAACCCCAGTATGACTGGCAGAGAGAAAACAGTATGTTAGGAAACGTTGCAAAATAATAGGGTAATCCTAAGAAAAAGAAACTGCACTTGCAAAATAATTTTAAAAGCTCTCAGTAGTGTATTACAAATGTTAAATATGTAAATCTCGCAATGTTCCAGAAGAGTTATTAGATGCACTAGCATAGCTCCTGCAGTGGCTGTACTTTGGGAAGAACTGCTCAGAGAAATTTGGGCCAGCAAGTGCCACATGGGTCACACGAGGGCTGTTGTCTGTGTCAGAATCTGCAGTGGAAACCCAGACATGTCCATGGCTCCCAGAGCCATAATGCAGAGCAGTCAGCTAATTCATTTATCTGCTCTTTTAGCAAGATAGCTTCAAGACCACAGCTGAAACAGAGCTGCCTCTTCATCTCTTCAGCCCAGCCCAGCACAGTTGGAGCAGATTTCAAAAGCAAAACCCAGCTTGCTGTTGCTTTGGATCTCATTAATTCATGTTGAGGTATTCAGCCTGTGGGTGAGTTGGGGGTACAGCGTGTGTGCCCCCCAGCATCCTTCCAGCTGCCCCTTCTCCAGGATTTTGGGAAGAGGATGTGGCCTGTAGTACTCTGACTTCCCTCCTTGTAAATGGTTTTGTGCTTGGACGAGAGAGTGGGAGAGGAGTAATGCTGACTTGAGACAAGTGTGTGCTCTGTCAGGTCACCTTTCCCTCTCCCAAAGGTGCAGATATCCCTGCATGTAACTGAGCCTCAGACAAACCAGTGCAAGCCCTGCTTGTGCAGTGGGTCTGGCAGAGCTGGGCAAGGGCTGAGGCATCGTCCCTCTGTGGCACTGAAACACGTGTGCCTTCCCAGACACTGGCAGGTAGTGTTCTGAGGGTCATGGAGGGTGGTTCAGAGAAGGTAGGAAGAGTAGTGTTGTAGGAGAAGTTCAGCTACAGGTTTCTGCAGGTAATCTGTCTTGCATGTTCCTAAAATGTGCTTTTTGTAACCTTTGGGTATACTGCAGGAGCTGTCCTGGGTCAGTTCTGTCTAACACCCTGAAATAACTTCTTTGTTACCTCCACCAAGAAACCATTACTGCATTTGGACAAATAAAACTTGGTTTTGCTCAGCATCTTACTATCTATACCAGAATTTCTTATGCATAGTTATTGCCCTCATCTAGTAACATGTACAGAGGTGCCGGGTGATTTCTACAGTGTAAATGTGCTTTCCACAGTATGAATTAATACACTGACTCACGTGGCATTAAATGGAAAGCAGTTTTGAACAGCTGGATGCATTTGCAAATAACTGAGAAAAACAATTTTGTACAAATTGCTCAGAGGATCCTACTGGTAAAGACTTTCCATGGCACAGTGGGTCCCAGAGACTGAACCTGGGACAGGGGCCGTTGCCCCACTGTACAGATGTCCCCAGTGGTCTGCTGCTGTTACAGGCTGGTGTGTGTGAATAATGGCTTTGTACAGCTCTACAGCTTAGGTCTGTTCCAGGAGCCACTATGTCTCCTTTGTCCTTTTTGTACTGATCAGGGTCCAGAAGTATTGCTCAGTTTCACATCCAGAAGTATTGCTCAATCTTTTAGTTCAAATGATGCAACAGAAATGGGCTGAATGTTGTTGACTGGTTAACTTTTATCCACTAATCATTAGTCTCAGCTTTAGAAGAATTTGCAAAGGAGTTACAGATCTTGCCATATCTCAAATAGACAGCAGCTGTTCTTCCTCCCAAGCAGGCAGTAAGACAGAAATCATACTTTTACCTTGCAGGTATAAATCATGCTGTTAGTGCTTGGGAAGAGTTCCAGAACAAAAGTCTGGTGCTGTAGCTGATTGCTTCAGCCAGCATCTGACTGCCTACACAGGGGGAAGACAGGAGGTCTCAGAAGGCAGCCCAAATCCATGTCAGATACTGCAGGTTGTAACTACTATGAAATCCACCTGGGCATTGAATCCATGCTAAATTTAATCATCTTTGTGGTACTAGAAACAGGAATTGCTTGGTCAAAATCAGTCAATGATGTTTTATGCCAGTAGTTGGAGTAGCAAAGTGTTTCTCTTCCTTTGCAAACTGGTGATCTTAATATTGAAATAATTTTTTTTGTGGTTTCCTGTGTTGACTGCTTACGTGGATTGACTGTGTGTGGGTTGGGAGGGGTTGTGTTACTGTGAGGTTTTGACAGAAATTCCTTGTGCACAGACAGCAGCAGCCTGAGGGCAGAGTGTGAGTGGGGTTTTCTTCCTGT
Source organism: Anthoscopus minutus (assembly GCA_013399455.1). Lineage (NCBI taxonomy): Eukaryota > Metazoa > Chordata > Aves > Passeriformes > Paridae > Anthoscopus > Anthoscopus minutus. The sequence goes on from VWYI01012243.1 coordinate 193,772, forward strand.
TAGATGATAGTAGGTTTTCCACTGCTTCTTAACTATGTTAGATTGCCCTCAACTTCTTGTAAAAAATAGGACTAGGATAACATTTTGTTCTGTATTGGCTACTCCATGACTGGAGTACTGAAGCCAATTTTAAATATGATATGGATGTTGCCAGGAATAGAAACCTCTCCTAGGAAATAAATGCCACTTCTTGTCAGGACCTATCCAGCAAATGCACTGTGAGTTTTTGTTTCACAATGGCATAACTTGGAATCACCACAACTCATACTTGAGCATTCAGAAACTGTTTGCCTAGAAATGTATGTATGTATGTAACAAGGGGAGTTTCAGGGGACAGTCCCTCTACAATGGCCAGATATAGTGAGAAATGTTAATGTTGGTTTTTCAGCTGCAATGAGATATGTGCTCCTTTCCAAGAACTGGATTATTGTAGTTCAAAATGTCAGTTCTGAACCAGTCATAGTTGGGGAAGGATACAGCTATCTAGCAATCCACTGAGAATAACATTACTCCATTAGCTGGCTTCATCTTTAGGACTCCTGTGATGTTAGTCAATGATTTTAGCTTTTATTATATATCCTCTCTTTGAGAGAGGGAGTAGTTTCCCCATGTCACACCACCCTCACTAAATCCAGTAAATCCTGTTTTATTTTTTAAAACTTTCCAAGGTTTTAAAACTTTTAAGTTCTGAGAGCTACAGCCTTAGATTCTGTCCTGTCTAGCAGGTCTCACTTAGGGAGGAATTCCCTCCTTCATGTAAATGCAGCTCTGCTGGTCTGCACATGGAGGCCTGACCCTGTTCTCTGCTCCAGCTGTCCCCATGATGGTGCAGTAGCTGCTCTGCAGGTGCAGTTGTTTCGTTCTGTTCTGGCACCTGTTGAGTAGAAAGCCTGCTGACAGCTGGGAAGCAACAATTCAGACAGTTGTGAATGCTGACATTTTCTTTGCTCTGGTCTAATGCTGAAGAAAACTCACTGGGAGCTGCAGGGAAGGACCTCTAACATTGCATGAATCCTTTTACCTTGTGGAAAGGAACACTGGCAGGATGGTGGGGAGCTTTCTGCTTGTGAGCAGAAGAATGGCTGTCCCTTGTAAAGACTGAGCTGCTGAGAGCTGTGGTGGCTGCAGAACACCATTGGTCCAGCTTTACCAGGAGCCGTGCTCTGCCACTCACACTGAGCACTTTCTTCCACATGAATCATTTCATGGAAACTGAGGGGCTCTGTGCAACTGAATTCTGCATAACAAACTTGGGTTCAGTAATTAAGTCTCAAACTTTGTGCTGAAAAATTCTTTCAGTGATGAATAACAAAGAGGAAGAATATTTTATTTTCCACAAAACACTGGCTTCTTGGCTGGCAGTAGTTGTAGGATGTGATCCAAACCAGCTGAATGTCAGTGGCTCTTGTTCTGTTCACTTCAGTGGAGCTGTCCTACAGGGTCAAGCTTTGTTGTGGCTCATCCTTATTAGTCAAGTTTAGTCCAGCAGTCCTAGGGATGAGCCCAGGATGGCTCTGCTCTATTGTACAGCCACAAAGGAGGCTGTCTGGGCAGCAGAGAGCTTGTGCTCTAAACTGAGACATCAACAGAGCAACCAAGCATCATACATTCCTGCAGATTGGGAATGGACAACAGGAGAGAGGAAAATCAAAAGCTTGGAGCCTGGTATGGAGTAAAAGAGATGGCAAAAGAAGACATCCACCAGTGTTGATAATCCCCTGTGAAGGCTTGTTTGTGGTTTGTTTTTGGCCAATTCCGGTTGTCTGTGTATCCCAGACTCTGCATGAGCATTCAGGTAACTTCTGCATGGTCTCAGCAGAAGTTCACTGAGCATCTAAGCATCTGATCCTGTTCTCAGCAGCTTTAACACCTCTACAATGGCAGTTTATACCCCTCTGAGTTAAGCATGTGCCAAAGTACTTTGTTAGTCTGGTGTCAGGGTCTCAGTACATGAGCCCAGAAGAGCATTGGGAGAGTTTTACACCGACATGACTCTGGGAAGAAACCAAAAGTGTTTGTGTTTGGTGTAGCTAATCTGGAATACACCACAAACACCAAATTAATCTCATTTAAAAGCTTTGAATTAAATCTGTTTACTGTAATGGAGCCTCCCACAGTTCTCCACCTTCTTTTTGTTTCCTGGTATATTTTCATTTGGGAAAGCTGCAGTGTGAATATGTTCTCTGTGCTCAACTGAACAGCGATACTGCTGCAGTTTTTGGTATTATTGCTCAAAAGGAAAGGCACAACATCATCAGCTTTTTCTTCCTTGCTCCTTTGGATTGTCTTTCATTCCTGTTCAGGTCTTGCCCAAAACCTGCTTACCTCCCTGTTTCCTATCCTTTCAGCTTCTGCAAATGCGATGACTCAGCAGCTACAGGATGAATTTGACAGTAGTGTGGAGAATGCAGAAGCTTGGATGAAGGCCATCCAAGAGAGACTGAGGATCAATGACAACACCAAAGGACCTCGATCTGCCCTAGAAGCCAGACTGAGAGAGACTGAGGTAAGGGAAGGGCAATGGAATTCCAAGGTGGCTCTCACTGCTGCCTTTGTTACAGCAGTTAATGCTGTGAGCTCAGGAGGTTTCCATTAGGAAATTGTCAGCTGCCCCTGCTTGTTGGAGCATTGGACCTGTGTGGATGGGTTCACATCAGTATTCTTTATAAATTTGCTATTTTCAAATTGTTTACAGATGTAGAAAAAGATGTTGGCAATTTGCTATCACAGGTTTCCAAGCTTTTCAGATTGATTTGGAACACTAGCAGCAGGTTTGTCAGGTTACAATGTTTACACTCTGCTCAAGCCTGGAACAATTTGGTTGCTGCTTGCAATTACCATAGTAATTTTCAGACAACCAGCATATAGTATGAGAGAATCAGATCATGTTAGTGTTCCATCCCCTCCAGGACTCTGGCACTGATAGAAAAAGACTGCAGTGTCCTGGAATTGGGCTGTTTCAGAGTAATTCCTTTGTCCTTTTCCATAACCCTGATGATAACAGGATTGACAGATCCCCTTTATGATCTGTTTAATGAAAAGGTAGAAGTTCTTATTTTTCCTGGTTTTACTTAATCTGTTGTATAACTCCTCTCACAGAGATCCTGTTGCAGATTGTGCCTGCTCTCTTACAGTGATGTCACATTCATTAACTTCAGTTTCATTATATGTTATCTAGGTCTTGTAATCTCAGAGAAGGAAACACTTTTGTTCCATTTGTACCATTTATGATTGGAGGGAGTGGTGATATTTCTGTGACTAACTTTGAAACTGTTTTTACACTTTTATTACCTTTCATTCCAAGTACTCTGCTTTTTAATTTAAATGGCAAGATCTTTCCCATTGTTATTTACCCCCAAAGTCTCCCTGTTGTGTGTCCATTTATATTTGGCCTGCCTCTTCTGAAGTTTAACACAAAGCGTTGCAGGCTTACATGGATGATGAGGTAGTTTACAGTTCAGGAGTCAGCCTTTTTCCTTCACAGTGGTTTATTGGAGGATGGATCTTGCCTCTGCCATAATATAGAGACTGTTCATGTAGTGATGGATGGTGGCTAGACTTGCATGTCAGTTGTAAAAATCTGAAGCATCTTATCTTGGTCTATAGTTTTATTTTTCTGACCTTAAATTATTTTCACCCTTTTCTTTTGTCTGGGAAACTATGATGTGTCCACAAAACCACACAAGAAATATAGGAACTCAAGTAGAAGAGTGGTAGTTTGGCAAAGGGGGTATAGCAAGTTATAAGGTCCAGAGATTTGTGGTGATATGGCCTGAACTGCTGAAGCCTGTTTCCTTCTGTGGGCTTTAGAGGAGGTCTGTAACATGCAAAAAGTCATATTAAGAGATTCTTTCAACTCAGACTTTGGAGATTCATCATTCTAAAGATTAACAAGTTCTTTCTTCCTGTGTGTACCTTAACCACCTCCTGCTCCTTCATCCTGCCTCCTTTCTGGGCCTGGCTTGTCTCCAGCTCAGATGTTCTCAAGATGTACTCACTGCTTCACCTATTGGCTGTTTTCAAATCCAGTGATCAGTTTTCAGTTCCTTTTTTACACCTGGCTTGCCAATTTTTTTTCATGCTTCCTTCCTGTAGTTTATTTTCTGTTAATTTGTTAATGAAAATGTCAGCCAATGAGACAAATCATGTAAAAAACAGATTTGAAAAAGAAAAATGACTATACAGCCACTGCTTTCTCTCCAGCTGTTGTTTGCTTCTAATTGCTGGAAAAATATCCGGCTTAGAATCCAGCTTTACTCTTACACTTTGCCTGTTAGATGATAGCTGTGGCTTGTATTTTCTTGCTTTGACCTGCCCCTTGCCCTGCTTCCCTAGATTGTATTAATCACACCTTTCTTAGTAAATGATTTTTCCAAACAACTGTTTATACATCACGTGCAGGTGTGCTGCCTGCATGCCAAAAGAGCAGGCTTTGCTTTTCCCAGAATGTGGGACTGGAGATCCAAAGGCCTTTAACTTGTCTCACCTTTGCAATAACTGACATGATCAAATCCCATAGGCCTAGTTTTACCGAAAGTAATCACTGATTTTGAAAATCTTGGTGCTTTGATTGTAAAAGCCTTTTTCTTCAAATTGGAAAGTCTGCAATTTGCCAGGAGTTCATGGAAGAGCAGCAAGAAAAGCTAATTTGATAGTATCAGAAGTCTGGATAGAGAAATGTTGAAAGCTGACATCCAAATTGGGGGATAATTAATCTGTTAAACTGTGCAGAACTTGTGCTGATTTTTCCATGTCTGGATACTTAAAATTAGATGACTCCACTGTCAGTTCCTGGCATTCCTATTTGTGTAAGATACATATTTTCAGCAATTCATAACTTAGCAATTTAGGGTCAAAGCAAAATTTGGTAGCAGGCAGAAAATTCCACTAGTTCATTTCTCTTGGCTTCTTTTCCAAGCCAGCTTTTATTTGCACTAGGAAGCCTTTTTAATATGCTTCATGATTTCATACAGTATAACTCAAAATTGAGAGGTTGCAGTGTAGCCTGTGGAGGTTGCCTCTTTGTGCTTTGGCAGGTCAGGGAGAGCAGCTGGCCTGTGGCAACACAGTGCTGTAACCTTATAACAGCAGTGGAAACACAGCCACAGGCATTTCATAGAGGATGGTCTGTTTTTTTTGTAGCTAACTTCAATGTTTTTCAGCTGCTGTGTGGTTTTCAATTGAATTCAGTCCTTTAGGATGTCCAAGAATAAACATGTCTGAAAAAATGTTCTCCTTGCAGGAGAAACTGCAGCAGGGAGATAGGTGGGAAGGGTTAATTGTCTGTATTGTATAGAAATGCTTCCATCCCATGTTAGTGTCATATTAACAACTTGACTCTATGATCATGAGGGTCTTTTCCATCCTAAGTGATTCTAAAAGTTCAGGATTCCTAGGTAAAAACAAAGTTTGCATTTCATCAATTATGCTTGTTTTCTTTCCATGCTTTCAGTATAATTTGTTCTTCTCACAGAAAATACGTGCACTGGAACCAGAAGGCAGCTTGAAAATGGACTTGATTCTTGTGAAGGCAGACGCTGCTCTTCGCAGCATCAGTGAGGATAAGAAACATGAGGTACTCTCTAAACTAAAAGACATTAAAGCCTTGTGGGAAGAGACAGCCATATACATTACTCATTGTCACAGGTAAGACAAACATACTCTTGGGTGTGTTGAGGCAGCTGTTTCCTCCAGTGCTTTCATAAAGTGCTTCCTGCTTCTCTCTGCTCTCTGGATTAGGTAGCCATTCCCTGCTAGTCCCTCCTCCTTGAACATTTTGGGGACTGTGTGGGGAGAGAGGATTAGTGAGGCCTCAGTGCTCTGCCTTCACACCCACCCATGGAATGATGAGTTTGGTCAGACACGGGGACCTTATACAGAATATTTCCTTCCTAAAGCAGGGAGGACTTGGGAAGTGAATCCAAACCCTGTGAAGTCAGAGCAAGTTAAAATTGCTGAGAACCTTGTGCACTGCTTTGAAGGCCTTTTGAGATTGTTGGTGTCCACTGCTGCCATCATCATTTCATCTAACTCCTCTCTCTTGCTCCCCCCAACAGCCGCATTGAGTGGGTCTGGCTGCACTGGAGCGAGTACCTGAAAGCCCAAGATGAGTTTTACACATGGATTCACAACATGAGGGTGACCTTGGAGCCTGACATTGAGTTGCAGCTTGGCTTGAAGGAGAAGCAGTGGCAGCTGGGCCATGCTCAGGTTTTGCAGAATGATGTCCTAAATCAGTCAGTCCTGCTGGAAAGGCTGCTGGAGGAAGCTGCTTCATTGTTCAGCAGGATAGGTGACCCCAGTGTTGATGAGGATGCTCAGAAGAAAATGAGGGTGGAATATGAAGGAATCAAACAAGAAGCTCAGGTACACTTATGAAGAGTGGGAGGTGTTCAAATTCCTCCAGTCTATGTGGTGTTTGCTACTTGTTCCTTGAGTGATGGGGTTACCTGGTAGGACTGCAAAAGGAAGCAGAGCTGAGGACCCCTGTTCTTTCAGTCAATGGACTCTTTGAAACAATTGTCAAGTCCCAAGATGAGCTGTTGTCCTGGGGTGATGTTAATTAGGATGCTCTTGCATGGTGCTTTATAGTGTGTTGCTGTAAAGTAACTGCAGGCTGCTTGCTGTGACCTAGTGAGTATTGCTCTAGGTCATCTCTGTATAAAGTTTGGATTGTTCCTCATCTTTCAGCACATTAGTGGTTCATGTATAACCAGAGGCAGAGTACCCATTCCAGGAGCCAGAGAATATTACGTAGACACAGCCTTGGTGGAGGAAGTAGTGTTAGTGGGGACCCAGAGCTGCCCTCCCTGCCTGCAGAACTGGGCAACAGAGAGGTGGGAGTCAGCTCTGGCCCAACACTTTGCTCAGTGGCCAGTTCCACTATCTGAAAGACTTTAATGCACACAGATACTATTTCTTGCCCTATACTAATCTTCCAGTTTAAACAGTTGTTAGACAGGCTGGTGTAAGACATCCTGCTTCATCTTTCAGTACCAGTGAAAGATGGTACTTTCTTTTCACCCTATTTCTAAGTAAAGATTTCAGAAAATGTTTGTACTTTTCAATACTAAAACTCAAATACAGGATTAGACCAAGGGGCAGACATCCATGGATGGGCAGAAGAAGTCAGTTTCTTACCAACCAAATCAATAAAATCAATATAAATACTCAAAGGGATATTTTATTTATATATATATATATCTATGTCTATACCAAACATAAGTTAAAACCCAGTTTTGCTCATAGTGACTTTCAGGAATTTCATAGGTTGGAATTACCTGGTGCAAATAGAAATTATTTTCATTACATTGGTTCTGCTGTCTGCCTCTGTTATGATGGTTCCTTCTGTTGATTCCCACACCTACACACCAGTCCAGAGCTGGACCCTGAGGGTGATAGATGCTTTCCCTCCCTGGATACCATTGTACAAAGTTAACTTCAGATCACACTGGAAGAACAACAACATTGGGATGCTTGTTCCATTGCCCTGCATGCTGCATAGGTACATTTTCTCCTTTGAAGTAAAACACCCCAAACCCCAAAAGTGACAAAAAACCCCCTAAGCTGGCATCTTTTGTGAGCATGTAGTTCGGATACTCTTCTAGCCATAAATATACAACTACTGCTAATGTCTCCAAAATCTAGGGTATATTTGGAAATTCTGTAGCTGCAGCTGCCACAAACTTGGGCCTCAACACTGATTATTTCTTTTTAAAGGTAGATCACTCGATTGATATACAAATAAGAAGGTTCCTGGGAATTCAGATGTTGTCTATCTAGATTGCCATTTAAAATTACCATTCACTCCCTCCTCACCAAAATTGTCTTTGGTTTTGAAGCTAGAGACAGTCATTAGTTATTTTAATAAAGCTGTTCTTTCAAACAAGAAATTTGAATATTCAAAGCCAGAATGTGACCTCTCTGAGTCTGATTTTACATAGTGTCTTTCTCTAACCGACTTGGATATGTGCTGGTGTAAATGAGATCAGGAAGTGGCTCATACTAGTTAGACAAAATATGTCTTTATGTTTCCAGCCAACTGAGATGCTAGAAAAAGCTTTTCTTTGGCATTGGTTAAAAATACCACATTTCATAGAAGGATGAAGTGAGAGAATCCAGCTAAGAAATCCCTTTCAGGAGGTATGGAACAAAGAAGTGAGTTGGAAAGCCTTGGATTTTGCAACTGAAGTAAATGAGGAATTTATTGTCTAATGGCAAGGTTACAGGCACCTAGGGAATTGCGTTGGAAAGCATAAATTTTGATGAAGAAACCCTGCCACCTCTTCCAAGGGGCAGGAGGAACGAGACACAGGAGTTGTAAGGGGATTGATTGCTCTGGCCCCTCACATGATGAGAGGCCAGACTAAATGTGACTTGCAGATGCCAGCTGAATGCCTGAGCAGAGGAGGCTCACTGGTGTTTGTAGATTACACTGGTGTTTGAAGAGCATTTTTAGCCCCTGTGCAGTTGTCCAGCTCTATCAGAAGGCAGGCTCTTGGACAGTGTTTCTTAAATGGTTTGCCTGTGATATTGCTTCCCTGGTACGAGCAAATGGTGGGAGGGGTTTTTTTTCTTAGTGCTAACATGTGTCTTTAACATTCCCAAATTTTAAAAGCATATCATTTAATTATGTTGACAGGAATATTTTTAGATGTGGCAGCCATTTCCACATGCTTTCTCTTGCCCAGGAAATTAAAAATATGCAGAGGTAAATGGTTATGTGTTTTAGCATAAATGATGATTGAAGATATACATGATATATAAGACGTTGATATTTAGGAAATATACTAAATACTTCTGAGCACACCAAATTCATTTCAGTCCATGTTGTCTCTGTTAACTGAAACCTAGATACTTACAATAGTTTGCTAAGGTGTACTCCAAAGGTAAGACTAAAAGCACCAGGAGGGGCTACAGGAGCTTACTGTGCTCTCCTTGAGATTCTACAGAGGGAATTAAAGTAGGAACTTCCTTTATGTGCTCTAGATTGCCTTTCAGAAGAGGCTCATTTGCTGTCAGTGACTGTGAAGGGAGCTTAGGGGTGAGCGCTTCCTAAGCCTCTGTCCACCTTCCTTGAAAACCCAGAGCTGGGTATTCCCTTCTGCCCAGACACGTCCCTTTCTCTGCAGCCCATGGCAAACCCATTCTTTTCCTGTCTGTGCAGGGCTCTTTGCAGGGCTATGTCCTTGCTTCGTGTCTCCTCACATTAGCCTAGTGAATGTGGATGTTGAGTTTCACACTGTGCTGCTGCCCAGACAGCTAATTTAACAGGAGCAAGTGATACCTTATTTTTCATCATTGGAAAGCTTTTCTGCTTAACCTCTCATGAGGGGAGGGTTCAGCCATCTCTTTGTAAGCCTTTTGTCTGACAACTGGCACAGGCTGTCCAGATCCATGGCATCGATTCCTTGACCTCAGAGACCAGCAGTGCAGCCAACTGGTTATTCCTTTTTTTTACCAGGCCGAGGGTGGGTTGCTTTGACTTCCTTTTGAACCCCCTGTATATCAGCCTAAGATTTTTGAGCTTAATAACATCTCTGCTTTGTCACTCTGATTTACACCATTTGGAGCTTCTGTCAGTAAAATAAATTAATCTAATTCCCAGGAGTCAATAAGCTTGGCCTGACTTGGTTCACTTTGATGTGTGGCCCTTTTACACTGCTATAAGGTTGTCTTCTTCAGGCCCTTGACCTGAGGTCAAGGCATGAATTGTTTAGCCTCTGCAGATTTAAGAATTTACAGAGGGATGTAGCAAGTGAGGTGTTCTGCTGGATACATCTTGGCCACAGAAGTCTGCAGTCGTAATTCTACCTTTTGGTTTCATCCAAACCTGTGTATGGCTGGTGCTATTAAAGGTCATGCTCTAATAAATGGGCAACATTTCATTCTCCATGGGGGACAACTGTCCCTTAGCTGTCCCTCTTTTGTCGCACAGCAAGTCAGCCAACTTGAGGGGAGTCACTTAGGATTTGCAGAAGTCAGCAGAGATTTAAGTGGCAGTGTGAAAACCAGACTGGTGGTGTTCTACTTGCAGGGTGGTGGCTTTGTAGTGCACCATGGGCAGTCTCTGTCCCAAAGGCAAAGGGCAAAGTCCCAGAGCAGCCACCAGCCCCAGCACAGAGATGCTGTTGGCCTGGCTGGAGAGCAGGCTGACAATGGAGAGGGCTCACTGGCACCTCAGGCAGGTTGGCAGGTGTGGGGCCTGTCCAGACCCTCACAGGGACAAGGGAAATGCCAAGGGGACTTTTCAGCTCTACCCACCATTGCAGCTGTCACTCTACTTGCCGTGGAGGGCAGCTGCTCAGAGCCAGTGATGTGTCCTATATTACACAAAATGAAACATGGCCCATTGGCTGTGAGAGCAAAGGGTGCTTTCAAGGGTGCTGCCAGCACTAAATGACTTTTTTTTAAATCTAATCCCACAGTGCACCTCAATTGCTCTCCATGCCAACTGGAGAAGGGCAAGAAAAAATCAGTCTGGTTTTGCAGAAGATAATACTTAGGTTGAATATTACACTAGTGAAACCACAGAGCAGATGATTTGTGTCAAAATCAAAAAGGCCTGAACCTGGGCTGGAAAACAAGGCTAGTTTGAGAAAATGTAACTCTGACTCGTGCCAGACTGGATCAGCAGGCAGCAGCTCACGATGTGCAGGCCCTTGTCAATTCAGGGATTGTTGGTTATAGGCACAATTTTGTATAATATGCACAATTATAATTTTGTATAATTTTGTATAATTTGCACGATTGTTGGTGCACAGGCAGTAACTTGAAAAAGGAAGCCTGCTTTCCATTGGCTTGAATTTGCTTCCAGAGTCTGTGATACCACCACAGAATAGTTACTTAATAATATAAAAATATTAATATCATATCATATCATATCATATTACTATACTATAATATCATATTACTATATTATAATATATAATGTAATATAATATAATATTTTTATATTATAATATATTTATAATAATAATACCTGATAAACAAGTACAAAAGTGCCTGGACTATACAATTGAAGGTGATGATTATTTTCCATGAAGTTTAAATAATGAACAATTTAAAACAATTTCCATGCCTCGAGTGCATTGTCTTTTATTTTAATTTTGAGAGATAAGGCAGATGTGATCGTCTATATTTTTAACCCACAAGAGGTTACCAGAAGCAAACTTCTGTCTCTTTTCTTTTTCTAAGAAAGAGAGTAGGAAGGTTTGGAAAGCCAGAAATTCAGTTGGCAGGGCCTTGCAGTTTGTATTCTTGGAGTCTTAGACACTGAGAACTTGCAGCAAAATCCAGACAGGAACAAGCCTTTGTGTACCTTTGTGTTCTGTTTCTCAAGGTAAGCTTTGAATTCCTGTGGAGGCCAAGTGTTATCGGGGCTGGTGAAAAGAGAGTCTTGTTTATAAATTCTGGGTTACAATGTAAAGGGAAAAGAGCCAGATAAGCACAGTCCTCACCACTTCTGATGTCTCTTGTTACAGAACAGAGTGAAACTGCTTGAAACAATAACCAAGGAACATGAGCAGTACAGCGCCAATGTCAACCAGTTTCAATCGTGGCTGAATGGTGTCACAGAGAGATTAAACTGCTGCATTGGAGAAGCAACCAAGCCTTCAGCAGAGGACAAGCTAAAGGCACTCAAGGTCCTTGAACAGTATAGCTCTAGCAAGGAGTTAGGATTGTGTGTTTTTCATGCTCGTATGTGTTACTCAAACTATACAAGGGTGTCCTTGAGAGAATAATTACACGTACAAAATAGATGGTGATTTTAGCATAGGCTAGGGCAGATGAGTTGTATGAGGTCCTGAAACTGTATGTATGGTTCTTCCAGTATGAGTCACAAACTGGTCTGGTTGGTTTTTCTTAAAGCCTGATCTACAACAGTTATGTGATTCTTCGAGAATCATGTCTAAATAAATCTGATTTGGTAAACATGGTCCAAATAGACCCTGAAGGTTCACAGTTTTTGAGATTCTAGAGCTGGTGATGAAAATACCAGTTTTGAGAACAATGCCCTTTATTTTGGTGCCAGTGCTTTTAATGTTTAGCTTACAATCTCTGAGATACAACTATTAATATATGTCTAGTGCTGCAGCTCCTGTCCTCTTTTTCAGGGATCTCAGGTGATAAGCATTAACGAAAACCAGCATTTTCAGAATCAATGGCAATTAGTATTACTCAGAAGGCAGTCAGATGACTAACCCTGTCTTCCAGTCACTTGAAAAAAGACATATTTTGAAATAAGAAGTGAAAACCAAAATACATACAACCAGGAGAGGTGGTTTTTTTCCCTACTGATTACAGCTTTTTCCCCAGCTTCCCATTCCTGGAGATAATCTTTAACTTTTTTTTTGCAGGAAATTGCCAAAGACATTAGGAGTGGTGGAAAGAAATGGAAGCACCTTGAAAATCAGTGTGCAGAGGTGATTCAGAATACCTCTCCACTTGGATCTGTAAGACTGAAGGATGAACTTGAAGAGCTAAGAAAAACCTTGGAGAAGTTGAAACTGCTGAGTAGTGAGGAAGAGGAGAGATTGCTCAAGATCCAACAGTCTGAAAGTGCTTATGAGTCCCAAGCCAGACAATTAGAAGCAGACATCCAGAAGCTGAGAAAAGATCTACAGAGACTAGAAAATGACCTGGACCCTGGGGAAGGGGAAAAGACTGAAGATGAGTTTGTAGCTCTGTGGAGAAAATGCAATGTAAGTTGTTACTCTTTGTGTGGAGGATGAAGTGCAGCCATAGACTGAACGTGCCATAGTCACATCCAACAGATGCCTGTCCCATTGGTTAGAGATGATAAGGAAAGAGTATGAGAGTGTGTGAAACACACTGACTAAAGTGTGACTGCCAACAATGCAATCAACTGCCCCAACCTTCATCTTATGCTGCACAGAAGGAGCAGGGTTGGAGGATGTGCTGGAGTTTGTGCCTAGAGTTCAAAGGGATCATATGCAAAAAGAGCACAATACAACACAATTTGCTCCACTTAAAAAGAAGCAGAAAATTAATGCCTCACTGTATATATAAATACACAGGCACAAGTGCATCCACAGACACAAGTACACATATTTCTGAGGTATTTGGTAAGACCATTGCTATATTGTATCCTTCATCTCTGTAAGATGGATACCTCTCTTCCTTTACTAGCATCGTCAGTACTAAGAAGTCCCATGGTTGTAGCAATCCAGTATTTACACCAAAACCAATCTGCTGCAAAAATGAGTGCAAAAAATTTGTCACACATTAAGTAGATATGAATCTTTGCTCCTCATTTCCACTCAAGGGCTGGTTTTGCATTTATTATCTGTTCTCAAAATGCCTTTCATTGCTGTTTGCATGTCTAGAGCTATGCAGGACTAACTGGGAAAAGTATATGCAAAAAGGATCCAAAAAATTTAGACTGGTTCAATCTAGATGCATTTGCATGGATTTTAGTTGTTTTTGTTTCCCTGAGTCACCGTAGAATTAACATTCTCTATATGTGAGTCTCTGAGAAGGATCTGTTAAGGGAAACTGATGTTAAGACTGCTCCAAAAATGCAGCTCATGTTATATACTGCAGCCAGTGAACTGAAACCAGGCCTGTTTGTGATTCACTCTGTTCAAACCGTGAACCCTGCAGATCAGATGCAGAGGCTGGGCACTGTGAGGGAAAGAGAGAGCCTGCTGGAAAAAAAAACCTGTTGCTGAGAATGTTTTCTGTCTTAGCAAAGACCATATTCCTCATAACCAGGAAAAAACCACTGAAAGGGGATTTGTGCATACCCTGAGACACAGCCTTTCTTCTTCATTTCATATGCCAGACACTACATAAGGTGTGATCTGTTCATTATTTTTATAATTAAGGCAACAAGAGCAGCTCTGGCTGCAGAAGAGTCAAAGATTGAGAGGCTGAAGGCTCAGCTTAAAGAACTGCTACGGTTTTCCCAAGATGTGCAGCCACATGCTGAGAGTGTTGTCTCTGCAATACACCAGTATCAAAGGTACTGGGAAATCTAATTATGGTGTGCAGGTGGGGGGAATCTTCTCTCGGGGATTGTCAGGGGACTAAGAAATAAGCGATATGCCATCCAATTGTAGGTGATGGGCAGAAAAATAAAGCTTTTGGTAATGACATCTGCCTCTGTGGTTCAGTAAAGCTGTAATTTTAGCCATTTGCTAGGAGATGGAGGCTCCTGGTCATTTTCAATCAGTGATCTTACATCATTAATGTTGTATATGGTCTGAAGAAAATTAGATTGTTGGCAGCTAATTTGATCTAATTAGCATTTTATAATAATGATTTATGTATTTTGCTTGCCTTTCATGCCAGCAACTAGAAAATCAGGACAGGAGCTGTGGTAGTAAACGGTTCAGAAGAATTATGGCCCTCCCCTGTTGAGTTTGTTGCGGTGACTCACCAGCCTTAGCAATTATTTGGCAGAGTTTATTCCCCTTCTCCTGGCAGCTTATGTGCATGTTCCTGTTTTCAACTTGCCTTGGGTTGGAAACTCTGAAAGTTTAGCCTCTCCCAGACTTCAGTGTTTCCGTTTCCAGGCTGCCTGGAATCAGGAAGTAAAGAAGCTGCAGCAAATTTTGCAATCTAGAAGAAAGGATCATTTTTTTAAGGGAAAAAAGAAGGTCAGTCCTTTTCCTGTTATCCCAACTTATTTCCCTCTGTGCACAGTATGCTGTCCTGCTGGAAGGGTTATAGGTCATTGTGGGAAAGGATTTCAGTTTAAAAAATAGCAAGTAAACAATGTTGAAAGAGGAGCAAAGAAGGCAGGAGACTTGCCTCTGAGCAGAAAATGGCAGCTGCTCCTTTGCCAGCTTCTCTCTAAAGCTCCTTTGGGAAGTCTGGCAGCTTCCCACTGAGCCTGGCAGGGGCAGCAGAGCAAATGGCAGGGGACATGTAAAGTCAGAACTTGCTATTTGAGGAGCTTTTGGCCTCTGCAAACTTGCCTTTGTTTAGGCCCGTCATGGCCCAGTGACACAGGTAAGATTGTTGTTTCTGTTTTTATAGAAAGGCAGTATTGATCCTCACTGGCATTGCTCTCACCTGCCTGTCTTGTGAGTTTGCAAGATACTGTTCCCTTATGAACATAAAGTTTGAGCTGCATTTTGCCATATCAGGCAGGATTCTGCAAACTGGGAGGTCAGGCAGGCTGCATGGGGTGTGTCACTGCTGGGCCTTGTCACTTGCCTGTGCCTTTTTAAGAGAAGCCTGGATATTCATCAAAGGTTTGCTGATTTTTTTTTTCCAATAATAGAGCTCTGTATGTATGTGGATACATATACATAAATACAAAGCTTTTATCAGAATCACCTCTTTGTACTAATATAAATTCAAGTGGTTCTGCAAAATTTAAAAGAATTTTAGCTGAAATAAAAGTGCATTTTTCATTTTTTGTGATAACATAAGATTATCAAAGACTTTTTAATGTAATTTTTTTAAGAAACAAAACTTTGTTTTTTATAGGCAGCTGCAGTTACATTCTAGACACTCTTGACTTGTTCCTCCCATCAGTCAGTGAGACTGCTCTGATAATGATTTGTTAAATCACACTGGTGACAGCAGCCAAGAAAGGTCACATACAAGGGGAGACTGCTGGCTACTAGAAAAGCAAAGTAGTTCCTGATACACAGTAGCACAAAAGACAAATGTGTCCTACAGCATCTAAATAAAGTTTTGTCAGATGTCTCTGACTGACAGAGCAGCTGTTGGTATGCAACACCAGGCTCAGGCAGTGCAACAGACTGAGGCTTTTGTGTTGTATATGGTTTACACACGAGTATTGCATTCATTTATGCCTGGAAGAATAGAATGTTTGGGCATGGATTTCTTCATAATCCTTCTCTTGGTTGTCACTTTATCCTTACAGTGTTAAAGGCAAGACTTCTAAAATGAGCACTGATACAGAAACCCAACTGAGGAGACTCAACCAAAATCCCCTGCAGAGTTTTGAACAGTGGAAGCCATCAGTCCAGATGCTCCTGGAGACTCCAGAGCCAGAATTGGCTCACATTGAGGTAGCAAAGCTGTTGCTAAGTTCAGAAATGTGGGTTTCACCAAGCCTGCATACAGCTTTCAGGCAGCAGCAGCTGGAGGGTCCTGCCAGTGTGGCAGGAAAAGTCACAGTAGGGATGGAGGTCTTTACTTAGCTCCAGCAGTAGCACATTGTCTTATTTTCTGCCCTCCATTTGGTTAACCGGAGTTATCAGCTGAGTAGGCTGCATAAAGTGCTAGAAATCTTTAACAATGATGATAATTTTGTTTAGCCTTAGCTCAGATCTCTCTGGATGGGAAATTTGTGGACTCTGTTAACAAAGAATTATGTGGTGATACAGACATGGCATTAAATTGCACGATTTCTGCATGTGCCAAGCAAGGTGTGTTTGTTACTTTGTCATCCCTGTGATCTCCAGAATAAATGTGTCTGTGAACAGGGATGGAATTTATCCTCAGGATGAGCATTCAAGTTGCCCTTTCTGTTGGTTATTTAGGCCTCTCCTCTGCACAGACAACTCTTTCCATAGTACAGCTTACCTCTCTTTCTGCTCACAAAATGGATGCAGCCCTGGTGCCTCTAACTTTATCAGGAAGATTTTTCCTTTATCTGGGCACTGTCCAGGTACCTTTTGTTGGCCCAGCATGCTGGTTTTACCTGACTTTGTCGTACTGCTTTGGTTGTGTGACTTGTGTGAGAATAATATGGTTATATGATTGGTTTTTTGGTATGATCTCACTGGAAGAACTTTTCTGCTTCAGGCTGCTCTAGCTGAGAGCTCCCAGTTCAAAGAGAAGTTGATGACATTACAGCTAAAGAAAGACTTGCTAAATAATGTCCTTGGTGAGGAAGAAGCCGCATCTTTCCTTCAAGAAGTAGCTGAAGCTTCAAAGGAGAGAGAAATTCTACACAAAAGTCTCCTGCAGAGCAAGAGCAAACTCCAGGTGAACTAAAAAACCCATATACTGTCTTTGCCTGTGATAAAGACAAAGATTAAGTCTTTACTAAGCCAGTTTTATACATATAAATTTAGTACTAATTCCTTTTCCTAGGCTGATCAAAAATTGAAATAAATTTGTTGTCTGTTGTGTAGTGTAGCTCAGTGTTCATTCTGAATATGAAGCAGATATTGTCAAAAGATAATGCCAAGGGGTATATATTGAATGCTGGACATGTTTTCTTATTTCTCTAGAATTTGATATTGCAACATAAGAACTTTGATGCTGGTTTTGCACCATTGCAGAAGAAATTATCTGCCATCAAAGCCAAATTAGATCTGGAGAAGGAACCACGGCCTGACCTCTTGGGTAAAAAGACACAACTCCAGAGACTCCAGGTACATTACAGTATTGTTTGACCATGTTATCCTTAGGTAGCTGTGGCTCCTGTTTGTACATATTTTATTAGCATTGGGAATTCATCTTTTCCCTCGATTGTGTTTAGGTAATTTCATTTGGTCTAGTTTATAGCATGGAATGAAATTTAAGCAGTGCAGATGAAGAACTGGCAGACTGAGCTTGAGGGAAGGAAGAAGCAGTTGGAAGCTGATGGTAGCATACCTTCTTGGGCTAGTGTAATTGCTAAAGGAAATGTATCCTGACACTTCCCACTGGTAGTGAAACTGCACAAGTTAGATTGGTTCAGGTTAACTTCTTCAAGAGAGTTTCCACTGTTCCACTTCCTTTTGTATCTTTCTCTTTCTGCTCCTTACCTTGTCACTTAGCTGTGACACATGCTGGATTTACTCCACAGGCTGATTCAGCTGTCCAAGATAAGAAAACAAACTAACAGAAAAATATTATAATTTTTTTGGTTAGTGTTTTGAACTGGTTCAGCAATGGGTCCAACATGCAGTAGAGCCTGTTCAAGGCATGCAGTGGGATTACATATCTGGGAGAGGAGAGAGAAGAACAGGAGGAGAAGGCAGAGGGGATGTGACTCTGCCATGGTGAGCTGTGTCAGTTCAGCTGTATTGCTTCATCCTTGGTGACCACAGGGGTCGCCACAGTTATTGCTGATTATACTATGGCTCCTCTGGCACCTCTTGGCAACTTATCTTCCTTGTTATCTCCCGGTAACATATAGAGGACATCCAACTATTTTTTTCAGAAACATTTACTCCTAGGCATCAAAACAATTCATTTTCTGAATTATAGTGGTTGTTGCTGTTTTTTTTGTCCTCACACTGTCAAATGAATGTTTTGGTGCATGTTTTGTGAAAGTCAGTGCCATACCTAGCACAATACACATATGGAATCTGTCTTTTCCTCTGCAGATGATCCAAGATGACTTGGCAGAGCTTGCAATTCACATGGAGGAGGTAGAGAAGCTTGTTCAGTCAAATACTACACACAGGCATGAAATGAACCAACTTTCATCTGACTCTCAGGCCCTGAAGAGATCACTGGAGGTAACATAAGGAAGTTTTTAGTTGCCTGAGGAGTTGTCAGTTGCCTCTATTCAATATTGTTAAAATATTTTTTTTAAAATCTTTGAACATATGATATTACATGCTTTGAGTGACAGATACTTTCATTTCAAGGGAAGAAGGCATTGAATTCTTATGACTTTGATAACTCTTCCAGGATTCTCTGATTATCTCTAATGGGAATTCCTTTGGGGCTAAGATGCCATCCACACAGATTTTATGGCTATATAAACTGTTTCTGGAGTTGGCCTGAGATTTCTGACCGAAAGAATTCATAGTTGTATTATCATGGTGGTGCTCACACTTCACAGATTACGAGAAGAGTTTTGTATCAAAGTGTTTTGCGGTTTTATGGCTTTGTGACCTAAAAGTTAATGATAGAAAAATGCTGCAATTGCATAAATACTTGCTCTGTCCTGAGGCATTTTGTAGCTTGCAAACATACCTATAAAATGACCTCCAGAGCAATCTCAGAAGAAGAGCTCATAAAGTTTCCTTAGCTGTGTAGTTCACTATAAAATTACATGTGTTAAAATGTTACCTGAACATAAACTGTGGAATTGTAGTTCCAATCTCAATCATCAAATTTATCACTGAACTGGACTTTTGCCAAACAAGTCTGTACAGTCATTTCTGATTCAGGGAGCGCAAGATGTATTTTGATATTGACTGGGATACAAAAACCCCAGACATGTATATTCTTTATTCCCTTTCAGATGAGAAGGGAGCTATTCTAGTTCTTAATACCACCCCCGTGTGGTTGAATTCCTGCCTGCAGGAGCTCAGAGGTGTTTTCCACACTGATGCTAAAAGGATAGGGTTTTTTCTCTCATTAATAGTGCTCTTTTCCTTTTTGCCCATGAGGTTTTGTGCCCACCATAGTGTTAGAGCCAGTAAAGAAAGTGCTTTTTGTCTGTCTTTGGTTGCTGACATATTTTTATCATTTGTAGATGATGATACAGCAGAGTGAAGACCACGTTCAGAAGCACTGGGCATATAATGACAAACTATCTGACCTCCAGCAGTGGATCTCAGTAACCAGGGAGAAGATTGACTCCTGCCAGGATGCTGATGGAGAGCAGAACACTGAGGGCAGGCTGGAAGACCTGGAGGTGAGAAAAACATCTTAGTTTAAGATGTTAATTACTCACTTTGCAGCATTCAGACATTAAGAATGGGGGTTTCTAGTGAGGATTTCCTTGTTCAGGAGAGCAATGATGTGTGTTTCTCCTGCCATAACTGTTGGTTGCTGTTGCCTCTCTGCTTTGCCCTGTGTTGTGGGATGTGGGGCCATGTAACAGACACGAGCAATGAAAATGAGTAAGAGGTGTTGAGATGGATAAAGTGTTATCCAAGGATAGGTGGAATGTTCCTGTCAGGATGATCTCTCTGAACAATACCTGCCTTTGCCTGAGCGAATATCAATATATTGAACATTGCTCCCCTTTTTGCTGGCCTTCTACTTGTTGAACTGAGCTGTTCCAAACCTTCCAGCTTTTCCCTGGGTAGCAATACTTTGCACGCTAAATTCGCTCTAGCAGGCTACTTCAGCTGGCAGCTGTTGCCTTCATATGGGAGACCAAAATCTTTCATGGGAAGGCTACAGAAGGAGGTGCATTGACAGCTTACACTCTCAAAGTTTTCCCATCAGCTCTTTGACCTATGTTGGCTCTTTGGAAGCATTCACAGCACTTTTTTTTCTGCTAGGTATGTCCTAGCTAGTGTAAATAAAACCAGCATAGCTCTGAATTGAACATGGCCTTCAGTCTGACATAGCCTCTGCTCTACCCAGGACACCTCGGAGTAATTGTCAGGGCTTGCATTTCAGAGATTGCTAGCTGAGTTTCCAGATAAGGAGATCCAGCTGCACCTTGTGGAAACTCATGGCCAGTTGGTCATGGAGAATTCTTCTCCAGAGGAGACTGCCCATGTCCAGGCAGAGCTGGATCAGCTGAAGGAGTCGTGGAAATCACTGAAGGAGATGGCAATGGGGTAAGTGTTGATGTAGGTCTTCCTTATGTCCCTTCAACAAGGTTCTCTTTACTGCAATAAGAACAGACACACTTGAGGCTTTATGCTCTGTGCTGTGAAAGTAAACTGCCATACCACAGTGGTGGAAGCAAGATGGGATTTTATTTGTTTGCAAACTGAAAATTGTTGCTTTTAAGAAAACCTTTTTAAGACTTTGTGAACCACAATGTCTGTGAATCTTCCTTTACCTTGTGTTGGAGTAGGCAGTGTCTTATGACCTGGCTCACTCTTGTACTGCCAGTCTGTGTCAGAGGAAATTTGGCATGGACTGGGTGACTTGTGCTGTTCTGTCTCATCTTCCTATTCTCCTTGGAGATACCTCCAAGGAGGGTGTATCTGCAATGGGATTTGTGCCTTTTGCAAACCTACAGAAGTATAAGCAGAGCTAAAATTCTTCTCTTTGGCTGGGAAATGAAGACTTGATTTATTTTGCCTCTACTATGTAGTGTTGAAATGCTGCTCATATTTGCTAGTCTGTATTAATACTTAATGATGTGCTGCATGTATGATTGTATTCATACATTCTGTCAGAATAGGCACAAAAATTAAATTACAAAATCAAGGAAGGCTTTATTGTACTGCCTCTTGTAACCAGAAAGAAAAGTATATTGCCAAGGTAATATTTTTAGTCCCATAAAATAAAAGATAAAACAAAGCACTTGGAAATGTTAGAAGTAGAGTCCTGGTGCAGCTGTGAGGCACTCCAGTTGGGAATAACCTCAAA
Source organism: Anthoscopus minutus (assembly GCA_013399455.1). Taxonomy (NCBI): domain Eukaryota; kingdom Metazoa; phylum Chordata; class Aves; order Passeriformes; family Paridae; genus Anthoscopus; species Anthoscopus minutus. The sequence goes on from VWYI01012243.1 coordinate 214,946, forward strand.
AGCAATAGTGTAATTAATATTAATAATGATATAATAGTAACAATAGTGCCGTTTCCTCAGAGCTGTCTCCCACAGCCCCAGTCAAAATGTGGATGTCTACTGCACTGATATCTCTGGTTTTGTGTTTTTAAGCCTTCTCAAAAAGTGGCAGTTAAATGCACCAGTGGCTGACAAGAAGAAGAAAGGAGCATTTGTGGACAGCAGATGGATGCCTAGACCTGCTTTCCACCCTTTCAGTGTCGATCCCAACCATAGGCAGGTGAGATGGGGACTCTGTGTCTGCCTTCAAATCAGCTTCACAAGAACCATGTCATTGCCTTCATTTGGTATTGTGGGTTACAAAGTTGGAGGCTAAGACTTCACAATCAGGCCTTCAGAGGAAATGTCTGGCATAACAGTAAGGGCTTCTTTGTTCCTGTTGTTCTGTATCCTAGGAGAGGATGGGAGAAGGGCAAAGTACAAGCAGCCACTTGAAGCTCCTACATGACTTTGAAGAGTGGCTACGAGGAGAAAACAGCAAACTGACCAAAATTCTTTCTGGGACTCCATCTTCTGCAGAGGAAGTTAAGGCACACCAGAGCAAACTTGAGGTTAGTTTTCAGAGGGTGAATGGAGAAAAATATTGCAATAAGTGCTAATTCTTTCAGAATTAAAAAAACCTAAACAACAACAACAACAAAACCCAAAACCACTCCTGCTACCAACCAAAAATCCACCACCCTCCAAAAAACACAAAAAAAATCTCAGGAAAAATAGACAAAAGATTCAAATACTATGCTCTCTGCTTTACGAGATCCTAGAGTAGATGAAGCTCGGAATTTAGGACAAGTTTCATCCTTTCTACTAAGAAAGGTCTGCCAGAACCAGAGTAGAAGGGAGAAGCTGGCATTTAGCTATTGGGCTGACATTTCCAGTGTGATATGGCAATGGCAAAGGTGTTTATTAAAAGAAGCTGATTAAAATCAGTGTCAAATCAGTATTTGGTCTCACTCTCCCTGTTGAGTACAGCCAAATGCCATGGCAATTAGTTAGATTTGTTGGATTGTTAGAAACTAAACACATAAATATCCAAGGCTACAGAATTCTTGCAGGTGAGCTTCATATAATTTCAGGCCAAAAAAGCAATAGCAAAAATAAATGTGTTGTTCTGTAACTACTGTTTTTTTCAAATGCTAATTTAAAAAATGGGGCCCTACTGAATTCTGAATTGCTGCTGACCTTTGTCTTTGCTTTTAGGAGCTGCAGTCTCATGTGCCTCATGGTCAGCATCTCTTTGAGGACCTCCTTCATCTTCATCCTGTCATTGGAAATTCTGAAGACCTGGAGGACCTGCGTTACCAATGGATGCTCTACAAAGCTAAGCTGAGGGAGTCCATGAGTTCACTGGTAGGTGACAACACACAGTCCACAGCTGCTGAGCTCTGCCATTGCTCTTTCAGGTTGCTTCACATTGCTAGTTTTACTTCAACAGTATACACATGTGTCTGCTTAATTAAAAGTTGTGTGCCTTTTTGCCTTTGTGAGCTGTGCTCAAAGTATTTCTAGAGATGGAAGTTTCAAACCAGATTAATAAATGGCAAAGAGGCATGCAGCTGGGACCTGAGAGGTGTTTGTGTGTGCGAGTACTTTGGATGTGTGCCTGGTTCTGGGCACATGGATTTCTACTTTTTGCCCTTTCTCCACAGAGTGATTTTTTGACAGTTGCTGCAGTAAGAATATATTATTCACTGTTCATTATTTGTGTCTCCTGCTTTGAGACAGAATAGTCACAGACTGAACTGATTCAAAGGAAATGTGCACAGAAGGACCTAGTCCCTTTTGAAACTGTCTTTATAGTCTAATGATTCGGAATGAAATAAAGAGCAGGCATTTAATGCAAAAACCAAATTACTAAAGAAGTTACTGAGTTGTTATATATAAGACATGCTGAGGATGGCAGAATCCATCATCATATATAAAATATTCCAGGGCATGCTAAACATATTCCCATGTTGTTAGCATAAACATATATAATAATTAATTAATATTTTTCTAGCCTAACTCCTCACATTATCTGAGCAGCTTCAAGATACCATAATCAGAGGATTAGAATTTACATGTTTGCATTTGGTACTTTCTGTATACGAGTGCTTTCAAAGTTATCTGAATTTGAACACCTAAAATTTGAGGCATTTTAAAATTTTCTGCCTTGGGAAACCTGGTCTTGAAATCCAAAGCTTATTTAGAACATGAATCCTTTAAATGCATGGAAGGTAAGCATGACTTTTATTAATAAAAAATATATTTCTGTATTTGTCATTGATTCTAATGACTCATGCTTTGTTCACCAAAACCTTCTGTAAGCATTAACATAGTCAGTAGGTGTCAGTAAAGTCAAAGCTATTGCTGGGAGAACGGCTCATCTGATTCAAGTAGTGAAGAACTTAAAACATGTCATCTTTCTGCCTAATGTGGTTAAAAAGCCCATTAAAAAAATCTCCTGCCAGTTCACTCTGTCCAGGTGACCATGAATTTGAAAGAAATATTCCCTGTGTGGTGAATACTCATTTACNAGACATATTCAGAAAGGCAAGACAGTTTCTTATTATTAAGCTAAAAAAATGTTTGAGCAGACATTTTGCAGAAAAATATTTTAAACTTTTCTAAAGTTGCATGAAATCAATTTGTTTATTAAAAGCCACTCTTAAAGAATTTGTTTTCTCCAGATTTTCTCCAGATTTTCTCCAGATTTTAAAATGAAACAATATTAAAAAGTTTTTACTCTTGAACTAGGCTTACTGTATCTCTAGAAGTTAAATATCCATCTCCTGGGAGAGGAAGGAAACTCAGTTTTTATATATCTACATGCTATATGAATCTAATTCATTTTTCAAAAGAGACTGAGGAAGAGCCAAAATATCTTTCTAAAGGATTTAGTGGTTAAGTGACTGAAATAATTTTGAAAATGAGACTTATAATTCTTTAGACAATTCTGAAAAAAAATTTTTTGGATCAATCATTTCACTGTCTTTCTAATGCAGAAAGCCAGAGAAAGTCGAGTTTTGTCTAATGCTATTAGACTAAATCCTTATTCTAAGCAGCAGAATTCCTCCTGTGATGGATTTTCTTTTTGAAGTGATGACATAAGAAACAGAAGTAGTACAGGAGATGATAAGGAGAAACTAAAAGAAAACAAAATGCTGCCAGTTTCTTGTTAAACCAAGCAGCACTTCTAATCCCATTTTCGTATTCCCATTTTTCTGTCACAATTTGCTTTGTTCATAGATGCTGCTCTGTTTTGTACTGTCATCTCACTTTCCATTTGGTTTTAGAAGGAATAGAATAAGGCTTTTCTTGCTCAACACAAAGGAGATTGGATGAATAATGTGTTGCAGGATCATAATCACATAGTCATTTGAGGGTAAATCAAACCCTTGATTTCTCCTGTTGCAACACCTCTGTAGAAGAGACCAATATCTAAAGGCTGCAGTACAGTGCACTTCAAGCATGGCCAGAAATCAACTTTCCTCATTCTGATGAGATATTCCTCTAATTTTCAAACATGGAATAGCAGCCCCAATATTTTTACCCAGCAAAGTACTGACCAATTTTAAGGCAGTTTTCACACTTTCCTCAATAGTTTTGGCTGCAGTTCAGCCTTCCTGAAGACCCCCAAAGACTTTGTTCTTGCCTGACTGGCTCAGCATTAATTGTTTCATCCAGTAAGGTCACCAGAATTTTTCAGGTTGGAAAAACAGGATGACTATTTAATGCTTGGTGTAGAGGCAGCCAAACATTTAATAGTGCTTCTTTTCTCTAGAAGAGACTCATAGGAATGTTCCAGAAGACTGACCAGGGAATTACCTGACTTCATGTTGTTTGGTTGGGTTAAGCTGTTTGTGGGGAAAAACAAAACAAAACCTTTAGGCATAAGCATATCTCCACTACAGTTAGATGCCACTTTTAATTCATCTGCCTCACCTGCCTTGGGGTACATGGTATTTCTTCACCCTTAAATTCTCCAGATTAGACTAAAGTCTTCAGTTAATTTTCAAAGATACTAGCTTAACATAACGGCAGGCAGCAAACATTTGTCAGTTAGGCCTACAGCAAGAGCACAAAAAACCCCCTACTCTGTGACTTTCTAATAGCTACTGCACACAAAGAAACAGCTCAGGATGGAAAGGACTAAAGAACTGAAATACCTCTTAAAACATGAGGGAGGTGGCTCCCATTGCACTAACAAGTGATTTGCAGTTTCCCTTCACCAGTACAGATGTTGCTGTAACTTATACCCTGCTCACTTCAGTGAGATTTTGCTGACCTCAGGGCTTCAATTCTCTATTTAAACAGTATTACTACAAAAAGAATCCAACTGCTGGAAGCAGAAGTGTCTTTTTTTTTTGTTTTCATTCAGTTTTTATCAGGATGTGAGATGATGTTGGCATAAGATTTTTGAGTACAGCTTAAGAGAGCCAGAAAATAATGTTGATCCCTTTCGGGTATATCGCTGTTTGGCTGAAAAAGAAAACCAGGCCAACTGCAGAATTCTAGGCTATGTAGTTTATTTTAAATTCAGATTTAACACCTAAAATGTGGCTAGAAATGAAAGAAAAATTAAGCAAAGTATTTCTGTATGCATTAATATATTTTCAAAGCTATAGTAAAGGAAGCCAACTACCTAAAAGAGAATGGTTGATCTCAGGAGTTGCTATCTGCAGGAAGTGCAGATGGCTGCATCACTGTGCTTGCAACCACCAGTGAGTTTGCATAAAATAGGATCAGATTATCTCTAATTGGTCAGCCCCCTCATGTTCTTGAGTCACACAAAATCAGCAAAAGTGACAGAAGTTGAGGTATTTTTAGCCTGATCTCTGCTTTTTGCAGCATGAGGTCCCCAATGACTCTGCTTGTCTCCTGTTTGAGCTGTGAATATTTTGCAGCAGTAAATCAACATGGAGAAGGGAAAGGCCCAGCTGCAACCATTCTCATTTGATTGCCTTCTGATTTTATTCCATTTGTAACTACATGGCCAAATGTTGGGTGAATAGAGCCTGGTCCAGGTATAGCAGTGTGCTTTACCTTCTGATCATTCATCCATTGCTGAGGACATGCCCTTGCCACTGGTACCCTTAGGAGCAGAACAGGCTAATGATTGTGATGTGAGCAACTTCTTGTTGATTAACAAAAAACAGTTGCAGGAAATTGCACTGGCTGCAGTGAATTTTTAGCAGGTGCCAGTGACAGCCAATGTAGATGGATATTTCTGCATGGTACCTAGCACACTCAAGAACATTATAAGTGCTCAATAACTATGATAAATATTACTTTCAAAGGTTGGCTCCCAGCTACCTGAAAATATTGCATGAGCATTCTTAGCATAAATAGGAAGTAGAAGGCTCATTATTTACAGGTCTAGGTAATGCTGTTTGATTTATTTTCTTAAGTGCTCAGAGTAATTACACTTCCTTGCTAAACAAACAATCTGGCTTTATTGTTTGTACAAACAAAATAATTAGAATTCATTACATCAGTGGTCAGCTAATTGCTTCCTTTGAGATTCTGCTAAGAGTAATCTCCTGTAACATATAGACAGAAGGAACATGTAATTTAATCTTATTTAGAGACACCATTGATCTGGAGTCAATCAAATTAATGCAGTCGTTCAGGAAACTGCAAAGCAAGAGCTGCCACAGCTTGCCAGGAAGAAAACAGTAATGTGGTCTGCTCTGCCCAGGTGCCCATGATGGGAGTTCCCCATGGCAGAAAAGCACAGCATTCTGTGTTAGTGCCTGTGGTAGTGGTGCCTCTCTATTGAAAGTGTGTGGCCTGTTTGTCTTCCTCAGGTCCTGCTAAGTGTTACCCTTGAAATCTTCTGTACAATTACAGCCTTAGTAAAATGAAAAAGAATTTTAAAAAGGTATATTTTCTTCAGTTTTCAATACCTCTTTTATAGGTAAAGATAATATCTCTCCTTTTTTTTTTTTATGACCCTGACTTTAAGCCTGTGCTTACCTGTTTCAGGAATTTTACCATGACCCAAACACAGGATGAAGGGCATCTTAGTGTTAAAAATTAGCAGAAAGACTTATTTTCTCCCTACAGTGATGTTTGCTCAGAAAGGAAACCTAGTAAAAAAAAACCCAAAAAACCCACCTCCAGAAAAATCCTGACTGCCCATTCCTAACTCAGACCCACTGTTAAGTATGCTGAGCCAGGCAGCAGCATCCCCTTTCTTTTCCAGCAGGCTCACAAGCTTCCCTTCACATTACTGCACCTGTGAACTCTTATTTCTGTAGGTTTCATTTCATTTTCCAATCTACATTACAGTGTCCTCAAATGTGAGGTACCTGGGTCTCTTTGTTTGTTGTTTATCTGGTCCTGCCACACCTGTGCCTTGCCAGTGCTCTCTGCCTACAGCAGTGCTGGTGCAAGGAGGTGACATCCTGCTTCCCAGGACACCTGGTTCTTACTTTCTTTTCATGCTCATGTGGTATTAGTCAGGCATGTGGTTGGTGCTCCCTGCTTTATGCCAAAAGATGTGTCCTTTAGCTGCCTGCCATGTTGTGAAGTATTTCTAGATTTTTACCAAGGAGATAGCTTAGAACGATTTTTCTCAGAAGATATAATTTTATGTCCTAACTGAAAGGTAAAGAGAGAGAGAAATTTGTTGAGCAATAGCAGAATGCAACCAATTTTCAGTATATACCTAAAAAAATGTTTTTAACACAACTGTGAAAGGCACTGTGAGAAAAACTCTTTTAATCATTACCACTAATTTTTATACCTATTATTTATTTAAAAGTAAGCAATCACATTTTTGAAGTATTTGAATAAAATGCAAATATTTTCAAATTATGTATTGTGACTGCTGAAGTTTAAGAAAAGTTTGGTCTTGACTTGAGAGAAGTCACTGGCAAGGCAGCTGGAAACGTACACTGTTGACATGATAAACCAGCTTTTCATGTCAGTAATTTCTTCTACAAGTTCCAGAACATTTTGTCTTTCTTTCAGTTTTTATTCTTTCTATGCTTATTTTAATTAGTTTATTTCAACTTGAAAGAATGAGTGGAAGTTGTAAATTGGGAAAAGTTCTTTTACTTGCCTGCCTTCCTGGATATAGAAGACCGAGGTCTTTTTCTGCTTGCTTAGGTCTGGAGAATGGTAGAAATCAGTGCTACTTTAATAGCTCACACTGTAGCTCTTTTCCTGTGATATGCTTCTCCTGGAAACATGTCATGCTGTATATGCACAAAGAAGCTAACCTTCATAAATCCACAGTACTTTGTGTCACAGTAGCATATGGCACAGTGCTCAGTTCTAAGTGACTTTGCTGCAGAAATTCTGAAATATCCACCATATGTGGCTGCTGAAACCTCAGGTACAAACTGCTGGCTCTTCTTTGTTTTCTGTTTCTTCTAAATTAAACCTCCATCAAAGATTCTAGATTATCCCCCAGCCATGTTGAGGTACTCCAGAATCTTCCCTAAGGAAGAAAACAGTCTTTAATTTGCCTGTATACTCACTTATTTACATGCATATGCTTATGCACTTCAGAATTGAAACATTAAGGTTGCAAAGTCAAGCAATCTGAAGATGGAAAACGACAGAGCTAAAATTGCTTGTATGACTGCAGTTAAATTCTCTTCAGCATTCTGGTTCATTCTCTAGCTCTTTATGCGAAGGAGAATGATAAACACGGGGATCAGTGGGGTCCCAGGCCCTCCTTACTCATTCCTCACTGCTGGTTGCCTACCCTGGGCAGTGTCTGCTTTTAGAAAATACAGATCTGAACTCAGTGTCTCAATGTCCTTTTGCAGAGCCCACATAACCTCTAAACAGAGACTGCTCTTAGTTCCTGCTGTGGTTTATGGGATTATGCTTTCCCAAGAGCATGTTGGATGCTCAGTTCTGTGGTGACAGCAGTATCCATCTCCCCTCCTCCTGAAAAGGCCAGCTGTGATTTGCAATGTGCTGTTTATTTTTAAGAGGGACACTCATGGCTCTGAGCTGAGAACTGATGAGAAGCCCATCTCCAAACTATCTCACACTGAGGTTGAAAAACCAGTTTGTTTGGTTTGAGAGAGTAGCCTGCAATCCCCTTGGAACTGATCTCGTTGTCAGTAACCCACCTTTGCGAGTGACAGCTGAGGAAGTGATCCCATCCCCAGTGGGATCTCAAGTGGCAGTAACACAGGGTCTCTCAGAGCCAAAACACCACTGATAAGGCAGCTGCTTCACTAAAACAAGTGGTGGTGCTTAATACTCCTATCAAGGCATACTCCTATCCAGGATGAAATGAGTTTGGCAAGCTGTTGTTTCACCCTTCCTGGCAGCTCCATTTATTCTCAGAGGAGCAATGAAGTGATAGAATCCTTGCCTATGTAGGCAATCCTTTCCAAGGCCTATCTATTCTTCCTGTTAAGTTCTTCCTCTGTCCCTATTGATGCAGTTTAAGCCCAGTACTTTGTGACCATCCCGCTGTGGAGGTAGGCCTGGATTCATCCTGCCTAGGCATTTAACTTATAGTTTCACATCATCATGAATTGTGCTAAGAGTGTACATGATGGTTTTCTCTCCATTGCTTCTTGTAGAATGAGCTAGCAGTGAGGTTCAAAGCTAAAACAAAGGATGTGTTCTTCATGCCAGCTGGAACTCCTTGCTAAAGAATATTGAGGGCTCTGTATAGTTTGTATAGGTTTAAGGGGAAACTGGACAAGTATCTGGAAGATTCCCTGAATATTAAACAGATGAACAAGCCTTATCAGGCTCAAGAAACTGCCTGAACTGAAAGTAGCTGGAGGCTGAAAATATTAAGGAAAAATTATTTATGCTCGCCTTACTACCTATGCATCTATGCCAACTACTGTAGAATAAAGGATACTTGGGCTGGGTACAGCCCTGGCATGAAGTGGACTGGCTGCTGGTGTCTGTGGGACACTAAGGCATTGCTCTCTTTACCCCTAGGTAGAGCAGGAGTTTTCAGGCAGCGGTGTGTTTCTCAGGAAATACTCTGAGGTAAGAGGAATAAATCCAGACTAAATATTTTTTCTCTGCTGGATCACTGACTCAGTGGTGCAGGTATGATTTTTGTCAGGCATGCTGGTGACATACAAGCAGCAGCAAACCCTGCTAATGAGGCTGGTGTAAGATGCTATATTGCTCTGCTCTCTCAAATAGCTAGATTAACTGTGTGTTTTCTTCCATCCTGGAATGTGGTCAATAGCAAATCGGGGGGGAGGGGCACTGATTTTTAGTAAAACACTTCAGCAGCTTACACAGGAATATTATGTAGCAAGTTCTAAAGTGCTTTTCTACTTCTTCCTGTCCAAGTGATTTTTCATGGTGCATTTGGTAAGGAGTTATTAACTGCAAACAGATTTAAGTTCTGAGGACTCCCCAGATCTAAACTGATGCTTGTCATTCAAACTCCCCGACATGAATCACGTACAAATGTCAGTGTTCACTGCCAGTGCAGTTCATTTGGAACAAGCATTTGGAACAAGCATGCATTTAGCATTACACAAAACACAGCCGTTCACCCCTTGACAGTCCTTGCTTGTCCTGGTATTTTGAGGGAGAAGGGGGAGGACATTTATTCTTGATGGTGAACTTCAGAAGTATATTTTCTTTTTAAATGCCAACCTATTCCTTTTCCACGTGTGTTTCAAAAATGTCTCTGACACTTTGGCTCAGTACCCAGGTATTCCAGCTGTTATTCTAAGATGGTGGAAATTAAAATTCTGTTGACTTCACTGGAGATTTGCCAGTTTTTCTCAGAGGAAGATTTGATTTCAGAATATTTAGTGGAGCCTATATCTGACACATGCACTGCAGGCACTGTGGTGCTGGGTGGTAGCTGTACTTATGCCAGTAGCTGGAATGATTGGGAAAGGGAAATTCCACTGTGTAGCAAGGGTTGTGGTTCCAACCTTCTCATCTTTCTCATCATCAACCTTCCATCCCATATGGAAATTTTATATTCCAACTGTCTCTTGCAAAGGTGGAACCGTGTTAGGCTGTCCTTTTATAACCCTGAATGATGTGCTAAAGGGTTGAAACTGTTTCCTGACTCTAGGACCCTGATCACTTTGAGTCCAGTAGAACAGAGATTTGAACCTTGGCCTCCTGAATTTCCTGTTGGTGCCATGGTCTCAGATCACCACAGCCTGAAAGCATCTCTTTTTCACATCACAGTAAAAAAATATCTTGACTTAGTAAAATTGAAACACTATGTTTTTCATACTCTGAAAGGAAGTCAGTGCCTCAAATTTTCCATGCTTTTGCCAACTGCATCAACTTCTCTATTAAAATTTACTGCATCTCCTTCAATTTTTTTTTATCCTTTAACACCTCTCATAGTGCTACCACAAAAAAAAATAAAAAAGAAGGAAAAAAATCACCAATTGTTCCAGCAAGCACAGAGCAATGGAAGTAATATAGGTTTCATGTCACAACAACTTTGGCATATAACTAATGAATCCATTTGTAAGATACCTGCTGACCTCCACAGACAAGTAGCTCCTGATCCTGACTTTAGTTTGTTCCTGTGCATAATCCCACTGCAGACATAGAAATTAATGATAAATCTCCTGTGGATTTCAGTGTTTGCAGGTTGAGGCCCTCATTTATTAAGGGTTTATCATTGCAAATTTGCTGAAAACACCGAACCCTCACAGCTCCTGTGGGCCTCATTTTCAGTCCTGCAGAGGCATCATAATACCATGTTTGCTATAGCTGAGTCATTCCCATGACAACAAATGGAGTTGAAAATACAAGATTCTGACCTTGCTGTGTCAAACAAAACAGAGAAGCTGGGCATTGAAGACAAAAGTTCATTGAACACAAATGCTTATAAACCCAGCAAGCAGGTAGGAGAGAAGCAGCAGATAAAAACAAAATATTTCTCCTTCTCTGAAGTTCTGCCCCAAGGTAACTGTCTCTGAAGTTCTTCTCTGAAGGTAACTGTCCCTCCACAGATTTTCCTAATGCTAGGATCTGCTATGAGCATCCTCCTCTGCAGAAAGCTCCAAGGAGAGCAAATGAGGGCTTGTTAATAGATCCATTTTGCATTAATTCTTTCTGGAGGATGAGCTGTGAAAAGCAATATTCCATTTACAACTTCTTCCAGTGTATCTAAAAGCAAGGTACTTTGAGAAATGAGATGATACTGAAATGTTATTTGAGTTGCATTAATAGTCCTTGCTGTAGAAGTCAAGGCAGAGTCAGTGAACTGCTCTGAATCAAATGCTGGATTGGTAGAAGAATCAGGTAGGAAAAACATTAATGGCCAGCTGGCAGTGTGATCATCATAGGAAACCAGTGATAGGCCTGAGTGACCATAAAGTGTCGGCTCCCTGGGCTGTGTCAGGAACAGAGACAAGGCAAAACTGGAAACATTTCCCACCCGTTCATAGACAGAAAGATGTAGCAGGGGAGAGACACATTGCAGCTGGCCTGGCAGTGAAAGAATAGTTTCAGATTGAAGTAGCTTTCAAAACTGATTCTAAAGGATTGACAGCAGTAAAGAAGAGTTTTAGGTGTTGCTAGGAAGACTGTTGGTCCTCACAACCGTGTCAGTGAGAAGTCGATTTCTAAATCTCAGTCTGAGTTTGTGAGAACATTTTTGAGGATTCCAGTTGTAATGAAGCATTTAACCTACCCTGTGACAACATTAGCATTAAGACTTACTGTGCCTTTGTGGTAGGACAAAGAGCATGGTTTGAATTGTCCCAATGCAGAATTAACTCAGATTGAATCTTCCACTGACAGAACTACACATGTTAATATCTAAAAACAAACTTGCTTATGGATTCTGGAACCGGGCAAGGGTATTTTTCCTTATAGACAGGACACTCTGATAAATGTATTTGTCATATGACTGCATATTATGGATGCACTGAGGAATTAAGAATGAGAAATCTGTCCATGAAAACAGCTGTGAATGACAGTGCACTGGTTTACACTGAAGGCACCAAGAAGTGGCTGTTCCATGGCATCACAGGGACAGGCCCAGAGCTCTGACCAAGAGTTGTGGCTGCTGCTCTTGTGCATAATGGATTCAGCATTGACTGTAAACACAGAAGACTCTCTAGGTTTTGTTCAGCCCATAGGCAGATAATATCCAGGGTAGGGGAGAAGAATTTCAGGTCTGGACTAGAGAAGGGAAAGTCTCCTTAGTACAGCTACTTATGCCTTGTACTTTGAGAAGAGGTCACAGTAGGAGCAGATGGCATCTGCGAGGTAGCCAGGCTGGTGAAGCTTTGATGTCATGGGTAAATAGCCACTGTACCCAGGGAACTTGCCCTGTGGTGCTCAAAGTCAGTCCCACTCACACCCTGGCATGTACTCTTTATCCACTGACAGTTCCAGTGTCCAGGGATGTGAGTTTTTCTTGGCCTCAGTAAACAAATCACAGCCCAGATACTGTGAGCCAGAAATGATAGAACAAGCAGCTGTTGCTCTGCTGCCTCTGCCTGACACAATAATTAAATCTCATCAGCCATTCAATATAATGGAAGCAAACCAAGTACAACAGAGGGATTTTGCAGCACAACTGTCTTGTGATGTAGAACTGCAGCTGTATATTTACCTTTGTAATTAATTCTGTAAGCATTTATATGGAGTTACAAGGGACTGAGTAATTTAGAAAGCAGTGGAAGGGATGATTAAAAATAGCAAAAGGCAGAATTACTTTCTTCTACCATCAATCTCCTCCATACCTTCTCTACTGATGCTTCCTATGGACTATTTATGTTCATTATTACCTTATTACTAAATCATTATATTACATCATTATATTACCTTCTTACTAAAATTATCTCAGGTTTCATTTCCAGGCTGGGGAAAAAGAGCTGCAGTGCTATAGTGGGACAAAGGCATTGCCTGTTAAACACCCCACAGTGGGCAGGGATTTTTTTTCCCTTTTTGCTGCAGGACTGACGTTGCCTGTGACTTGACATAATAAATTAATTTCCTTTTGTGGAAAACGTGGGTCCCACTTCAGTGGATGTTCTGTGCTGGCATTTATGATGTAGGCTGGTACTTAATGTAGCTGATTAAGCACTGCATTTATGCTAGTTGTATAAATCCTTGTTTGATGAAATAAGTGGGTTATTGAGCCCTTTTTATCAGATTTCTTTTTAAGAGAGTTAATTTTTTTTTTTTTTGGAAACTCACACAGTTCAGTTCATTGGCAGGAGTTACCAGGAATCTTGCCAGTGGAAATCTCCCTTTTTAATTAATCTTCTATGAATTCTGTAGACATAGATATATTCTCTCCTGGTCATGCTCAACCAGATCAAATTTATGAGGTTAACTGACCTACTGTAGGTTTGCACCAGCATAAAGAAAGTTGTAATGGAACTCCTTTGTGCCCAGGGCTGCACAGAAATAGATGTGCTTTAATGTCTCCTTCACTATCAGTGTTATGTTTCTCTCATTCTTTTGCATCCCATAAAGTTTTAAGCTGGCCCTGGTAAGGTATAAGGTATACTGAGGCAGGCTGCACTGTGGGGCCTTTTTTCTGACCTCCAGTCTTGTAGACCCCAAAGCCAGTGCATGGTGCTGCAGGGCAGATGACCAGGAGCTGGATGAGCTGCAAATGAAGTTCCTTTGTGCTGATGGGGAGCAAAAGCTGTTCCTCTCTTCCAGGCACCAGCACTCTTGTTTTACTGACTGGAGAGTAGCAAACACAGGACACTGGTGTCCTTTGGGGGCTGTGAGGGTACCAGTCAGCAACTTGGGCATGAGCATGTGTAACCACCACTTTGTACCTGGAAAATGGGCTTGGAAGCAATCATTTTCCTCTAGAAAGTCAGCAGTGTTTTCCTTCTATAAAGCAGCAGCTTCCAGCAGGGAATTCTTGAAAATAATGAAATATTCTCCTAAAAGACATAATTTAACTTCAGTCTGGTTCAGTGCCCAGCACCCAGGCTGGATCCTAGGCCAAGGACAACAGAGGCTGTTCTGACCTTCTCCCTTGATGTATTTGGAATAGACCTTCCCAGTCATTTATTTTTCTGAGCTGCTCTTTGGTTTGTGTTTTCCAGAAGCGCTCCGGGGGCGTGTGCTCATACCTGCATCGCGTGTGCCGGGCAGCCCTGCCCCTGCAGCTGCTCCTCCTGCTCCTCCTGCTCCTGGCCTTCCTCCTGCCCCTGGCAGAAGAGACCCACAGCTGCACACTGGCCAACAACTTCGCTCGCTCCTTCAAGCTCATGCTGAGATATGAGGGCCCACCTCCCACGTAACTTCTTGGCACAGCACGAGGTGACTGGCAGAAGTGCAGACTCTTTGTTTTTAGTTGCTTCTGTTGTAGGTTTTAGTGCTTCTAACATGGCCATCATGTCAACTGGATAGATCACATAATTGCAACATAAGATTAATCCACTTTAATCAGGTATTTGGGCAAAATTAATATTTTTACAATGTTTTTATTATTGTATTTATAATATGTATATAGAGATTGTGTATGTGTATGTATGTACATATATAAAAATGCATATCTGTGGTCAAACTAACAACCACCATCCACTCATCCACTGTTTAAGGAAAATTCTGCAATATTTCTGCCATCTTTCAGCAAGCAATACTGAAGGATGGTGTTGTGGGATTTTCTGGGTGATTTTTAACATCAGATTCTTGTTTACAACTGAAGTCAGAGCAAGTATGAGAACATGTGGTCATGCATCAGAGTGTAAACTGGAGAGCAGGCACAGCAGAATCATGTTTGAATAGAGTGGTTGACATTCAGCCCAAGGAAGATTTGGACTATTCTCTTTGAAATCTTGAGCTGTTTTTTCAATATCTGGATACAGGGATTGAAGAAGCCAATAGAAATGTTTCTACTGACTTCAGTAGAGTGGGGGTGGACCTCCTCTTGCTCTTATTTTTTACCAGATTTCTTTTCCAATTACTGTATTCTCCAGCCCACCTGAATCAGGAGAGGTGGAATACAGTGGGAAGAAAGCTAGAAAAAAAAAGAATATATTTTTTTAGCATCTCTCTAGCAGGAGAACTTTTAAAATCAGGTTACAATTTTCTGAACAAATTTGTGAGCACTGAACAAAACCTTGTATCACCAATCTTGTCTATAAAAAGAGTGGGTTTTTGTTAGTTTTTGTGTTTGTGGGGTTTAGTGGTTTGGTTTTTTGGGTTTTTTACTTTATAAAGAGGCATTTGGTAATGGATTATAAAGCCTGAACAGTGGGATGCAGCCTGGCTTGGTGTCAGTAAAGCAAAAATTTGAAGTACTTTAATAATACCACCCTGGAAACAAGAGTCCTACCTAGGATTCTTTTGTATTAATGGTTTATTGAAATTGTGTAAACTGATTGTACCATAGACAGTCAAACATAGATTTCTATGCAATCTAAGCTCTAAAATTATGGCAATTTGTCATTTATTTACCTAACCCTACAGATGATTATCAAACTTTAGAATGTACATTTTAACATTGCCTTTTAGTGTAAAAAAAATTCTCACTTCAGAGTGATGAAGCCATTCTTAGTGGTGTTTTACCTAATTGATTCCTGAGAGAAAAGGTAATTTCTAAAAATGTATGCCATTTCTGAGGGCTATCTCTTATTGTCTCATGGTTTTAGCCACAGTGGAAATCATGAAAAAAAAAACCAACAGAAGAAACAGTTACTTTCCCTCTCCTGGCAATGTTGCAGGAGGAGTTTCTCTTCTGCATATGAGTATGGGGTACTTGGTGTTTTCCACATAAGGTCTAAAATAATGCGTGGCTGACAGACTGAAGGAGGAAGGCACTTATTTAACAAAATCATTAAAGTTCTGTTAAAGAAGCCAACCTGTGTAGAGTTAGGAGGAATAACAGCATGGAGCTCAATTAAGGCACAGGGTTAGGAAAGCAGGCAGTGTGAAAGAAGAGCAGCTAAACATGGAGAGGAGAGGTGTCCATCAGTTTGTAAAGCCTTAGAAAAAAGAATCACAATTACCACAGAGGACAAGACTACAGGCTCTAAAAAGGAAAAAACAATCTCAGAATCTCTGTAGCTCCCCCTCCCTGCCACAGCGTTGGTACTACTGCATATTAAACAGCTTTTCTTCAGTTTTCAAGGTTTAAAATGGGGTGAGTAACAGGGCTTCTACCAGTGTTCTGAGGAGACTTCCACCAGCAAGACTCTGTCACTGTGTTCCTAGTAATGTCTCTGGCTATACTGTGTTTGCTAATGTTGGATTAAAATGCCAAAAGTCTGCTAAAAGTGTAAAAAAGAGTGGAAATTAAAGGAGAGACAGCAGGGATGATGAAGGTACCAGTCAAAGTGCAAGGGGACCATGGAGCAGGAGCTGAGCTGCATGTGGATTAAAAACCTGCCTGTCAGGAGGAAGCAGACCTCTCAGAACAAGCAGAAGGGACTAGATGCAGAAAGGTGAGGAGAGTCCATGTGTGCTGAGCAATAAGACATTCACTTTAGGAAGCAAAGGAAGGCCTGTGATTTCTTTCATAAGGGAGCCTGAGGGAGAGGAGCTATAATATGTCAGAGAAGAGGCACATTGTTTCCTTCTTTGCAACTCTTCTTTCTGGTGGCAGAGGACATACCTCCTCCTCTCCTGATTAGCTGTGCAAGTGCTATCCACATTCCTCTAAAAATTACTGCCACCCCTGGGGGAAGAAACCATTGTGGCTGCCCAGCAAGGAGTTAATCATCACACACATCTCCATGTCAAATTAAATCTTCCTTTAGAAAAGAAGTGTGGGGGAAGAGGGGCAGTTACAAAACCTGGTCTGTGTGGTTGTGGATGTGTGTAGGTGTGCACACACCTCTGATGTAGCTACATTGCAGTTCTCTGGTTTTGCTGAGCTCTTCCAGGTGATGAAAGGTGATACCAGTGAGAAAGTAAAAATAATGAGGAATAATAAAGCTGCCAATGGAAATCAGTGGGGAGATAGAAAAGTTTTTTCTATGAAAGCACAAAATCTTACATCAGATTTCTTTCTGCCGAGCCTTTCTGATCTGGGTGATTTGTATGGGTTCACAAACGCATTTGACACCATGGGAGTGTGTAACAGAGAGAAAAAATTTCTGCACAGAAGATCTTCCAAGAACAACTGCATCATCACCTTGATGTTTCAGTGTTGTGGCAGATTTAAAAGAAAAGAACCAAACAACTAAATTAGAAATACACTTTTGATGCTGGGTTTGCAATCATTTTATTCTGTAAGTCCCCTGTCTCTAATCTTGGAAAGTTTTGCTTTAAATCTCAGTCAATCCATTCTCATTAACTTAAATAATCTGAATATCTCACAGAAATTATGAATATTTCTACTTCTTTGCAATGAAAACTATCCAAAGCACAGGACTTTAATGCTCATATCACTGAAAATAATTTAAGTCTTCCATAATGTCATTTACCTCACCTGTTCAAGGCAGGTGTGAGATTTTTCTAGCAAAGAAAGAAAGAAAAAAATCATGAAAGTAAGCTTGACATGTAAATGTGAAATTTATTTTCTTTTTTATTCTCTTGTGGATTTTTTTTCTGAAAAGCTTGCGATACCTATTCCTGGTAGTATGTGTAAATATTAGTCAAGTCAGTAATTGGAATAATGAAAACAAACTGCCCAGTCTAGCTTCCAGGAAACTGTACAAAGCTCAGATTCCTCAAAACACAACCTAAATCATACTGTTTCCAAACCAGTCCTTAAAATCTTGAGCACAGTTCCTCATCTTTGCTTACAGATGATTTGGTGGCTATATGCTCACTTTTGTGCCTGTAAAATCCCCAGCTCATACATCTCTGACATCCAGATGTAACTGAGATGTGTTATAGCTGAGGTTCAGACTGGGGCCACTGCCTTAAGCCTTCCCTTGCCAAAACATGGGATGCACAGAACCCTGGATGTGGTGTGCAGCTGAGGACTTTCACTGTTTTGCCCCAGCCCAGATGCAGCCACAGAGGGTGTGAAACCCTCTGTAACATATCAGATGTGCTGGAGGTTGTGCATGGTTTGTGCACCTGGCCTGTGCTCCGTGCAGACACAGCCTGCTCACACAGCCTGCCTGAGCTCTCGTCTGCACTGTTGGACCCAGGAGCTGCTTGACCACATTAATGACCCTTCACATTAGTGCTGAAGGCAAAACCCTGCACTCCATTGCCCATGCATCACAGTAAGACACTACCCAAAGGTGCATTTCAAACCCAACTTTTGGCACAAGAGCAAGCCTTCTGGTCCAGTTTCAGTTGATTTTGAAGCCTGATGCTTTCAAGAGAATGTTCCATGGCAGGAATACATTGAGGCAGAAAATTGCTGTTGTGCCCCTTGTCTATTAACAGCCCTTTCTCTGATTCCAGCCAGCAGTTTAAGTGTCATTAAATATTATTTATATATGCCCTCTCCAGAAATCTCAATGAAAAACATCTTCAGTTCTAAGCACATACATTAAAAATGTTGTATTCCTCTGCTAGCACTGGATTTCAAAGTAGTCATGATTTCTACCAAGTGCTACTTTATTTGTACTGACCGAGATACTTAGAAAACTCAAACATTTGAGGCTATAAATAAAGCTACTAGGGTAACTAATAAAACTACCTAGTGATCACTGAATAATTTGGACAGCTTTTACAATGGCTTTATGTTTATTCTCCTTAATCCTTTCTGTTGGACTCTTTGTAGACCTCAGAGAGAAGAAATGTCTCCAAAAAATGGCCATTCCTAGACAGCACATCTCTGCACATCAGAAGAAATAGTATTCTCTCTATAGTTGCTCTAGACCTCAGGAGTTTGCTACATCTGATCTCCTTTTCAATATTCAATAGGGAATGTTTTACTTTGATGTGTGTGCATACACATCTCATTAGCACTAAAGAGATCTGAAGAGTGAGTTCACGTACAATAATTCTTTTAACTTGTGTCAACATGAGAGTACTTTGTCCTCATTTCTTCAGAAAAAAAGCCAACCAAAACTGCTGTGTGACAGATTCCCAGACCAAACAAAGCTTTTTGGAATAGCTAAAGATTACAGACTGAAACTAAATGATCCACCATAAGAAACTGGAAAAATAGTTTTGCCTTTCAAGGAGGGCTGGTATAAACCCCCCACTAAACATGTCTTTGCCAGGCATTATAGATGTCTTTCAAGTCATAGGTTATGTACCCAGCTGGCTGTAAGAGCTGATTCTGGAGACTTTACTGCCCCTTGGACAGGCTCATTTGCAAGGCTGCAGCTGAAAACACGTTTGTCCAGAGAACCTCTACCAGCTTCTGCCAGAATCACTGGAGGCTGTTGAGAGTATTCTTAGCAGTTCCCACATCATTGACCCGCTCTGAGCCATTACCAGTTTATTGCATTAATTTATCTGTCAGCCATTGGCAACTCTCAGAAGCCAGTTTATTAAAATACTAAAGATAATATTTCTGGTGCCGGCAACATGATTCAGTGAGAAATAAATCTTATTACTTTTGCCATATTTTAAAAAAGATATGCAAAATGTGGGTAAGGTGAAACTGCACAGCTTAGGATGCAGCGTCCCAGTGGAAGCAGCAGGAGAAATTAGTTCTTCCAAAGGCAGCCTGATACCCCAGTGCAAGAGAGGAGCATGTAGGTCTGGCATAATGAGAGCAGTCCAGGAATAATGACACAGGAACAAGAGCTTGCCATCCTGCTCTGCCTGACAAAATTTTGACAGTGGCTGTCAGCACAGTTCAATTTCATGTCCCTGACTGTGGAAGGAGGCTCCCTTCAGGGTGATTCACTTGAGCTGAGATTTGAGCCCTGGAAGTGTTTTTGCTTTTCATTAAATACAGAATAAACTGCTAAATTAAAACCCCTCAGTGACAGGTTAATGGTAGGTGGTGGGTGCTGATGCTCCAGGAAAAGATACAGGAAATGCTATTATAGATAGAAAGCTAGTCATGATGGTCTCTGTTCAATCCTCAGGAGGCAGAAAGGCATTGTAGAACTGAAGTGGGAGTTTTTCTGGTCCTTTTCAAGTAAATGTCAGGTGTTTTCTTTAGTCTTCTGGATTTTGAAGGCAGGTCTATTCAGTGCCTTACTGAATGCTAGTGGCTTTCTAGCTTTGAAGACATTTACATCAGTGAGTTCCACATTATTCCAAGTTGTGTGAAAAAGGTATTCCCCTGAACTGGTTTGGATGAGAAACTTTTTGTTTGGGGAGTGGAGATGGTTTGATTTTCCTTCTTTTGGCCACTTTGTGTTAAATCCAAGGAAGCAGAAAACCAGCAGTACACTTTCCAGGCCATGTTTTGTCTTTCCTTCTTTTATGACAGCAGAGGAGATTTGGCTTTGTTTCCTTTCCAAAGTAAGTGATCCCAGTATTTTATTCTTCTTCTCCTGTTGCAGTTCTTCCACAGACAAGGTCATTCCTGTCACCTTAAGTGTTTACAGTGGCTGTTCTTCCTCAATACTTAGAGCAAAATCTGGTCCAGTTTCAGTAAGTTTAAAATCCAGTAATTTCTGCCCGTATTGCAGCTCCTCCTGCAGATCTGTCTATTTCTGCTGTCCCCTGTGTCAAACCAGCCTTCATCCTATCTGGGGGGGACTCTAGTCCTGGCCAGCAATCTCTTCCAAGTCTCCTGGCCATGTCCTGCCCTCATCTGCCTTCAATTTTGGCTCAGGGACTGCCCTTAATAGTCACATCTGCAGACAGGATGTGAGAGTGTCACTTAACAAACAATTATTAATAATGGAAGCCTTGCTATTAGCATTGTTCATAGCCTGCCCAGAGCCTTTTTCTCTTCTCCTTTCTAAGCAGGTTTTGATGTGTAATCCAATTACTGTGTGCAGAAAATTGCCCCTCAGTCAGTGCAGAGGGCTGGTGGTTCAGCTGGGGCTCTGTTACCCTCGCATTGTCCCTGCTGGGGTAAGAGCTCCCAGGTGCTGCTCAGCCAGGGTCTGTGCCCTTGAGCTGCCAGGAGTGTTCCACTCTCATTACTATACACCCTAAATAAGCCAGAACCCTTTTTTTTCTGACCTGGGCAAAGTAAAAATGAAAGAAAACTAAAATGATCATTTTTAACAAACTGATTTCACAACTCATTTATCAAGCCCTATAACAAGCCATTTATTTTAGCTCCTTTTTGCTCCATGAAAAGCTGTGTGTTAAAAGGGAGAGGTGAGTTTGGAGAGCAGTGCCACCGCCCTCAGCAGCACTTTGCTGGGAGGCCTCCCACTGGAACTCAGGGGTAGGAGCTGTTATTTCTCCTGAAGTGATTCCCAACTTCAAAATCAAATTATTTCTTTTGTCAAGTCTATAAGCACTGAACACCCCAGACTTTGTTTCACTACAGATATGAATGAATGCCTCTGTACTTTCTGTTACCATGAAATATAATACATATATATATATATGTGTGTATATATATATATGTAATGGGGAACATAATTATTGTTCTACTTAAAGAAAAGTGACATTCCACTTCACTGTAACTTTTTAATGCAGCTTTTAAAAGAAATCGTGTCTTAAAGGGAAGCTAGACGAGGTTAGAGGTACATGTTTTAATGAGCTTTGATGAGATTTAATAAACTTTGAGTTTGGGTTTCAGTCTTTCGGGTGTAAAGCACCCAAGATGATTTTTCCATCACATTCCCAGATCAAACCCTGTACGAATTTAACCTGGGAGGCACTGCTTGAACACTGGCTGTTCCTGAAGGTGTTTGGATGTTGCATGTGCTACATTTGTGTCTGTCCTCAAACTCCAGCTTCCATTTTATACATGGGCTTGACTGGAAGGCAAAAGACACACCTTTGTCTTGCTCCAAGACCCTGATGGTAATTTTTGCCTCAGTAAATGTTTTCCCTTGGATCAGCGTGACTCTTTCAATGTTTTTTTCCCTTTTAATTTGTGTTAACTGGGTTTATCGGGGGATTCTGGGAGCCTCAGAGCTTCTCCTTCAGCAGCATACCTTCTTCTTATTTGTTTATTTGACTGTACTGGACCACTGTGAAGCAGTTACACAAGCAATAATGCAGATGTTGCATTTTTCTGTCATTGCATTTTGTGAGACATAAATCTGCCTTGACACTGAAAAGGAGCTGGGTAGGAGACCCAGGAGCTGCATTGTTGTTTACTGGCAATATATCCCATGTCCAGTGTTCCTACAGAGGTCCTCACTCCTCAGAGCAGTGGGCTGTCTTGGGCCCAATTTGATTCATAAGCCTGGATTTTAAACAGTTTTGGATCCCTTCACCAACACTCCATCAATCTTGCTTCCATTAGTTTTTGTGCTTTTGTTGAGTTTCAAGCTAGGAGAAAGTTTAAAGAAATGTGCTAAGACTCCCATATAGGGTGAGTAAATATCCCATATATTTCACAAAAATTGCAACAAAATGAAGGGATTTGCTCTCACATTGAACAGAATTAATAAGAAGCTCCAACTGATAAATTAAATAGTTATTAAGAACAGCCTGGAGCAACGTTTATGCAATCAAACTGTTCTCTGCTTTTAATTTAAAAGTCAGCCAATACTGAGGTACATTTTGCCACCTTCTTTTAGAAGTGACCTGAAACTAAAATGTGAATTCTCCTCAACAGGAGGTTTACTGATGTGAATCTAAATTTCATCAGCATGTCCTGTTTTAGATCACCCGCCTGTGGGCATAGGGAAAACCAAAGGCTGTTCACAAGAGAAACTCATATTATGAATGGTTTGAAAATTCTTCAGAGCTCCTATCCACTTCCAAGTGTCAAGTAATGGGGAGGATACAAAACCTTCCTGTGAACCCTGTCATTTTGTATGTTGAAATTCTGGCTTGAATTCAGGTCTCCACCTCAAGGGACTTAAAGTTAATATTCAAGTAGAACAAAAACCTTAGAGGTAATTACAGGATGAACATCTCTTCTTGTTTATGTATAGTAGCTGATGGCAAAGTCTGCAGTAATAATTTGTGTTTATACATGTGCTGTACAATGTAACAGTTGGGTACAAAATGCCTTTTAACTGTCACAAGAAAATAACTGGATTGATGTCACTTTTTTCTTGTATGAATATAATTATTTGCCTTGCGGGGACCAGTTCCACTTTTGTCATGTTATTTATGTTTTTTTAATACAATTGTGATAAATTAGGCTCGTTTCTAAGGTAAACAATACTGGAGCCAAGCAGCTGTCTCTGTACATGTGCATGTTATCACAGCTGATATCAAGTCCAAGTCAGACTCCTTGCTTTGCTTGGACCTTTCTTTAACCTTTCAGGCTTATTCAGGGAAATGGGGACCACTCTATTTTCTTATTAAAAATATGGCTTTGTGAAAAGCTGAACTTATTTTTTAAATCTTTTCTTTTCTGGTTCAGAAAGACTGTAACAATCATATTTTTCTAAACTGCCTGTTGCTTGTGTTGGGAAATTATACAGAGATATATATTTTGCTCTACAGATTTCCATGTACTTTTGGAACTCTTTGTTTTCATAGATAAATCCTCCTATTTGCTAGAATTAGCTCAAAAAGCTGTATGCTTCTGTATACTGAGTCTGTGAAATTCTATAAAAATGCAGCTGCATAAAAAGACTGATTTTATGTTTTATGTAAATTGTTAGAGCTAAGTCATCCTTAGTGTTATGCCACTTAAGATGTACGAAAAGAAATCAGGTCACTGTTTTGAAAGGCTGGACAGCATTATGTCACACTGCCTAAAAAATCCCAGATGAAAGACAGGAGAGTTTATGCTAGAAATGGTAACATTTTGGGCCCTGAGTCTATAGTTTTTTACACTGTTTAGAACCTTATTTCAAAATTAGTCCCATAAAACTTTATGGGAAATATTAAAAATAAGAGCCTGTGGTGTGTGAATAGCTATGATAGAATCATATTCTATTTAATTAAGAACATTTTCTAATGAAGAACAGGGCCTTTTAAGTAGTTAAGAGGCTATGATTTGAGTATTTAAGAACAACTCTTTGTGTTCTTCTTTGAGCTGTGGACTCCTGTGTATTGTGGATTTATTCCATAGCTGAAATGCCAGATTAAATTGATGGAGGCCCCATGAGCAGATGAACATAATAGAAAGCTACAGTGAAATATTGCAGAAAATGGCCTGATTTCATTCTTCAGAGCAATAGTTAAAATAACTCACAGCCTTGGCTTCTTTGCACCTGTGAAGCAGAGGCCCTTGTTTTGTACCTCAGCTGTGGTATAACATGGAAGGATTTCTGCTCTCTGCTTGGAAAATACTGTCTATTCCTCATCCTTGTCAAAGCATAATATTTCCCAAGTAAAAAAATTTGATTCTTCAGGACTCATAAGTCTTAGGAGACTTAATAAGGGGAGTTAAGGGGCAGCTGGAACCTTCTGTGATCCAGCCACATTATTCCAGAAGTTTATCCCCCGATGAAAGATAAAATATGATGTGATTTTGCTGTTTGCAAGTAGGATCAAGAGACTGGAAATCATCACCCCAAGCCCTTGCCTGTTCTGTGATGCTCCACTGTTACCAATGAACTGTGTTGAATTGGATTATAAAATCAGAGTATTTTATTGCATGTGTCCTTTTTTGGAATGAAAATATAGTTATATTTGATGTTGCAGTTATAGTGCAGTAAATAAACACATGTGCATTTCTTTTTAAGGACTTTTGGATGATTTTGGATGGTGGTTACATATTTTTGCTGTGCTTGTTTCATACCATCAGAGTATTTGGGCTGTATTTGGGGTTTAGAAACACCCAGAATAAGTAAAGCAAGGGAAAGATTTGCTGCTGCCTGCCCCTCTGCTCAGGTATCACTGGAAGATGGCTGTGCCAAATGTAGTTACTTCATTCTAGTCCTTTGAGATTAACAGAAAATGTCAGCTTTTCTGTAAGTTATTTAGATAGAGTTCTACTGGACCTGAAGAAAATGTGAATTTGCTAAATCATACTATGATTCAGTATGATTTCTTATGGCATTGGCCCCTGACACTCTCTATGGGGTTCTCCTCAATCCCAAACCTGGTAAGACAAAGGGAAATTTTTTTGTGAACCTCAGGTTTGAAATTAACACCAATCACATGTAGCATTTGATTTGTGTAAGCACTGCTGGTCTCTCTGAAGAGCAGTCACTGCAGCATATGTAGATGGATGCACAACTCTCATTAGCATCCAGGTAATTGCTGCTTCCTTTCCTTAGTCTTTATGGGACAGTCTGCCCCAGTATCCCTGATATCAAAGGGCTCCACAGGCAGTTATTTCTGGACAAGTAGAAAACTACTACTATTTTTGATGAACCTGTGGGTTAGGTTCCCTGTTGCTTTTATGAACACACGGGGCTTTATGCAGGTTTTTGACTTCTCTCAGGCATTTGAACCATGTGATCTTGTGCCTTCCTATGAACTGTCTCCTGCTAAGCCCCCAAAAGTACAAATGCAGACACTTTAGCTCATCATAACTGTGTCAAGGTTGGAGCAGCAGCCTGAATTCTTCCCAGGAGAGAATGGGGTAAAACAAGCCCAGGGCTGTAAGAACAGCAGAGTG
Organism: Anthoscopus minutus; assembly: GCA_013399455.1. Classification (NCBI taxonomy): domain Eukaryota; kingdom Metazoa; phylum Chordata; class Aves; order Passeriformes; family Paridae; genus Anthoscopus; species Anthoscopus minutus. The sequence goes on from VWYI01012243.1 coordinate 240,354, forward strand.
TTATGGTGGGACAGTCACATTCCCATTAGGGCTACAACTGGTACACAAAAGAAACTTCTGGTTTTACAGGTTTTTCTTTTTCCTTTGCAATGCATTTTTTCATCTTGTAGATTGTTTTTTGTGGAGCCAGAAAGTAGCCTGCTTTGTGTATATCCGGCCTGATCTTCTGGGACCAGCAAAAAAACTTCATTTTGTCCCAGACACTGTACAGAGACCAGGAACGACCTTTGTCCGGCAGGGAGGAAAAGTGCCTATGAACAGAAAAAACAGCTCACGCTTGTATGGAGAATGAATATTTTGTTGATCAGGTTCAGCCTGCAAACAACTCTACAGCTGATTGGTGGGAATTGGGACAGTCAACAAGAATTATTATAAACACTTTTAGAGGACACTGAAATACTCCTGATAGTTATAAATCTCTTAACTCATATATTATTGCAGAAACACCTGCTTTAGATAGCAACCCCGCTGCTAGAGGATGGAAGTTTAGGTTGTAGCAGCAAAAGGTGGCAAGTTCAATAAATAAGAATAATAGGGTAAGAACCTCAGGTGGAGTAAATCAGTGTAGCTTCATTGAAGCTGTTGGAACTAAGTCAATTTACAGCAGTAAGAATCTGGCTTGTAGTCAACAGGGATTTTACAGAATGTTTTAAAAACTCTCCATTTAGAGAGTTCTCTGCCTTATGTCTGTGCACTAAATCGTATCCGCACAAAGTCCTTGCTGGTATAATGAGGTCATTTCGGATGTGAGCGTTCATTATATGCTTAGGTAAATTAAGGGGAAAAAAATACATCATTAGCAAAGTCTTAAATAAAGGATGGAGCAAGGTTAGCGAGTGAGAACTATTTAAATAAAATCAATCTCAGCCCTGGAGAGTTAATGGGGAGTGGCTTTCTATGGAAAAAGGCTGATGGTGTGTTGATGCTGCACATAGAAGCTGAGCAATACAGTCATGAGAGATTAAAAGCAGGGACTGAGGTTTTTTCTAGGCTAATATTTCAAGCTTTCTAAACTTCATTCTGTGACATACCATGAATGCAGCCCAGGTTTCCAACTTCAGAAAAATGCACTGATAAACACATACTGCTGGAGCAAATGAAACTGAAGGCTCATCCGGTTTTACTGCAGCACTCGTAGTATTAAGAGGGATTGTAATATAATCCTCTTCAATGAATAACCCTAACAGATGTTATCAGGGTTGCTCTGTACAAGCTGTGGACCTCTTGCTAGAACTCCCTCTGTGGAAGTCCAGTTCATAAATTGTCCTAATGGGCTGCCTGCCTCATCCTGCTGCTGCTACGGCATGAAAAGGAGGTGGTTACCACTGGCCTTGAAAGCCAGCATTATTCCCATCTGCTTTTCATTACAATACTGCTAAATATTTCATGCTTTTTGTTTTACAAACAAATAAGAGCAGAACTAATCTTTTTGTTTAATGTTCGCTGATTGACATTTCAGGGATGAAAAAAAGTTTTGGGTTTGTTTTGACTTTTTTCTTTACTTCAGATCTCTGCAAAAGCTTTTAATGGAAAATAGAGCAGATTTCCATCGACTTTTCTGGTGGGCTTTTTATGGCACCATTGATACAGGAAAAGATATGGGGGAAATCCAGATGATGAATGTGCTGTTCAATCAGCTGGGATTTCTTTGCTTGCAAGGAGATAACTCGATGAAGTGCAAACAGAGACAGGGAGCAGACGTTGACTGCTTGTCAGCTATATACAGAGCTATCTCTGGCTGGGGCTGCTGGAAAACACAGCAGCTATTAGTCCCCCTTTGCCCTTTCACAGCGCCCTGTCAGAGGGTCCCCAAGCACTGCAGCCAGAGCCATCCATTAAACCTCAGGGCAATGAGTCTGTTAAATTGCTACTTCTTTACAGGGAGGGGGATGGCAGCCCTGGGAGGATTCGGCTGACATTTTAACCCCCTGGTTCCCTAAACCCACTGAAGTGGATGAGTGAAGGCATTCCTGTGGGCATGCTGCATCTCCAGCAGCAGGTGCTGTCTCTGTCCTAGAGGGATGGATGTAGGTGACCCAGCTCCACACAGGGACCTTCAACCCTGGGCAGAGGTGGGGAGGGGGTCAGGAGTCCCCCTGGGGAACATGCAGTCTGCCCTCAGGCCTGTGGCCATGCTGGAAGAAGCTTTTGAGCAGTTTCTTTCTTTCCAACTCAAAGCATCACTGGGCACAGAGTGAGGCCTCGTGGCCGGTGCTGTTGCACTCGAGTGGCAGTGTTGGCTGGTTTATCTGGCATTTGGACAAATATCTTCATTAGGGCACCCAGTGGGCTGTGTCAGCTGTGAGGACTAATTGCAGGGTAAGATGAAAGTGTGAAACGTCCCTCAGAAAGAGCTAAATACTCAGAATCATAGGATGGTTTGGGTTGCAAGGGACTTTTAAAGATCATCTCAATCCAATCCCATTCCTGCCACAGGCAGGGACACCTTGCACTAGACCAGGTTGCTCAAAACCCCATCTGGCCTGGCCCTGAATACTTTCAGGGATAGGGCATCCACAATTTCTCTGGGAGACCTGTTCCAGTGCCTCACACACCTCAGAGTAAAGAATTTCTTCCCAATATCTACTCTACCCTCATTCAGTTAAAAATAATTACCTTTTATTTTATTGCTATCTATCCAAGGAGTCCCTTTCCCTCTTATTTATAAGCCCCCTTTAAGTACTGGAAAGCGTGAAAAGGCCTCCCTGGAGCCTTCTCTTCTCCAGGCTGAACAACCCCAACTCTGTCAGCCTGTCTTCATGCGAGAGGTGCTCCAGCCCTCAGATCATCTTTGTGTCCCTCCTCTAGCCTCACTCCAGAAGGTTTGCATCTTGGGGCCCCAGAGCTGGACACAGGACTCCAGCTCAGGTCCCATGAGAGCAGAACAAACATCAAGAAAAGATGAATGGTCTCTTCTTTCAGGCTGTTGCAGCTTGACCCTGCAATGGAGTGGTGGTGTGTCAGTGCAGATGGTTAAATCACCATACTATATTTGACCACGTTTTTTTTGTATCATTGCACCATCAGATATGAGTTTGTCTCATCCACTCTTGAGCAAATTCTTTGCATTTATTGCAGGATTAATTTTTCCCCAATGGCTGATGCATCAACTACCCCATCCCCTTCTCCCATAATCGCTGGCCTGAATTCAGAGGCAGAAGTGAGACCTGGGGCCTGACCCTAATGCTTGCCTGCAAATAGGCTTTATGACTTACACTGAACAAGACACCCAAGCAGTAACATTATATTCTGGTTTCTATATTATAATTCTTATTCTTCTAGCATTTTCCTTATGAGGATTTCAAGGCCCATTGCAAGGTTTGACTAATTCTCAACAGTCGTCTGTGCATTAAGCTCTTTTTGCTGAAATATTCAGCCAGGGCTGAAGATTGCTGTTCTTGAGCATCTCTCTGCAATAGCATACAATATTTTCATTTGGGACTGTAAAAAGAACGTAACGGCCACAGTTCCTTGCATTTTATCATTTTCATTGAAGATTTTGACATTTGTCTTAAAAAATTTCAAATCCAGGAATAGTAAATGCCAAGTCATAAAAGCTTAGGAAATGGGTCGAATCCAGAGTGCAAGGCAGCATTACAGTGTCTGATCTGCAGTCTCTGATAATGCCCTCTTAAGACAAGGGTCACTTTTTTTTTTCTCCATTCCTGAATAAATGAATTGCAGCATGTATGAAATCTCCAGAGGCCATCTGTGACTGTAATTCATTTACCCACTGTATTATGGAACAGATTTTCCACTGAGTTCAAAACTCGGGAAAGGGGGGAAGGGAATAGTATGATGAGAAGGATCTGTGATCCATATCTAAAAGTAAAAATATTATTCAATTGTCGTATTTGATGGATAAAGTGTCTGACACACCAGGCAAAGCCATAGCAACTAGATAAATATGTTTAAAACATTTAATTTCAATACATTAAGAATGAGTTGGAGCAGGGGCTTATCGACGCTGAAATTAAGCAGACATTTCTAAGTTCCTAAAAGCCTCTGATTTTGTTTAGTTTGGAAGAAAATTTTCTGTAGATAACTTGGAAGTGTAAGGGGAAGTTGGACTTGGTGCACAAAGGAGAAGCTATGACAGGTCAGGACTAGCAATTACCTTTCTTCTTCATCTGTTATTTTCCAAGCGCCAGCAGCCCCTACTTCATTTGTGTTAGACCACAAGAAGCCTCTCAGCAAACTTACAGACTCTTGGCTTCTGCTTTTAAATTGAAATTAGTACATTCATTTACTGCTTTAGCTGCTGAAAAAATATTTTTATATATAGGGCGCTCTCAATATTTCTGGAGTGCTGTTAACATTCAGTAATTGTAATTAGTAACACATCCTTATGAACAGCCATTTGGTTATGTGTCTGTAAGCATCAGGTTTCCTCCCTGAGTAATTCCCAAGGATGGCACTGAAGCTGCTGCAGGTTTGTCCATGAATTTGGTCCACGGCAGCTGGCAGGTTTGTGTTTACTCTTGCAGATCATGTTGGTACCCACTGAAGGGTTTTCATTCTGCACCAGGTCGTGTGTTTCTTCATAAAGGGATACTGTGCAGAGAGGGAAATGCTGCAAACTTCTAAAAATTGTTTTCTGTAGACATCTGGTTGGGAGTTCTGGAAGAGGGAGGAAAACATTCTCCTCCACACAATTATTAGGGGGCTCTGTTGGAGCAGAGAAGCGAAAAAAAGAAGGCAAGGGAAGGATCAAGGCTCTAGAGGAGAAGCTTGCCTTGCCATCAGTCTGAAATCAATGGAATGTGCTGCACTGAGCCCTTCACCCTGGCACTTGTAGGAACCAGCACCAACTTTTTCCTCCTAGTGCATCAGGCCTTCAAATATCTTTCTTCTGAGCCAGTGAAGAAACACACAGAGAAGATATACACAGTGAAGAAACACACAGTGGAGAAACACACAGCCACTTTCTTTTCCTTCTTCTTCAGAGGCTGGCAAATGCCCTCATCTTGTCTGCCTCATATGGTCACTGTGAGGCCTGAACTGAACAAGGGCTGGGGAAGAGCTGAGCATTAACAGTGCAGCCTCCAGCCTCTGGAGAGGGAGTCACAGCTCCTCAGATGTGCAAAGCAAGCCAAGTGTGCTTGCCTGGGGACTGAGCGAGCCAAATACGGCTAATACAGCTGCATTACTGCTTTCAACCTGGCCATCACAGCTCACTAGGGATGAAGTAAATGACGATTGTATTTCTTTTTTGCTCACACCTTCTCATCTACAGCAGATAAAATACTTTGCAGAGTGCCCACAATGCTGAGTGTAATTTTTTTTTATACAATACTGGCAAAACATTCAGTGATAGGACTTGGTACACACCAGCAGAACTGTATCTTTTCAACAATTCATTTTTCCAGTGGAGATCTGGAATGTTAGCAGAAATGTGCTTTTATTAGTGCAATTATGCCTATGCAACAGGCTATTTTTTTCATGCCTGTGTATATATATATATATACATATATATATATAATGATACCCATGATCAGCAAATTTTGTAGTGTCAGGCTTGTCTTGGTGAATGCATATTCTAGGCAAGAGAATATGCAGTAGGCTCTTCTCTGTCTCAGCCCTTCTTGCTGCTCTTCAAAAAATGAGATGATGATGAGAAATATGACTCATTGCTTTGGCATTATTGCTTAATTTACACAGAGTGGCAATTTGGTCCCAGAAAACTAAAATCAAATTCAACAAAAAGCAAAAATAATTCAAACCTCAAATTTTCAAGGCTAAATGAGAAAATGGAAATAAAAGAAAGATGCAGCAGTAAGGTTAAAAGCAAAGAATAGTATTTATGTACAGAAAACAAAAAAACATAAACAACAAATGAAGTGGCAGTTTTCTAAAAAAGAGGAAAGTGGGGTGAGCTGCAGATGAAAATGCTGTTTCAAGAGGAAGAGGAGGGACCTGGTAGGGAGTGGGGAGTGGGATTGGGCAGGAAGGATAGGGCTACACATGACTCTGAGCATGGGGCTGGTCCAGTGGGAGGGTGACATAGGGGTGACAGCCTGAAGACACCACACACCCTTTGTGAAGGCACCAAATGGGCCTGGGATTCCTGTTCTGCCTCTGGCTGGGTCGCGGGTGTCTTCTGGTCACAGGGGGAACCAAGGGCAAATCTTACTCTCCCTGGGAAGTCACTGGCAGAACTCCCTCTGGCTTTCCTTCATTTCACAGTGGAATGGCAATTTGACACTTTGGGAATCTGGCTTTAAATAAGTGGAGAGGAACTGGGGGAAACTTGATTTGTTCCATGACCAGCTGTGGGTACTGGACTTGCAGGAGACCCATGAGAGGCAGGGCTGGAGTAAAGACACAGTCTGGGGCAAAAGCATGTGACCCACTGGACAAGGGAGCTGCATCCTGGTGCTGCTGGGGGATGCTGATACATCCATCCATCCTGTACAGCTGAGCTGGGACCTCCAGGAGCTGATCTGCAAAAAGGGGATAAGCAAGGCTCTGCAGTCAGACCTGCCTATGGATCTTGTAAAATTCACACCTCAGCTCCATGGCTTGAAACCATGCTGGGTTTCCCAAGGGCAGAGGAGGCAGCAAGGCATCCTCTCAGGCAGTGAGGATCCAGTCTGGGTACAGCCACGCCAGGGATCTGCTGCCCACACCTCAGCTTTTTTCCTCAGCACTGACCAGAAAAGCCTTCTGCTAATCACGTCTAGAGATACTTTTTAGTAACACTTCCAATCAAGAGTCATGTTGCTTATGGTAAGAAATTCCAAGCTGATCTTCTTCCACGTTGTCACTCTCTTACTGTGCTTGGCTCTCATGCTCTCTTAGGGCAGCTGGTGGGGAAAAAGTGCTTCTGGCACAGGGGAATGCCCCATGCCCTGCAGAGAAGCCAGAGGCTGCACAGCAGCTGGCCCCAGCCCCGTGTGCAGGGAGGCTGGCAGGGAACCTGTGACTGTGGCCTGCATCACACGCTTGGTGCTGACACGGTGCTGGAGCAAAGGTGGCTCAGCAGCTGGAAGTGTCCAGCACTCAGGCCAGGGCTGGGCCAGCTTTGAGCAGAGCTCTGGACCCAAGTGCTGGCTCAGAGCCACACTCTAAGAACATCCAAACACCTAGGGCAGGAGCAAGGATGAGACAGGCCTCCCATGGGATTTCCAAAGAGATTTATTCTCCTGAAAGTTCTCCCACAAGAGAGCCCAGATCTCAGATTACAGCCATTGATATACAGGGGAGGAGCACGGGGAGGGGATGAATGAGCCTGTGAGGGAAACTCAGGGGGGGAGAACAAGGAGGGGCTTACAAAGTATAAAGCAATAAAGGATCACAGTGGGAGGCAAAACGTTACACAAACCAATGAGGGACTGAATAACAGGGGATGGACAGGGAACATTCAGGAACGAGGGGCAGTTTCCAGAGTAGATTGGCAGCTTTGGCAGCTGGGATAGAAGGGTACACCTGGGATAAACTATTAACATAATGGGGGGGGGAGGTTTACAACTTTACAATATAAAAAGTAATTTAATCAAATAAGCATAAAACATTCTGCAACATGGCAGAACTAGCCCCTACCCAGGGATCCTTTTAACCAGCAGTTACATGCATTTTCCCTCCAAAACCACCTCGGCAGTGTTGTACTGAAGGCAGAAACCAACCAAAATCGACTTCTGGCCATGCTCATTGCCACAGGGCACCCACACGCTGTGTCTCTGCCTCCTGGGCTGCCTCCAGCCACCTCAGACAGGGTTGGGCAACACAGCTGCCTGACAGCAGCACAGTCCTCTCCAGGGGGCACCTGGAAAAGCTTCGGGAAAGCTAGAGGGAAAGGTTTAATGGAAAGTAAGGGTAAATTTCTGTATGAAAGTAGATAACCGGTGCTAGCGTCTACCTACTGTGCTGGAAGGGCAGCTGGGAAATCTAGGTTTCTCCTCTTGCTTCAGAGCTGTCCCAAAACACAAGGTTTCATCCCAGAATAAACAATCTTGGCCACAGCTATCTTCATATATTTTGGCCATATTTTGAGAAGAGCTATTCCTGCTGTTGTGTGCAGTGCCCTTTCAGACAGTGACAAATGGTTTGTATTTGCCCTTGATAAAAGCCACGCCTTATCTGAGTTATTTTTACAGCATTTTAACCGCTAGTCAGTCACCTTGGTTTTGCTGTGGGAAGAGCTAAATGCAGCAATTAAAAAGACCCAGACACAGTGCAACAATATTTAGTGGTGTGTTTGGTACTGCTACCCGGTACTCACCTCCCATGGCAGAGTGCACAACCCTGTGAGCTGGCTGGGAGGGAATAGCTAATGTGTGCATTGTGGGGTGATTCTTCCAGGACAGCAAAAAGGGTTTCATTTATTATGACAGAAACAGGGTTGAGAGGCAAAGATTTATGATGAGCAGAAGGAGAAATGTAAGCGTTTTCTTCAGTACCACTTTCTTTGCAATCTTGGAGAATGGAAGTCAATGTGGAGAGCTGTGGGATCAAACTGGTGACTCAAGGTAGATACCATGAATACAGGGGTCATGTTATTGCTATCTGGATGACACATTGCTTGGATTTCTTTGCCTATATTAAGGAAAAACTTGGGTTTCATAAAAATGGACACTGGTTGTGTTGCACCACAGAGAGCTCTTGCATTTGTGCAAATTTATTGATACTGGAGAGAGAAGAAAGCCAGAACTTACCTGCTGGCACCTAAAATCTAACAAAAATCACAGTCAGACATGCATGGCACGCTTGCTCGCTCCCTGCTCAGATGAGTGCAGGTAGGACTGCCAGCAGCTGGCAGAAAAAGGATCACTTCTGGTTTAAAACCTATTTGTGTCACATCTCACCCCTGAGGAGCCTCAGGGTGGGCAGGCAGCAGTGAGAAAAGCCAGGCAGTTTCACAAGCAGAGCAGTCCCTGAGGTCTGCTCCCGCCTGGGAGTGCAGATCCCTTCCAGAGAGGCGCAATCCCAGAGCACTGGGCATTCACTCAGTAAAAACTGCCAAATTACAGCAGCTGGGAATGGACTATGATCTGCAGAATAAGAGCTGATCTGATTTTTTAAGGATTTCTGTTTGGAGGACTTGTGTGATAGGGCCCTCCATGTGCTAACCCTGGATGCAATTGAGTTCCTAGTTTATATCTCTAATTTGCACTGTTGCTGTGAGAAACTCTTTTGGGGCACATGTGTGTACATGCACACGAGGCTGTGCAAGCTTCCCAAGGGAAGGTGGCAGACTCCATTTCCTCTGCCCCTTTTGTACCACAGCCTGAAACATTTGTGTTTAAATTCCATTACATCGTGAAAAACCTCTTCTGTTTCAACCAGCCAAAACCAGCTGCTATTTCTTCCTTTGTTTGAAAAAGCAAAGCAAAACAGTGTTTACTTTAATTCTTGAGAGTGTCACAGATAATCTGTGGGATGGAGTCCTCATTTTCCACGCACTCCAAAACCATGGAGTATCACGCACAGCTGTCAGTAGTACAAAAAATGAAATCAAGTTGCTTAGCTCAGACAAAAGCAGATAAAAGTTCTGTATGCATTGCCCTGTAAGAAAAAAAGGTGGAAGGGATGAGGAGAAGAATCTTAATTAATAAGAAATGTGAGGATATTAGGCACTCACGAGAGGATAAAAGAATCTGAAATCTGCCAGTAAAGAGGGATCTGTTGCCTTCCTGAAGCATGGGGATCTAATTACTCTTTTCTTCCCCCTCTTCGTTATAAAGCAACTATTGCAGAACATAAATGACCTTGTAGACTCATGAGATATTCCTGCCAAAAAGCGTGTCCATTATCAAGTAATACATTTTCTGCTTGTGTAGTTCCAGTGTGCTCTTTCGAAAAGCCATAAGTTCTCTTCTGTCTCCCTTATCACATTTCAGGATGCTTTTAGTCATAGGACTCTGCTTATTCAGTAGTTCATGTATGTCAAATTTACTTCAGTAAGCAAAACTTAGAGTTCTTTCAGAATTCCTTTCCTGTTCCCCAGTGAGGGAAGTGTTAGGATTGCTCCTTCTCTCACTAAAATACATTTGAGATTCGCTGTTGATTTCATGGAGGCCATGAAGGCATGAAACAATAGTTTTTGAGCCTAAGTCTCTCCAGAGCTATTCTAATTCACACCATCTGAAGTGTCTTTTTGCAAGAAGTCAACAGTGAAAAGAAAATAAGCTTTTGGCACAAGCACTTCAAAAAGTTGGAAACTGATTTAAAAGTTCATCATAGCTCAGGTCCTACTGGCCAGCTGTACTGTAGAGCATGAAACCAGGGTCTTTGATAGGGAATAGCTTTAGGCTGAAATCAGACAATAACTCCTGATAAACAACAACCCCCAAATGCAAGAAGCAATCTGAAAAGGGGAGGCTGCACCCCAGTGCCTTCATGGACAGTTGTGACCAGTCCTCCCTCTAGCCCAGCTACAAGATGCTGGTTGGCATCAGCTACATCCAGGCCATGGACCATCCCAGCTGGTTATCCACACACATAACCATGCAGTGGGAATGGTCACTGCAAAAAGTAGTACAATAAATGCACCTCAGAATCCCAAATTCAGGTAAGTATGTTGGCCTCTGATGTCAAAACCTGGATTTGAGGGTTTTGCTTCATGATACATTTAGTGATACAATAATAGAAGATTATGGTTTTGTAAAGAGTGAGAAAGTATCCACTATTTTGGCTAAGAGAGTGAGCCTTTTGTTTGCTCAAAATAATTCTTAAATTGGAGTTATGCCCTTAATAATACAGCAACTTGTTTTCATTTCAGAAAAAATTAAAATTGCTACTCTTATTGTGTCCCAAATTTTATTCAGTCATAATGGTACTCAGGTTTTTATTGTTGCAGTTAAACACTCAGACATTTCAGTCCCACGAACAGAACACCAACCATCCATGCGTGGTGCATTTTCTATCAGACAATTGCAGGTTTGCAACAAAAGAAAATTTAAAAAAAGAAACCGAGTTTGCAATAAAAGACTCCAAGAAATGCAGGAAAATGTTGTGATTTTTAAAGGAGATGTTTCTTGCTGGGAACTGTGATTTACAATCGCCTCTCCAGCGTGCTGAAATACTGAGTGCTGCACATTCACACCAAGGTCATTAATGGCTGTGCCACAAGCACCATGCTCCCAGAGAAAGTAATGTTATCACTGTCATTTTGTGGTTTCCCCAAATTCTGACAAAGAGAAAGTGGAACTTTTTCATGTACTCACATTAGATGTTCCAGGCTTTCGTTGGCCTTAGAAGTCCCATGTCATAACCAGGCTGAAGTTCATGTCTCTTCCCAGCTCCGGCCTCAACTCCCACCCATCCTTTTGACACATGGCAAGAGTGCAGCATCTGAGCATGTTTCAGCACAAGTCGAAGCTGTTGCTCAACACGCTGGACAAATGAAGCTGGATGTGGAACAGTCCCCTTCAGCAGCAAACAATTTGGCTTTGGCATGATAAAGGCTCCTCTTCTCATTGCAGATGGGGCCAGAAAGTTCTTTTGCAGAACCTGGAGTGACCCGAGCCTAGCTCCCTATGTTCCTGGAAATAGCAATGAATACTTGAGAGAAGATCCTCTTCAAGGATTGCATCACTGTCCCTGCTTACAGGACAAGGAGAAGCTGTGGGCTGCCTTGTAGGGGGTTACCTGGAAGTTCAATGGCCTCAGAGTGACAGGCTAGTGTAATGGGTCCTTCACAAGAAATCCAGTTTTGGGCATGGGAGAGCTTTTCCTGAGCCCAGCATCCCTTTGGAGCCAGTGCTGCCCAAGGAGACAGGCAGTTTGTGCTCTAGGGAGATGCCTCATTTGGCACCTGAATGCCAAATCCCCCGTGCTGCACTGCAGCCTGCATCTCCCCCAGACAAACAAACCTGGTTTCTGACTCTCTTCAAGGAACTAAAAGCAACACCCATGGCTTCTGTAGGAGAAGGGTTTCTGGCAGAATATTGAGGAACCACTGATTTATTGGAACAAGCAAGTTTCCAACAGCATGTCACAAAGTTCTCTCTGTTCATCTGAATACAGTTGATAAGAATTTACAGCTTCTGTTTTCATTTATTTTGTTCAGTTCGAGTTTTACTTCTTGTGTCCAAAACAGGCAAATAAATGGAATTTTAAAATGAGCTTCTTCCCTGCTAGTAATGTCCCTGTAGCTTTGTCTGTGTGGATGTGAGTCCCAGTGACTTTCCAGTCTCACTGCTGACCTGGGAATGGTTCAGTCATATCACCTGTGGATTCCAGACAAGTCAAGGATATCAGTCTCACTGTGTCCCAGTTTCCCTTTTCTGAGGTAAAATATAGTGTAGCATTAGATATTTCCACCTTTCCCTATGCCTGGAAAACAGCTTCATGATGAAGGAGAAATAGTCTTCCACAGTAAGACAGTGGACTTATTTGATATGGACTGTCTTGGATTTTTTGCCATCAATGTCTCATTGTTCTGAGACAAGTCCTCTGGTTCCAAAATACAAATAGTCCCTCTCAACAATAGGGCTATTAATGTGTGTCACATTAAATGGAAAATATCTATTGATATTTCTTAGATTATTGATAAAATAAATGCCACAGAACAGATTTATAACTACCTCTAAGCAAATATCTATGCACGTCTGTATCATAAGGATCCTGGTTTCAAATTAATTTGCATCTTATAGTTGATTATTTTTTTAAAAAGGCATTACTCTATTTCTACAGCATGTGTTTGTGAGAGAAGATTTTACTAATGTCCATAGCACCAGAAAAAGCTCAATCAGAATTACCTTTTACTACACACAGGATATGATCTTCATCCGGGAAAGACAACTTGAATTATTGGTGGATTTTTATGTCTAATAAAGCATTAGCTGTGATCTAAACTTTTCCTGCAGTTAAAGTATTTAGAATGGCTCTTTCCTGTGTGGATTCTCTGACATTTTCTCCTCTACCCATCTGTTTATTTAATTTCTGTTTATTAAGAAATTGCAGGAGCATCCTATCTTGGTGATTTCTCCTTCTCAGTCAAATCTGGTTGAAACTGGTCTGTAAGTTCAAAAGTTACTATGAGAAGAGCAGTAAGAGCTGCACAAACACACACATATACATTGACCACACACACCTTTTCATCCAAGTTAAAAATAGAAAACCAATACAATATACAAAAACTACTTTAAAAGATGAAGGCTTGGGCTTAGGCTGGAGAGAGGCTTTTTTTCCCCTCTCTAGTATTACTCACCAGTGTTTTGCTGTCTGGGCTCAGCACACTGATGGGGTGCAGGGTAACCCACCAGCTCTGGCAGTGGTTTCTCTGATGTGAACAGCAGGCAGTTGTACCACTCCCCATTTCCTAAAGGACTAGGACAGGGGTGCAGCTGTTGCTTTTGGGGAGGAAAAGATGCCAGTCCTGCCCTTGTGTCTAGGCTGCCACATCATCCTTTCTAAAGACTCTCTCCAGGGAGTGCCACTGCTCCCTAACTTATGTATACTGATATCACCAATAACCATGGAAATGGGGCTAAACCAAGAACCAGATCAGAACTTCTGTAGAAATTTGGACCAAAATCCTCATGGCAAGGCCCACGGAGAGCCTCCATCTTTAGGACACTGGTGATGTGCCTGCAAAGGTTTGTCAATCTTTCCTCAGAGGACCTTCCCCTGGACAACAAACCCACCATCTTGTAAGGCACCAAATCCATCTCTCTGAATGAAGATGATGCACCCTCATGCAGCTCAGTGAAGAACGAATTACCCAAGCAAAATCCATCAGGTCAATTTAGCAAACAGCAGCTTTTTGCAGGAATGTGACCTGTTTATCTTTGTTTACCCAAATCCTAGGATTTCTTAGCTTTGCAGAGAACTCTTTTCATTCCACCTGCTGCCTGCCACAAAGGTGTAGTTGTGCTGCCAGGTAAAATGGAGACGGCTGCAGAAAAGCACCCAGACCCCAGACTGCATCAACAAAAGGTCTTAAACATGAGGGAAACACCAAAAAAAAAAATAAAAAGCAGGACATGCAGCTCAGCCAATGCAAACATGTAAGAAACTCTGCAAGTTTCTGAGAAGAGAAACCAGATTGCTGTTGTGTTGAAATAGCTGGTTAACATTTTGTCTGGAAGCACAGCTTCAATAAAAATAGGTAAGGAAACCAGCTAAGGACCCCCAATGGCAAACATATTTATTGAGAATCCAATAAAAGTCTCAGAACAAATAGCCTGAAGGACCTGTAGACACAGCCTCTGCTGTAATAAAAATGCAATACAAGGCATCAGGGAAATGGTAAGGGAAAAGGGCTGCTCCAGGAGAAAACCAAACAAGAATCCCAGATCATGAGGCCTGGAGACACAGGCTGGGATGTAATAAAATAACTGCCATTGGGGAAAAAGAAAGAAAAACAAAACATCTAACAAAGGCACAAAGAAGCCCCAGATACTCCAGCTAGTCTAGAAAATCACCACAAGTTGCCATAAAAACACATGGGAAAATAGGAAAAGGGTAATTGCTGCAAAGTGATCAACTCCTGCAGGTACCTAGGGGCAGTGCGTAGGTGAAAGTCCACAGGAAGCCATGTCAGCTGCAGTAAACTCTGAGGGTGCCTAGGAGACAAGGCTGTAAAAGGTGACAAAACAGCAGCCTCAGAGGGGCTAAATCTCTGCATGGGAGAAAGATTTACTTTAAATCCAAACCCCACATTGCACAGAGCTGCGGTTTTTGTTTTATTTATCTTGGTCAGCAAGATAAAACTTTTTGGGAAGTACAAAAAATGCTAGAGAATTTCTGTCATAAATGCGCAGGAAAAAAATGCTTTCAGAGACATCTGATAGCTCAAAGGTTCTATCTGTGCTCACATATGGTGAATTTTCATGTACCACAAAAGCAGCCAGAAAAATGGGCAATTATCGTCAGCCATTGTCATGTTAAGTACCCTTAATGAAAATGATATAAAAGAAGGGTTCTTAAGAACAAGCACGATTTTTTAAGGCAAGTGAGTAAATTGATGAAAGAAGATGATCTTAATTTCCTGGCTTCGGTCACAGGCTGCAGGTCACAGCCATAAAAGAGCAGTTGCCGTCGAAAGTGAAGGAAGACCCGCGATCTCGGGCTGTGCCGCGGCTGCACCGCTGCCTGCGGAGCACGGGGGACGGGACAGCACAGGACGGGACAGGACAGGACGGGACAGGACAGGACGGGACAGGAAAGGAAAGGACAGGAAAGGAAAGGA
>VWYI01012243.1:255550-275173 GCA_013399455.1 Anthoscopus minutus
GGGACAGGATGGGACAGGACGGACAGGACAGGACGGGACAGGATGGGACAGGACGGACAGGACAGGACGGGACAGGATGGGACAGGACGGGACAGGACAGGAAGGGACAGGATGGGACAGGACGGGACAGGACAGGTCGGGACAGGACAGGACGGGACAGGACAGCACAGGAGAGGACGGGTCGGGACAGGACAGGATAGGACAAGGCCAGGCTGACCTTTCAGCTGCTGACAACCCAGCACATGCTGCTGCAGAGGGGCAGGTCTTTTCTGCACTGCTCGCGTTCTACCATCCGTGGGCGAGGGCAGCATTTGACAGATCTGTATGGACTCTGCAGGGATGCCCTCAGGACAGCTCACGGTGCAGACTTCACCTGGTTTTCTCCAGGTAAATGCCAGCCTCAGAGGAGCTATGGCACACATAGTAACACAGATCTGCAGCCGGGATTTGTGTGTCTCTTAAAAAATTTATTCAATCCACATTTAGAGGTTTTGCTTCTTTAAAAAAATATATATACATATATACATATATACACACCTATATGTAAATACACATACACATGTTTTTTCTGGAACAGATGCAGAATTAATTTGCTTAGTTATGTGCTGGAAGTTGGGAATAACAAAGTTTTTTGGTTTTTTCTTACAAGCCTCTGAATTAGGACACCTAAAGCTGAGAGTGCTTTGGATCCACTTGTCAAGCTTACTTTTCATTGCTGACAAAGAATTATGTGCTTTTTCAACAACACTTCTTCCACCTGGTTGTCAGCTCTGCCCCTTGTACAAATCAATTTAACCCGCCCACACTTTTGAAATTGTCCTTCCTGAGCTGTCTGTCCTGGGGTTTCCTGGGCACAGGGTTTAATGGTAGAGGATGTGGGATTAAGATTTATGAATTAGTCCCCAGCCAAGCATGTAGTGAGTTGTTCCTCAGAGCTTTGATGTCTCCAGTTCCCATCAATATTTTGGGGTAGAATTTGCCCTTCTTGTGTAATTTACATTGTTGCTCCCTTTCAAGGACACTTCAAGTTATAGGCACTTCTTCCAGGCCACCTGAGGTAGATTTATCCATCATATCCAAGCAGCTTCCATCTGCTGCTAGGCCACAAAGTGCTCCAAGGACACAGCAGTGTCTGCAGTTCACCAAGCCACACGTGCAGGGGTGCTCTCATCACACACAGGTCTGGAAGGAAGAAAGCCCAAAAAGACCAGTTACAGCAGAAAGGTTAAGCTCAGAAAGGTTAAGCTGTTATGTCTGTGATCCAAAAGAGCAGTGAGCTGAGCTCATTCCACCAAGTCTCTTGCTAATCTGGTGCTCTCAGGGGTGTGAAATATTATCAGCTGTTAGAGTTATTAACCAGTGTTAACCAGGTAGTGTGTGCACTGAGCTATGTTTAAGGTTAACTGTGCCATTAAGGGCTTACAAACTCAATTAGAGATTTTAGTGCTCAACAGCTAATGGTTAATTTCTGCAGATGTCCTGTTTCCAATTACTATTCATATATAATGTAAGCAGCATGGCATCACACTTCAACTCAGACTGATTTTTTTAATATATATTTTAGACCAGCAGAAGGTTTCACTTAATTGTAATTGTAATACCAATATTTAGTATTCCTGGAGTGTCTTTGAAATCCCTTTTAAATCTCAACTATTGGCACCTTTCCTTTTCTATTATTATCACTTTTCCCCATGTCACTTGTGCTCATCTGATCTCTCAGGGTTACAGAGATGTTCTCTGCATTGTGCCATGACCCCTCCGCCCAACAGGAGAAAGGACTGCTGCAAAGTGCTCCTTCTGCTTCCCACAGTCACACGGAGAGACTCAGAGGTTTTCTTTTTTATCTGTCATTGGAGATGACGTGGGAAGCTCACAGCCCCCAAAGTGTATGGAGGAGCTCAAATGCAGATTTAAAAGCCTACATTTGATCCTGCTGCGTTTGGAAATTTTTAAGCTACAAAATCTCTCTTGTAAGACCAACTCTGATAAGTTTCGTCAAATTCTACAGAGTTTGACTAAATTTGTAGAGAGAGGTAAGTGGAAAGTTCTGAGTCCTGGAGTTACATCCAGGTGGAAGGAAACTTGCTGCTGTCAGTAAAGAAAAAGAGTGAATAAATCAGCTCTCAACTAACGAGCCAAATAAATTCATAACTAGAATTACCCATTAGGAAAAATCAATTACTTTCCATACACACAGTTGTGATATTCTTCCTGAGAAGGACATGAACACATACCTAGCTCTGCACATATGAGTGATTTTCTGCTTATCATTAAGTCTAAGTTAAGAGTACATTTAAATTGAAATTAAATATAAGATGCCTTGGGAACTACTCATGAGCTTGAAATTCAGTCACTTAACTGCAATGTTGAACTGGGGCCTCTGGGAGAAAAGGACCCCAGGGAGATACACACCACACTAGGCTTGCAAAACCCTATGAGACAGTTTCACAAGCCCTTCCAGCCTTCTAATGACTGCGCTGTTATTAAAAAGGCATGTCCCACCTCTTCTCCTTGCCATGCTTCTGCAGCACAGCAACCAACCATGCTGTTTGGCCATCTGCATCAGCAAACTGATCTAGACAAAAAACAATCCTGAAAAAAACCCAATAATTTTCAGATGGGTGTGTTCCTTGGCTCATATGACAGCTGGCGCTATCCTGCAAAATGGAGGGGTGGGAGGACAGGGTGATCTCACCTCTTCTGGTGGCTGCAGAGCCATCAGCTGGTCAAGCTGGTAAGGAAACTCCATGTGCTCTGAGGCCTGTTACAAAGTTTGAGTCATTTGGAAAGTATTTGCTGTCACTTCTGACCTGTTTTATTGTGTATGAAATTGTGGCTGTTAGAGTCATTCTTTCAGGTACAAGAGCTTTTTGGATGATATCTAAGCAGATGTTGTTCTTTGACATTTATAGAGCTGCAGTGTCAGTGCCTATTGTGGATATTTAGGTTAATGTTAGTCTACAGAAAAGGTGTGACCCAATGATAGAGATTCCTTTTTTCTGTAAGAACCACCAACAGGAGTAATTAATTCCAGTGGTGTAAGTGTGCTCAGCCATTTTAAGCTGGGAAAGATCTGAGCAAGAGATTAACAGAAGGGAGCTACAACTCCAGCTATTAAATACAGAGGCAATGCTAAGTTCATATAAGAAATTACTATGGATGGGAATAACAGATGGTTGGGGCTCAGAATTTGTCTAGATGTCTCTGAAGCTTTGGAGTGAGATCCATCCTTCTCAGGTGTGTAGGGAATTTACACTGTGCATAAAGCTACTCTGGGCAGAGGTCTCCACTCTGGTAGTTGTTCAGAAGGAACAACTGTGGGAGGAACTCCAGCAAGATGTTAGACCCATCCTGATGCTCAGTGCTTCTTGCTCCATGACTCCCACAGAAATACAGACTATTGAGCACCTCTAAATGCCCCCCACCAAGTCCCCAAAGGGGAGAGACTCACCCACACAAGCCTGTAAATGGAAGGCAAGAGAGAGGAGGAATAAGGCATGCATGACAGATACTCATCACATTCTTCAAATCATCCATCACTGGATGAGGTTCACATGGGTTGTGCAAGTATGAACAATATGGAACACATCCAAAACCGAAGGATTCATCTATTAAAAGACAATGCGTGGCTTACTTTTTCTTTCATTTAAATTTGTGGAAATGAAGGAACAGACAATTCTGCTTAAGGAGTGATTTTCCCTTGGCATTTTCACCTCCATGAAGATATTTATTTATATCAGACATTTACTTTACAATGGCAGTGGCACCAGTTTTAAAGATCACACCACCATAGCAGAGAATAACCCCAGATCCCTACAAAGAGATAAAATCAGGAGGAGTTGAAAGGGTTTCTCAGACCTCATAGGATTTTTCCTTGCTTTTTTTTTCTTCTCTCAGTAGAAACTCAGAAAAGCACTCGAGTGAATGGCAAAGTGTCTGAGAAATATCTTGAATAATTTGGCAACCACAGTGTTCCACGTCTAATTTCATTACAGCGCATTGAATGTTTTGGGGTTTTTTTACAATGGTTTTTGCACCTTTAACAACATGTTGATTATTGCATTCTGAAATAACTCACTTCTTTAAGAATAACTTAAGTGAAAATTTCATTTAGAGTTGCAACACCTGGAGAAAATCAACATCATGTGACTTGTAGGCACTTCTAAACAGGAAATACTCCATTTATTTTTTTAGCTGTGTTTGTGTAATAAAGTCTAGCATCCAAGTGTGAGCAACACATTTTCTAGTTTTATTAAACAGCATGAAAGGATTTATTACTTCTCCACTGAATGCACTTCTGGCACCAAATGGAGCTGGACAATAATTGTCAGGCACCAAGTTTAACATTATGAGAAAACACCTTTGGTGGAGTTCAGAGTTTATAGTATAATGAAAAATACACCTAGATGGTGAAGCTTCCTTCGAGAATTTGTTTGGTGAGTATAATCTCAGGTATTGCTGCTAATAAATTGGATTCTTTGAAACAGAAATTAAAGTACTGAAATAATATCTAAGACAGTTATTTTTCTTTTCCTCCTCCAGCTATGCAAAGTTCCCTGAGAAGGAAAATAAAAACAGAGGGAACAGAGAACATTTCTTTTATCACTAAGCAAGTTAGGGCTGTGAGGTGCTCGCAAGAGCTATGTACCACATTTGGAATTTTTCTCCCTTTCTCCTCTGATCTGTCTTGAATGCTCAGCCTGCTCCTCCTCCTGTGGTTCCACCCCTGGCCAGAGAAAGGCTTGAAGGACTCTCCTCTCTCTGTTTTATTCCCTGTATTTCAAGGGAAAGTTGCCCCAGCCAGAGCAGGAACCTTGAACACGGGCTTGGCTGGAGAGGTCAATGAGTGTTTAGCGGGTGTGCAGCATTCTTGTACCCTCAGGAATTCCCCAGAAATGGAAACAGATGAGAAAAGGGAGAGATGTGGCGAAAAAAATGTGGTAAAAACTGAAATACTGCGCTTCAGAGGATGAACAGCAGGGACTAATCTGCAGCACTCTGCTTTGAGTTCCCTGCATCTCCTCGTACAGGCAAAGGTGCCTATGCTGAGTGCCTGGAAAACGTGGCAGTTTTATGCTCTCTTGACTCAGTCACAAATGACTGCTCAAAGTTGAAATAATAAAAAAGCCCTGTGTATCTCTAGGGTTCAGGGCTGACAAATTCTCCCCGCTGTCTCTGTGGAGCATTGCAACACTCGACATTTGATTTGTTTTCCACTGAGACCGGCAGTGCATGTGTTAGAGGTTTCAGGTTAACTACAGGAATGGGAATAAGCTTTACACAATCCCCAAATTAGGGGCTCTAACTAATGAAAAGCTCTCCCATTTACTGCCTTCCTCGGTGCAGAACTGCAGGCACCCCGGCACGTCCCGCTGGGGAATGTAAGGAGGTGAGGAGGGGACCAGGGGTGGGACCGCTCCCCTAAGGCAGGGAAGCACAGAAACCATCTTTATTGCCACAGTCTTTCACACCCCCTTGTAGTTACCTGTAAATTGGGTTATATCCAGGAAACCTGATTCTGTTCTGCACCGTGGGGCCCTGCGGTGCGGCTGTCACGCTCCCACCCATCCCAGAGCGCGCAGGGGCCCGCGGCTGGTGCCGAGATGCGGGAGGCGCCAGGAGAGGGCAGCGGTGCCCAGGGCTCCGCGCTGCCCGCCCGGCGCGCACCGCAGGCGGCTCCGCGCGGCCCCCGAGCCGCGGAGGGCACTGAAGGAGATTTCCTGCACCAGCCATCGGCACTCAGATGTGCTGCTCCGCTGCGCTTCACGTTGCCCGTGACGGTCAGACGGCACTTGAGCCACCACACACATAGGCATTCGTTTTCCATCCCCCGACTGCAGAGCAACCCATTTGTTAATGGGATGCAGGTTTTAAGGCCAGAAAGGACCTTTATGGCGAGGCAAAAAATTTTTAGTGGGGTCTGTTGCAATAGGACAGGGAGTAATGGTTTCAAACTAAAAGAAGGTAGATTTAGACTAGTTATAAGGAAGAAATTTGTTTACAATGAGTGTGAGGAAACACTGGCACAGGTTGCCCAGAAAGGTGGGTGGGTGCCCTGTTCCTGGAAACATTCAAGGCTAAATTGGACTAGACTGAGCAACCTGATCTAGTTGAAGTTTCCCCTGCTCATTGCAGAGACTAGATGACCTTTAAAGGTCACTTCCGACCCAAATTATTCTAAATAGCTCTTACTTGGTTACTTTAATTGCTTCTTCTGAGTTTGAATGATCCTTTTCATTTGTACTGCAGATCTCATTGGCAATGCATGAGAACCACAGGTGAAGCAAACTGGCAACAAAAGAAAAACTTGTCTACTGGTCTATGGTTCTCACAGAAGGAATGTTATAAACCACAGTCAGTAAATACATTTAAAAGTAAGATCAATCTGGAAAATTGTTTATGCTTTTATACATTAATGTCTCGATACAGAAAACAGTTATTCATATAACTGATATCACCACCCTGATAATACCATCGTGACACATTAGCTGTAGGTGTTTGCATTTTTATAGAAAGCCACATTAAGGTCTTTCAGTTTTATCTTAGGGAAGTTGCAGGACTTTATGTCCTTATGAATATGTTGATAAATGACATTTTGAGGAAAACTATTATAATTAATAGATATTATAGGATTGAGACCTGGTTATAAATAACAAGGTCATTGCTAAAATGGGGATACTTTCCAACCAGTTTTAAAGTTTGTCTAGCAAAAATAGGTCAGGCCATATTAAATGGTGTTTCAGGCAGTTCTGAAATCAGTTAGGAGGAATTGATTTAGAACTTATATGAGACATATCATGAAATTTTGCAACTTCAGGAAGCTCAGATCATATTTTAGTGATTCTGCTCTGAACATGAAAGAGCATGTTTCAAAAAGCAGAATAATAAGTGAATTTCAGAAATCAAATGCAAGAAAGACGTGGTCAGAAAATGTCCTGAAACAGTCTTTTACTTATGGGATAGGCATGTATGGCATGAATGAGCAGCAAATTTCCACAGCAGATCTTAGGGGCATGTTAAATACCTTCAGAATCCTGACTCCTCACAGATCATAGATGACTCCTTGGCAATCAGACCCCAGAGTCACTGATAAAGGCTTCCTTTGGCTGGGAAATGACTGCTTCTGAGTATTTCAGTTGCACACACAAAGGTACATACTGTATGAAGGCCTGTTCCTATGGAAAAGGGCTACTGGGATTTGAGCCATTGCTTATATTTGTACTTGGTCTGTTTTTTCATGAAGTCTATCCAGTGTGATACCAATGATAATTCCTGCCTGACTAGACAGCTCTGTGCCTGGACACTGTTCCCAGAGACAGAAAAACCTAGCCTGATTACTCATACTGGTGAGACTAAAGTGTGATAGGAGTAAAAATAATAACAAGTATTTTTAAACATGTGTCTACTTCCAAGTTTCTACACAGAAATCTAGGCCTGGCACTCCTATAACGTTTTTACAGGATGGACATTGTTCCTGTCTGATCGTTTCAGCAAAGCAGCTGAGCATGTGTTTAGATATGAACAACGGTGGGAATGGAGGGAGAGAGAAAAACATGATCAAATGTGGCTGTTCTTCCTAGGTGGACCTGGGCCCTGGAGATACTTGAGATGAGGAGGTGATCCTTAGGAATCGAGTAGTTACATTAGGGTTAGCCAGAAAAATGTTGCCTCTCAAGAAAAAAGGGAGTTGCAAAGACCTTTGTACTGGCAAAATACATAACAATAAATACATAGCCAGCCTCCAAGTCAAGTCCTCTACAGCATCATCCCCGTGGATGCATGCATGCATGTACATGTCAAAAATTCTGTCATGTCAGTGTCTGGGACTTGTGCAGGAAGAGGTTAATTCCACCTCAGCCTTTACAAAGTAAAAGCTCTTGTTATTTTTGTTTTGGTTTGGTTTTTTAAACTGTGTGAAGAAAGAGGCAGGCTTTAAATATTTGTGTAGGCTGCTTGGCAACAGATTGCACGCGATCTTTACAAAAACAATGAGCTCTCATAGAATTTACATTGTTTGAACTGGGTGCTAATGGCTCCTGACCAGTGCTCAATGGCTGCTCTGTGGGAAGAAACAGGGAGAGAGGTGTTGTATTGTGCATTGTGTGCGGCTGCTCCAGCTTTCCGAGAAAGAGGCGCTGGCAGAAGTTAAGGACCAGGGCAGGAATAAAGCCGTGGCTTTACAGCACATAAAATGCATGAGGTGGAGCTGACATTGGCTGTGTTCGTGCACTCCAGGCTGCTGTTGTGGGGTTAAGTCTGCACACACGACACGGTGCTCCCAGGTATAACCGATGGCTGCAGGTCTGTCTCCTTTGGTCTCAGGAACAGCAGCGTTCCCAATATTTTTCCTTTAGAAATGACATCTACTCGTCTGCAGCAATGGCACTACTAAGCAGATTGCAATCCTTTCCCTATCAGCTGGGATCTGATTTAAAACTGATATATCATCTGTTCAGCTGTTCAGGAAAGGCAGAGCATCCCTGTGCCTGCAGCTGTTCAAAAATAACAGAAATCAGCTCAGAAATTGTGAGGTGTCTCAAAGCAATAAGCACTACTTACTTTGTTTGTTTGTTTGTTTGATTGGCCCTTTCACCTCTAGGATACAACTGGAGCATGTTTTCTTAGGTTTCTTCCAACACTGTTGGAGCAAAACCATACTTTATCTCTCACCCAAATTTTCTTCCTGGCAGGGAAAGCGACTTTTATGCAAATATCTTTTGCAATAGCACCAAGAAGAAACCTGAGATTTTCTGATACTGAGTTTGTAACCCTTTCCATAATCTGGGGAGATTACACCACTGACAGCCTTAGGTTAAGAACTTTAGAACCATTTCTGATGATCATAGAGGGGTTAAGCACATGCAGTACCAACTGTGATACTTGAAAAGAAGACATAAAAGAGAAATGAACATGAGCATGTCTGATACTCTATCTTAAAACATGCACAAATAAAAACTCTGACCACTGTTGCTTCACTTTTACAAGCCAAAATACAGGCATTGCTTTCTGTTTATACAGGCAATAATGAAACCACATAGCTTTCCTGAAACCACCTCCACATGAAGACACATGAGTGTAGCAGTTCACAAGAGCTGGGAAAAGTAAGGCATAGTAAACCAAGAGCATCCAGTCCTATAAATAAGATAATATGAATTCAGAGAAATTAAATTACTTCCATACACTCATGTACCCCCTAAGCCACAGACAAAGCCAAACTAATATCCAGACTTTTCAAATTCAGGTGCTCTGAACTAAGTGAATGATGCTGATAACATTCTGTAGGTGAGCCACTATTTGTGTTCCAGCTCTCAGAACACACCTGAATGGGGAAGATGAGCTCTTGACAAGTATCACCTTGTAGCAGGGCACCCACTGGCTCCCTTAGCCTCTCTTTGCAGATACCATGTCAATGGTATGAGTCTTAATGAAGTTACATAAGAGGAGCAGGAGGCAGTAGCTTCTTGTGCACAGATGTGTATGACTCGCAGAAATAATGCTGAACAAACCAGCCATTCACATGCTCGTGTTCCACCAACAACACTCTTCTGTTTACTCCCATATTTATTAATTCCATAGGTGTATATACAGGTACACACACGATAGTTTCATACATATCTTTGGCAGAGAGGCCATTCAGGTTAGGTATAGACACGGGTATGAACTGTGCTGGAACAGTCATCTAGCAAAGTGAATTTTCAAATGTTGTGGCATTGACTATAAACCTCACAAAAATGGACTGTGTGATTTAGTGACTGTCTTGCTGAATTGACAGAAGAGGATTAAATTATGACTATCAAACCATGCACCTTTTTCAGTGGATCTAACCACAATCTGTTTGATAGTGACAAAAAAAATGCCGGCTGCCAGCAGCTTTGTAGCTTTGTGAATGAGCGAATTAGTTCCCACTGGCTGAGCACTAACTGCATACTGTTATCACTTGACAGTTGCTGTTATGACTTTTGCTTTGCTCAATGGCTTCATTTTCCAAGGCAGAAACCTGTAAGGAATGGAATTAAAATACTTTGACCTAGTCTGTGCAAGAGCTGGAAAAATGAAAAGCAATACTCTTTCAAGATAAACCTCACAAAACTAAAGGCAAAGGACCATTAGGCAGATCCTCTGATATGGCTTTTATTTTACAAGTCATTATACTTCACACAATTAACCCACTTTTGAATAAACTGTACAGTTAGTATGGCACATCTTCTAGAAAGGCACGCTTTCTCTCTGAAGACATTAAGAGTTGGCAAATCATCATTTCTCTGGATGACTGACTCACTATTAAAATCTCCTCATTTGGATTCATCTTGGCTTCAGCTTCTGGCCATTGGTTTTTGTCTTTCTTATCCCCAGTGCATTTTAAAACCCCTGAAGGCCTGGTGTTTTCTTCTTAAGAAGGAAATTAACTGTGTGTGTGAAGAGCCCTGAACAGTTTGCCTCTTCATCAAACACTTCAGGGATGTTTCTCACCAATGATCACAGGAAAGAGCTCCTGGACATACATGTATTTTAAAACCAGTTGTGCAATAAAAGGCAACAAGATTTGTAAATGCCGCTAAAAATCACTGAACACAAAGGGTGTATTCACCCTTTCCTCCAGTGTGCCTATATGTGGTCACCCTTTTACCTCATCCTGGAATCTCAAAATGCTCCCATAAAAGTTCTTTCATATCAAATGGGATAAGCCATTGACCTATGGAAACATACAAAAGACAATCTTTGAGTTTCAAGTTTGGGACCTTTTCGCAGTCTTACTAGAACTTTAACAAAATTGGGAAATTTGTTAGATTTTTATCTCAACAGTTTTGCAATACTGGAAATAAATATTGCTGTAGGGACTTCCATTCAAACCTATCACTTGCAACTCTGTTAGTTTTGAGAGGTAGAAGATTGCACTAAATGCCTTTTCTGGTCTCTTTGAAGGGGAGAATTAAGGGTATTTTCAATCTTCAAAATTTCTTCTGAAATTAGACCAGCTGAATTTTGCACTGTGGTATCTATGATCATCTGCCAGTTCAAGTCAAGGGAGCTGCAACATAAATAGATGTATTTCTAAGCCTCACTCAGAAGCAAAGTACAAACAATTCCATCAAAGCTGACTTAAGTGAGGATGCCTCATACTTTTGCCTTCCTTTTTAACTGTTGTTCATTTTTGCAAAGAAGTTATTATAACAGGGAAAACAATGCATAAATCCATACAAATCCATCCCTTTTTTATCCCTTCAACCCAACTGTGATACAGGAGGGACTGGCTAATGCAGAGGGAGGTTGGACATAGGGAAAGGCAACGTTAATGAAATCCTTACACTGAACTATGGGCAAGTTGTCATTTCAGCCTGCATTTCTGTGCTCATGCACACGCCAACACCTACAAACTGAGCACAGAAAGTTCTTTTTGGTACTGCATACTGCAAGATATTGCTGCTGTTTTCTCTCCAGATTCCAGATTTTTCTGTTAAAAGGATGGGTTTGATATCCAGAGCTTGATTTGGAAAATGCATTTGGAAAAGAGGACAAGAATAGATCAGAAGGAAGCAGGCAGCCACTTTTCACTAGAAACAGTTCCTGACTGGGGTGCTGCTCTCCAAACCAACACTGAGGGCCCTGCTGACCACAGCAAAGCAAGGACATCAAAACCTGCTTAAGTAAAGGCTCCACTGTGTGACCTCTAACGTGACTTGTAAGGTGATTAGTATTTAAGGGCATATTGGTTAGAGGATGACAAACCCTGACAGCTTGCAATTAACTGTGCTCAGGTGAAATACCATCAACCACGACTTCTAAACTGCCTCTCAGGCACCACAAGGGCATTCCTGGCACTCCTCAAGGTCACATTTTGAAACATGATAAAGAGAAACTTTCTAAATCATCAACTTCCTTCTGCTAAGGAATGACTGATGGGTTTTAATTCTCCTTATTTTCAGAGGCTTCTGGCAGAACTGTGATATTAAATATTCAGTGAAATATAAGTAAGGTTTGAAAATGCCTGCTCTGAAAGAGCTTGGAATCATTAGTGAGTGCATCTCATACTGCAAAAGCCTCCATCTGGCAGGTTATGCATCAGAGTCATCTATTTCGTACCTCAAAAAATTATTAGTTTATTTATCAGCTAAGGGTACATCCCCTCCATTTGAAGCATTATATATTTCTGTTACTTATCAAGCTAACAGGGAAGGTCAGGGAAGACAGCTCTACTCACATCTCTTTCATAATCAAACTCACTTGCCATTAGATATAGAATGGAAACCCCTTCTTCAAACAGAAACAAACAAATAGGAAAAGGTTGAATTGCTTTGGAAGGGTGCTGCATTGACAGGCAGTTTAGCTGAATGTTGCATTTGAAGAATATTTGACATCTCCAGTGCTGTGAAAGAGGTCAGGCAGTTCAAAAGAAGCCTCCTTGCTTCCTGGCTTCAAAGACACCAATTCATTTTGTTACTATGGTGAAGTACGCAGAATAGATCACACATAATTCATTCCTCCACAAACATTGTATTGCAAAAATATACTGGTTGTTTTCTGTAATACCAAATATTATTTCAGGGCTTGTAGATTTTGTATCAGACAACTTATGACAGGAAATTACAGAAAACTGTAATATACAAGAGATTTGAAATCTGCAGATGGAAAGTTGTGTTTAAAAGTCAGCAATGTTTGCATTGTTTATAAAGCAACTGCAACTGCAGTGCTTGAACACTAATAATTACATGCTGCCAATCCTAATATTCATGGGGTTAAAAACAGACCAGGCAATCTTCATTTTCACTTGAAGCATTCATTTCTGGTTGGCGTTGGAAAAGGCTGATTTATAATTTACTGCATATTAAATATTTGTAGTTATGTCCAGAAATAGTCTTTGCCAGGCCTATTGCAGAGGCCTTGACTTGTATCTCTGGGGTATACAGTGAATGTACCACATGTTTCTCTAACCAAGATAAATTCAGGCTAGCCACGATGAATTGAAGGTAAGCATTGTGCAGGGATGGCCACCCCTGAGCAGCATTCAGCTGGATTGCTTCTTCCTGCACAACTTCACCAGCTTACACTGCTCTGCAGGACCCTACTGCCACCATTGTCATCTGCAGAGACATCCACACACCAAGCCACTGCTTACTGCCCCTCTCTCCTTCCATGCAGTAAGCCCTGACACAGAGCTGCCCCCTCCATTTCCTGGGTTATTGTTTAAGGCACTGCTTGCACCAGGCTGGCATCGCTACCTTTGCATGGAGACCATGAAACTCATGTTATGGGAGCAGGTTCTAAAGAGATGGAAAATCCTAGGAGATGCTCAGATGCTCTCAAGGTGAAAGCTTTGCTTCTTTGGTCTTTTCCTTGGCCTTTAGGCTGCTACACAACATCTAGAGCTGGAAAAAGGATCCCTTTACTGGTAAACATTGCAACCTTTGTTCAGTATCTACTGGGGAAACAAATCTTCATAGCGTGCTGGAGCACACAGAAGGGAATCTGAAGGTCCTGAATTCAGCTGGTCACAGACGAGTGAGAGCAAGTCAGGCTCAAAGGGGAAGAATTATACAATACTGTCACATGGATGGGACAACTGCATCCTGCATCCATCAGAAACAGAAGGAAAACAGAAGCAGAATAAGGGGAAAAAAACAATAAACAAGTTTCCAAAAACTAGATGGAACTTTTTCTGCGTCAAGTCCTCTCTGAATCAAGGAAGAGTTTTGTCCTAGTAAAGGGAGATTTTGAATGAAAGGCTCATGGCAACAGAAAGAAATCAGCTCCACAAGTACATAATATTCAAATGAGTTTTACATAACTACTCTCCTTTTCTTCCAACTTTCATCTGCATGAGAGAACGGCAGAAAACCAAACTGAATGTAATAAAACCGGCCTGAAGGCCAGGGAACAGCCTTTCCCACTGCCTCTGTCAAATAAAGCACACATGTTCTCAATAAATCACACCTTAAAATAAACCACACTTATCAAAGAAAATGAAAAACCAGCAGAGGGAGGACTGAGAGTGACCCACACAACCCTGCTCCTACCACACCAGCTGTCCTGATGAAGAATCAGAAGGAAATCACTGCTGCAGCTCTAGCACATGAAAGCTGTCCCTGTGATCCCACCCCATCACCCCAAAAGACCCAGACTTGAAAATATCCAAGTACATTTTGTTACCAAGTCAGTCCAAACAAACTTTATCTTAGTAGCAAGAAAATAAAACAAATTCACCTTCCAAGTTAGAAGCCACCGTAACTGCTGGCATAATTCATGGACTGTGTGATGAAACTTATACATGGCATATAAAGACCTTCCAGCAATTTCCATAGTCTGTTTATTGCCAGTATGTCACAACAGTTGCTGTGAATCACTGTGGTTCATCAGTGTGGCCTATGTGGTGGGGAGTCAAGGAAGGAGGAGACACAGCAGAGGGAGACTGCTCAAAATCCAGAGCTTGTAAATATGCCCAGTGGTACACTGAGTCATCACCCCTCTTCTTCTCTTACCATCTGAAAGGGACTAAGAAGCAGATGGGTCCAGTGGGGCACAATACTCCTATTTCTAAGCTGGTATTCATTTTATTGATTATATATATTTTATAAATTAATTCACTGCTAGTTATCATTCTTTGGCTAGACAAGTAGTCCACACATTTTAGTGTACACTCCCTTTCCTTTAAAGAAGTCATAAAGTACTTATATTTCATAACATGGTTTTTTTGCACATGATCTTACTTCCTCCAGTTGCTTAATCCTCTTATTATATTATTCTGTGTCTCCTCTTGACTTGGTTGAATTAGACTGTCTTTTTCTCTCCTGACTTTTTTTGGTGTTTTGCTTTGAAAGTCTGTTTTACATGGTACCCCTCCCATTGTTTACATGTGTGTGGGCAGAAGAGCCAGACTATGGGGTGGCTGCTGTCAGACAGGGTAATAGAAAATAAATCTTCATTTACTTGTTCATCTCGGAGAGCTAATAAGTCTTTTCTCTGAGCTGGCCCTCCTCGGTATTTCAGATACGGGCTAAGCAAGGAAAATGTTGATGAGACCTACAGTGGTATGATTATTGCCTTATAATGGAGTGACCACTCAAGTCAGGTTGTAATGTATCTGTAAAATACAAGAGTTAAATAAGAATGTGGATTACTTTTCTGCGTTACAGACTTTAACTTTCCTCCTTTTTTCTCATTCACCCATCAGGTAAGGCAGCATTCATTTTCAGTCCTCTTCCTGTAATACTTCAGAAAAAGGGTTAAAAATTGAGTGAGATCCTCACATGCTGTGCAGGCCCTTTAACAAGCCAGAAGCATATGCAAAGACTCAAGGACTATGCCAGTAGTTCAGGGGCAGGACTCAAATGCCCACCACCTTTCCTGAAACAAGTCATGGGCAGAGAAACACCTCCCAGACCTGTGGCATTCAACAAGGACATTTTGGGAATGGAGGCAGAGGGAGGTCTAGAAAGGATCAGTGGAAAGTTGCTTTTGTAGCTTTTTGGTCAGAGCAGCCATGGATGGCTGAGGCATGGGTGGATAGGAAGTTACACTTCTCTGAGGTTTGGGTTGAAATGCAAGATATTTTCACCTATTGCAAGATAGATAACACCTTTTCTGGTCACCATTGGTTTGGAACAATTTTAAACAAAAGCAGGAAAAAATCCTTCCCTAGAATGACGGCTTTTATATGGAGAACTCTGTTTATAAGACAAAGCAAATTAGCTACAATTGCATAAATACCTTCCTTCATTTCAGAAACAGCTTCCTGTGTCAGATATCTTCGCTTGCCATTTCAGCAGGAATCACAAGGTACCCTCAAAGTGGACAGGCACAAAGCTGAGCTGTAGAACTTGATGGCTTTGTTCCTACCATTACACAACCTTCAAGTGTAAATTTTCTTTTTAAACTGAGAATTCCCCTTAAATCACTCACTGGTAGGATAGGCAAAGGATTGGAAACGAAAAGATTTTTAACATCTTTATTCTGCATACACTAAAAAAAAAAAAAAAGGCTATGCAGAAGAGTGGTAGGTTAACTTCCTATCAGACTCCCTACCTTCTCATATGTGACCAAACTTTTTTTAATAAACCTGCTATTATAGTTCAGAGTCTCTGCCAAGTGTTTATAGCATTGCCCTAAGTAACAAGTCTGAGCCAAGGGACTTAATTAAATCTAACCTGCTTTTTCAGTTATAGAATAGTCCTTTAACATCAAAAGGCAAGTGGACTTTGTTAATAAAATCTAAAATCACTTCTTGTTTAAGAGAAGTTCTCTACTCCCCACTGCATACAATCAGTTACTTCTTAGGAGGCATATAGTATTTTCACAGATAATTTCCACAAGCCTTTACAGAGTTTACAACAACATAACATTTGATGTTCTAGTTTTATATGAGAATCTCAGATTTCATACTTCCTTGCTGACTTACAGACCCCAGAATGCAGGGAAGAACTTAAAAACTGAAAGAAAAATATTTATACAGGATGCCCTGAAGATCTTACAATTTTTAAATGTTCTTACAACTTCAGAGGCTTACCTTTCTATTTTGGAGGACTTGGTTCTGCATGTATCACAATGCTTTTTACAGTTATCTCAAAGGAAGTTCTACATATGAGGAATTCTGCTAAGTCCTCATATGTAAAGCTGACTACATACGTGAGCTTACAAAGCTGACTTGGGGAAGGAAGGTGCTGGAGAGCCATCTCAGAGTCTTGGATGGACAAATGCAGGTGACATGGCTGCTGCCTCCCCGCACACAGCTGCATGCCTGCTAAGTGAAACTGCATCAGGGTTTTCATTCACAGCACCTCATGGCCCATGCTCTTAATGTAAGATCAGGTCAATGCAGCTTATATTGATGTGCTGGGCTAGAAACTGGAGTAATCAGACCTGGCAGACAGACTGAACTCCAGGCTGAAGTCCTGCCTGACTCGCTGGCAAGAGGACAGGCTGCTATGCTGATGGGTTTGCCTCCATTGGCACAGGAAGAACTGGCAGCCCCAGCCTGTGCTGCTGCTTGATGACACCAGCCTCTGCTATTGTGCCTTCCAAGTACAGGGCAACACAGAGCAGGTGTTTCCCATGAAACCATTCCCAGGTAAGAATGGTTTCATGCCCTTCTCCTCTCTCTAAGCGGAAGTTTTAACTTCCCTGTACTCACAATGTTAATCATTTACGTCTTAAACCCAGCCTCTGAGACCCAGACTGTGCAGGTCAAGTGCAGCTACCTGGCAGGCCTGGAGATGTCAGTGACTTGAGCTGCACCCTCAACCACCAAGAGAGTGGAGCTGGGCAGCTCTTGCATGAGGACAAGGAGGAGGGTGAAGGCAGCAATTAGCTCTAGGGAAATCTGCAAGAACCATGAATCACAACTGTAACATCACAGGTCAGGTGGGGCTGGAAGTGAAGAGTTACAGCAGAAAAAGTGTGGCCAGCAGGTCCAGGGCAGTGACTGTCCTGTACTGGCACTGGTGCAGCTGCACCTTGAATCATTTTCAGTTTGGGGGCCTTCATTGCAAGGAAGATATTGAGGTGATTGTAGAGCTGGAGTACATCCAGACAAGGGCAAAGAAGATGGTGACAGGTCTGAAGCACAAGTCTTGTGAGGAGCTGCTGAGGGAGCTGGGAGGGCTAGTCTGGAGAAAAGGAGGCTCAGGAAGGATCATGTGCTGTGTACAATGAACTGAAAGGAGATTCTAGACAGGCGAGAGTTGTTCTCTTCTCACAAGTAACAGATGATAGGACAAGAGGGAATAGTCCCAAGTCGTTCCAGGAGAGGTTTAGATTGGATATTAGGAAAAATATTAGAATATTAGATATTGGATATTAGGAAAATTTTCACTGAAAGAGTTGTCAAGCATTGGAAAAGGCGTGGAATCACCATCCCTGGAGGTATTCAACAGACTCATAGATGTGCCACTTAGGGACGTGTCTTTGTGGTGGCCCTGACAGTGTTAGTTTGATGGGTGAGCTTGAAAGGTCATTTCCATCCCAAACAATTCCAGATCTATGAGTCTGTTATTCTGCTGCTGAAGGTTGCAGGTTGATTTGCTTCTCCTCATTTATTTGTCTGCATTTCATACTGCCTCCCTTTGTCCAGCTGGTGTGCTGGCCATAACAGTCAGCCACTCTGAGGTCTCACAAGCAGGCTAGTGCAGAATGGAAAAGGCTATTTAGAGAGCTCATGACACGCCAGCTCCTGGAGGATGCTCACACACAATGGGGCAAAGCCTCAGCTGTCTCCATCTGGTACTGGGAGCAGTTCTGCTTCAAGCTGCAGTGTGGATTAGGGATCTCCAGCCACCTCTGGCAGGCAGTAACTGATGCTGTGAAGTCATTCACTTGTTTTTCCCACAGCCACACTTGCTCATTTTTCAGCTCCACTTCTAAATGTGCTATTGATGCATTCAGCTCACTTGGATATTACCTGGAAGAAAACAGGTCCTCCCAGTGTAAAATGAAGGCAAAGAGTGGCATTGTGATTTGTGCAAATTTATCTGAGTTCAGACACTTTTTCTTTTCCACAAGCTGCTTTTTCTGCTCCTTACATTCAGGTTTCTGAACTCTTTGTCATGGCATTCATGTGTCCTTACACCTGTGCAAAACCTTCCAGTTTTGGTATGTAATGAGCTGAAGACTGCCTCAGACTCTTGGAGACTGCATTTTGGGATAGCTGACTGCTGCATGTTATAGTGGTGACGAATCATTACTAGATGCTTAAAGGATGACTTTGCCTTCTTACCATCTCCATCTGATTTTGAGTTGTAATGGCAAAATCACCAGAGGAGGCTGTGGGAAGAGCGCTGCATTCCTGAGCTGGGTGAAACAACTGGTTGTGCAGAGCGTTTGCTTGGGATCACATAAACACTTCAGACTTGAAAGAGCCACAGTTTTTAGATCCCAGTTTGTTTATATTTAACTTTGTAGATTTTTGCTTACATGTTTTGCTAGTCTAAGTCTTGATGCTATACTGGTCTGACTTGATCATGTCAAAATTTGCTGTTTACCGGCACGAAGACACAAACAGTGGTATACTGCAATGAAACGCCTCGTATGCAAATGAAATGCTCGTGCTGTTCATCAGGTTTGTAGAGAGCAGATTTCAGTGACACCCAAGGGCCTTGGTAACAATTACTGTCCAAGCTGGTTGAAAAGCAGTGTACATGAAGACAGTTCAATGTGAGAATTCACCTCAAATGAAATTTGAGAGCCTGAACAGACTGCCAAGAGCGAGCTAAATCAGTATGCAACTCTAAGTGTTTTTAATGTATACTGGCACTGATTTCATCCCCCCGAGGAAAACCCCTCTGCGGCTCATACTTTTATTCTTCCATTGCAGCCGTGGGTGCATGACACTTGTTCTGGGGACCATCCTCCTCCGGTCCCTAGGTACAGCAGGAGGACGCTCGGCGCTGCCTCGTCAATAAAAGCGTTTTGATGGGGAGCGCACAGAGGCCGCTGCGGCGGGACGGGCGCGGGGTCCCCGCAGTGCCGGGGCCGGCCCTGCCTACACCCGAGGGGGCGGCCGGAGCGGGCCCTGCCCGAGCGCCGCGGGGCCGGAGCGGGGCCTGGCCTGGCCGCTGAGGGGAGGAATGGGCGGCTGGCGCGGCGCTGCCGGCGGCGGGGTCACGGCAGACCCCAGCCCGCTCCGCCCCGTGCCAC
>VWYI01012243.1:275416-321515 GCA_013399455.1 Anthoscopus minutus
CGGGGCCAGGGGAGGAGGTCGGCGGGGCAAAGTTTCCCCCGAGCGCGACGCCGGCCCGTCCGGCCGCGGAGAGCCCCGGCGCTGGGGCGAGCGGCTCCGGGGCAGGGACGGGGCGCGGGGGCTCCGCAGATCTGGGGATGCTGTGGGGGTGGCACTGTCGTGTCCCCCCGGGGCGGTGATGCCACCCACGGCCTCCCCCGAGGACCGTCGGGGCGGGGGTTGCGGGCTCTGGCTGGGCTCGGGGGAGATCGGTGAAGCCGGGCGGTGCCGGGCTCACGCTGCCGTGGGGTCCCCGTGGGGTCCCCGTGGGGCCTGGCCGCGGAGCCCCAGCCGCGGCCAGAGCCCGCCCGCCGCTCCCAGCGGACAGCTGGGGTCACTCGGCCGCGGTCAGGGCGAGGCTCCGCGTCCGGACCACCGCGATTTGAAGCGGAGATGATGACTATCCGAGGACTCGATTTAATGTATCTTCTAATAAACTACTGTTGAATAATACTATAAATAATAGTTCAACTACTGTTGAATAAGCATGGACAGGGCTTTTGGATAAACCATCTACGAGATGCTCTCAACAGGCTGTGCAGGGAGAAGGGATGCAAATACCTGGCTCTGAATGCAGATTGGTCTCAATGTAGTAGTGGTAGTTGTATTTATTCCAAAGTTATATTTGCCCCTCACCAGGTAACTCCTTGTCATTGAAAAGTACAGCAAGATTCGATGGAAGAGGAAAAAACAAGCAGTGGTTTTTGGGAGAACAACTTGTTTAATGTAACATACTGATCTTAATCAATAGCTCACATAATACTGTGATGTATCTTCATGTTCCATAAAAATGATAGACTTGAATCAGAGGTCATTATCTCTTCCTGTCTATGCATAATTATATTAAGGCACTGTCTGTTGGCGGAGCAGTGCAATTGCTGGAAATTAGTTTTGGTTTGGATTGATTATAGTAGATATATAATTTATCAGGAAAGAGAGTCAAATTAGCCATTCTTTTAGCTCTGATGTGGGGTCACTCCACATCATTTTGACCTGCATCATCCTAACCTCTGAAATTCAGGTTTTGAGCACAGTCAGGGCTGTTGATTCCAGGTTGCACTCCCCTTGGGTTTTGATAGTCTCTCATTACATTGTAGTTCTGTGTTTCTGGCTTCTGTCTGTCCTTTTTCGATTCTCTATGTTAACATGGCTGTCCTGCCTCTGATTTCTTGTTGTTTAAAACTATAGTAATTTAACCAAGTTTAATCTTTAATTCATGGACATTTTTGAAAAGGAATACAAAAGTTATCTGTTCTTAGAAAGAGTAATATGTTTTTGGATTTGCCTCTCAATCATTTGTGAGAGAATGGTTAATTTCCCTTTCTGAAACTTAAAATGCATGTATCCAGATGCACACAGCCTTATCTAAAATTCCTGTAGTTGTGTAGGAGAATGTCATCCTACAGAGCAAATTCCTTTGAATGACATTATGTTCAAGAAAAAAAACCTCCTGTTCTCTTCTTACCATCCAAGAGAAATTTTGAACATATATTGATTTTCACCTTGCTTGCACTACTAAATAGGTTTTTAAGAAGTTTCATGCCTCACGTGAGCTCTTACAGGGCAGAAAAAACATTTGTTCTCAGGTGCTGCTCCAAAGCAAGTGATAATAGCTGCCAAAAAATATGATTTGTAACGCATA
This sequence comes from Anthoscopus minutus, assembly GCA_013399455.1. NCBI lineage: Eukaryota > Metazoa > Chordata > Aves > Passeriformes > Paridae > Anthoscopus > Anthoscopus minutus. The sequence goes on from VWYI01012243.1 coordinate 277,098, forward strand.
ATTCTCACACTGTCTTCTAGAGATGAAAAACATTTTACAGATGGTGAGTCTGATACTCGTGAGAGTGTGATTTTTGTCGCTTGGGAGCTTGGTGGCAGAGCATGGTGCTTCTCTTCAGAACAGTTTATTGTAAAATGGCAGCATATGCTCTGTGCTCATATGTAGTAATTAAACTTGCATCTGCTTTATAATTCAAAATTCGTTCTCTCCTCTTAAAACAGTGCGATCTGAATCATTGCCAGTATCATTGTCTATCAGTTGCAGAATCAATAATTGCTTTGATGTGCAAGAAAGTCAAGAGTTTAGGATGAAGAACTTGGTGAGGACAGCACAGTTTCCATCAGCACCATCAGACCCACACAGAGCCCTGCTGCCCAGAGGCACATGAGGGACCTCATGCAGTGAAGGTTGCTGTCTGCTGCTGCATCTCCAGCTTCTGCAGCACTCCCTTGTAACACCAGCTGTGTTTAGAGTATGAAGTATGATGATTTGTCTTCCAGAATGCTCCCATTCAGTGGGGCATTTTGCATATAAGGAGGTGCCTTTCCTCTGGGGAGCCCATCATGTTAATATAGACCCAAGAAGGAGTAAGGAGAGAATGGGAGGCAGCAGCTAAATGTTTGCAGATATGAACAACACATGCAAACACTGGTGTGTCTGCAAGCAGGGGTGGGGAGACTTCTGGGGTGATGCACAGAGACAGAGAAGTGTGAGGTCTGCAAGGCAGATAGAGGCAGTACAGCCATGCTGTGTCCGGGTCATCCTGCCCAAGTGCTGATGACTGCGAGAAAGGGTCCTGAGCAGCCTAGCTGGTATTAAGGTTTCTGCAGGAATCACACAGACATCTGCTGTAGTAGTTTTCCATAGCCTTTCTGCCTCCGTTTTGAAAACTGTTTATTTCTCTTGAAAATGTCTTCATTATGTCTTAGTTAGCTATAGAGCATTGCTGACATAGAATTCTATTTGAAGATAGCATATGTTGTTTCAGTCTGTTGCATCTTCCCTCTCTAGTTTGGTTGTTCCACATCCAGGAAGAATCCAAGATCTCTGTTACTGGGAAGTGTCTGCTCTCACAAAGATGTTTTTGCGGTGGTATGATCCCACCAAATTGAGAAGATGTTGTAGGTGCCTATGCTGGCTGCAGAAGTAGCTTCAGGAACTGTATGTTCTGTCATGTAACTAATGGGTGAAACTCTGTGGGTTTTTCAGCTTTTTCATATGGAGACTAAAACTGACAACAAGGGGCAAAATTTACTAAATGGGCTGGACTTGGGGGTGGAAAAAAAGAATTGTTTTAAAAATGGAATTACATCTTGATATTGAGGCATATAATGATGAGCTTCTATTTTCCCTTTCCATCAAGAGATTTTCTATTTTATTTTTTAAAAGAAGGAAGTGACATTTCAAAACTCTGTCAGCTAAGTGATGCTAAAAGCCAGGCGCAATTCTCCCGTTCTCAACAGAGGTGATTTCAAAGAACAGAAGCAGAAGTGACAATCTAATGGAGAAGAGGAGAGAGGAATATAAAGAAGGAATAAGCATGAAGTGTGGTGATGCACAAACCAAGTTCCTCCCTCCCGGTCTGTTCGGTTTCTAAATGCATTTAATAAACTGATACCCTTGTGCTCATTGTTCTGTTTGTGTGTTCTCCATAGTGAATTTCTTCACATACCGAGAGAGAAAAATGGAAAGCCTGCACAGAATGTAGGAGTGCATCATCAAGCAGGGGAATGCTCAATAATTAATTTCCTGCCCGGAGATGGATTTTTTTCCTCTTTCTTTCATTACAACGCCATTGGGAACACTGTGTTACAATACAAGAATATTTTAAAATCTTCCCTACTGGAAGCTTGATTTAGGACTATCAAAAATATACTTCCTTATGTGGTGAATTGCACTTGCTAGAAAGAAGCAACATCCTCATCCTCTTTTGGGTGGTATGTTGGTTGTGTGCTTTGAAGTAGTCTAAATGTGTGTTGAGTAGTACATATCTTTCCTTACATTCCTTGGAATGAAATATGTAGAGATTAATAATTGTGCAGTCAGATGTGTTGTTCATCTCTGTCAAACAAGTGCTTCTACCCCAACTTTAAAATAATTATGGTTTTAATGTTCATTTTGTATATTTCTGATAGAGTAGGTGGGTTGGGGTGGTAGAACTCTACCATTCTGCTGTCAGAGGGCAAGCCAAGGTCCTGCTGCTCGTTATTTCACTACTCACTCAGGGTTTGATCCAGAACTCACAGAAACCTGTACATGTTTATTCCTTGGTTTCTGTAGATTTAGATATTTTATTTAGTCTCATTGTTGCTCTGCTTAGGGATTCATGGCCTTCAAAAGTATTTGGAGGGCTACACAAGAATGTACTGTAGCATTGACAGAAATGATAAAAAACAAGGGTGACAGACTAGAAGAAATAACCTGAACCAGCCCCATTGGTTCTCCATCCTTCCCAATAATTTATATCTCTGGATGGATCACGTAGTCATAAATTCCCAGCACTCTGATTTTGCTTGACTTACTGTTTGGATCCTTGAGATCTAGACTTTATAAGCTTTGGACAGTAGTAACAGTAAGTGTCACTAACATGAATCTCAGCATCTTGTGAGGCAACAGATTCTTAAGCCTCTGTCTCAAGAAGTAATACAAATGCTTATCTCACAGAAGTTAAATCTGGCAGTGGGAGTATCTATAAATCTTCACTTTGCAGGGGCTTGAGCATCTCTTATGGATGACCAAAAGCAGGTGCTATAGTTAGTCTTGAAAATGTTTCTCCCTGTACTTTTATTTTTATTTCTGTATGAGGCTTATTTTTAATGACTTTTGCACTTAACTACAGAGAGTAATAATTTTCCTTTAATTACAAGTTGCAGCAGCATTCAACTTGTTTGCTATAGTTTGACGTGCTTTTCACATACATGGAATTTCACAAGTAGGAGGAAACCTTTTTAATGTATCCATTCATTCTGACAAAAGTAAGATGCTATAACTGTTCATTACTTTAACTCTTCTATAACTTGTCATCATACTCAGCAGGATTTCATTTTGCCTGTAGTCATGTTCATTTAGTGGTGTTCTTTGTAGATTCAGGTGATACTTGGAAAGATTAAATTGTCTGGAGAACCTTAGGCAAAGCACTGTACAACTAAAAAGCGAGATCCTTTTCTGTATAAAAGTGAAGTTAAATAGGCCTGAGAATTATAAATGTGAACCCCAAAATAAAGATTCAGATCGAGGTATAAGAAGCCAAAGTTAATGCTGGAAACCTAAGTCCTAGTGGGAGTGGTCTTTGTAAGGGCAGTGTCTTACCTGACAGTATTTGTCAGCAATGGAAGGAAGACTTACCTGCTCCAGATGTAGGAAACCCTGGCATTGAAATAAAGGAGCAGTAAGAGGTGAGACAAAGTGCAGATTGCATGTTTCAGCATGCAATTTTAACAAGGTTAATGTGTGATTTCTCTAACAAATTAGAGGTCTGGGCTCTCTGTACCATTGAATGGACAAAATGACACCAAATTCAAATCATGCCCGGTAGCTCCACAGTCACATGAACTCACTCGTGTACTGACACTTTGTCTTAAGAGAGCCTCTGTTTGGGAACTGCCAAACCTGACTCAAGGCACGGGGTTGATGTGCTGTCACTTGCCAACATCACCTTCTCTGTCTTTCCTGCGTGAGCTGTTGTTCAAGTGCTCACCAGCCTCAGCATTAGGAGAGCTGGTGAGACCTTGGATTGTATCACTTGCCTGAAGTCATAGTTTAAGGATGATAGTCTTCAAAACACTGTGTTAAAACTAGCAATGATTTAAAAAGATGGACTTACAGTCCTCCTGCTTGTTTTTTATTTATCCCACTTGACTTAGACAGAAATTGAGACAATTTCTTTCTCCAAAGGACAATTTACCTTCTGAAGTATGTGTAGCATTTATTTTGAAAGTATTACAAGGAGATGAATTGATTTCCTTTTTCACTTTTAAAGACAGACTTCTGTTGGGCTAGGAGAAGCAACCGTGGGCATTTTGGCTTGTCAGTGCCCATTTAGACATTATTTGTTTATGTCCTAAGTTGTTGAACCTTACTGTTGTTTCAGAATGATTCTTAAGGGCATATGTCAAAAGGGAAAGAGCCAAATATCTGTCTTGCCATGTAGAAGTCAAAATGATCTAAAAAATGTATTCAGGAGTAGAAATTATCAGATAAGCAGTGTGAATTGTGTGTCAGTGATGGGGTAGTGAAGGGCCTCGCAACACCTTGTAAGAAATAAGTGTCTTTTTCTACATGTCTCTGTACCTGTTATTCTGTTTTTATATCTCCCCAACCAGTTAAATACAGGGACTGTAAGTGGAGGATTTCAGGATGAATTTTACTTCATGATAATTGCTGCATATTTCTGTGCAGAGAGCTGAGCTGTATTTTAGCTGTAGTTTGAGGCTACATAGCCATGAACAAAAGTTTAAATTGGCATCTTCTAGGGATGGTCTTAATAGCAACAGCCTGGGTATCTACAGAGTGAATGCCTGCAGACCTGTAAGCTTTACACAGAGGATTTCTTTATAAAACCAGAAATCCAACTGAATCTGAATAGATGTTATCAAAAACACTTGAAATATAACTCTAATCCTGTGCCCATTACTTAATTTGATAGTGTGATTCAAGACATATTTATTATAATAATATAATACTTTGAGGGATTCTCTTAACTTTCCACTAATTCATTTCAGACATAAAATAAAACATTTTAGGCCATAATACCTTGAAAATTACTCATGATATTGGTCAATGTAATTTAGACCTAGTATATTTGTGAAGAGTAAGTTACCTTTTTTTTAATACTCTTAATATTAGCATCTCTTTCTGTTAGCAGTCAGAAATGAGACCTTTCTAGACTTTCTAGCAAATCTGGTGTTGATTTGCTTCATTATGTTTTTCCTTTTTTGGTAATGTAATTGCTAGTATAACTCCAGTTGGTTACAAAATAAGTGTTCATTAAATATGTTGTCACAGGGTTCATTTTATCAACAAAGATTTATATTCTAGTCCTCACTGTATTTAATGTATTCATCCTTTTGGATCTTCATTTTATCATAATTAAGACTGTGGAGGTGAGTTCATTTTGTAGTGTCCAAAGCTGCTCTTATGTAGTGTCCATTACCAGTAAACATGCCTGTTTAGATGTTCCATATGTCTGAGTTCCTCTTGAGCTCTGCTAAAGTCAGAGATGCTTTACCCATTCCCATGGAATGACCCAGATACATTTTTACTCATCCAGCCTGTTTTTCCCAAGTTTTCTTCAAGAGATGCACATAACAGTGCACTAAACTCCCTGACAACTGGGAGGCCATGTGTTACTCATATGTTGTGAGAGTCCTGTCACAGCCTGAAGTGTCCATTTCACAGGACTCCAGCTGAAGCTCTGAACTGCAGCCAAAGCAGAGGGAGCAGTTACGTGCACAGGCTGTCTGTCTGTTGTGCACTAATGGCCAGATAGAAGTACTTTGCCATTTTGTTTCAGTCTTTTTGAAGAACCCCCTAATGTATGTCAATAGGTGTTTATGTATGCAGTCAGGGCAGTTCACAACTGAGGGCTGATTATGCTTCTCTTGGCTCAGTGAGAAATGGGAAGGGCAAGAGAGACCTGGCTCTGTGACAAATGAAATCAATGCCAATGAAGATAACTTAAAATCTGATCCTTCATATGACTGCATCTGGACACATGATTAAAGTTTTCTGGCTCTTACTGATGTTCATGATAAACATGAACTGCAGTTGTAACTTAATTAAGATACAGCATTTATAAATAACATAGTATGAAATATCCACTTCAGACTTACTGTCTTAAATACAAGGAATGAAACATAAATCTGTCTGGGCTGTTTGCCCAGGGAGAGTAACAAGGCAAACAGAAGCAGGCCCTTGGGGAAGAGCACGGTCCTCAGAAACCTAGATAGTGCAGGAGGGACTGTGGCCAGCATTTGCATTTCATACTTAAACTTGGTGAAACATAAAAATCCTGCCCAAATGGGAAGATGATCTTTCGGAGACAAAATTCCCATTGGCTCTCCCTTTTTGATAAGGTATACTCCATAGGCCTGTTTCTGGTACACTGCCTGAGTGATTCCAAGAGTATGAGTCAAGGATAGCTGGGAAACATGAGGTCCCTCTCCTTGTTCTCAGATTTCAGGCTGTGTAGGGGACTTCCTGGCCTGATGATTAATGCCACTGAACAACATTTAGTTCCTGTTGCTCTTTCTCTCTCTTTTTTTTTTTTTGTTTGTTTGGTTTTGGTTTTTTTGGTTGGTTGGTCGCATTTTTTAAGATCTCTCTGGATACAGGACAAGGAATGATTTGAAGTTTTAGACTCTTGCCCGAGTTTTTCTGTTTCTTCACATTATAGAGAAAAAAGTTGTTGAGGGACCTAATGTTGGTTAAAGGAACTTGTGCTCAGTCTTCTTGCAGAAGTTGTTTAGTTATTGACATTGGAGAGAAGACAGAGTATGAATTTTCACTGGCTAAACTGCATTTCTTCTTGTGAAGGTAGACAGTCTTTTTGATGCATTCAGTGTTGGCCTTTCAAAACTTTAAACATTATATGTTTCCTTATCCTTATTAGAAGGATTAAAGATAGGAGATCTTCATTCAACAACTCTGTGTATGAAGAGAGGAAGCACCATGTTCTGGTTGCTAGCACAGCTAAGGGATGCTGTAAAATGCTTTGTCCAGCTGACAATATCACTCATCATGGGTTTATTTTAATTTAAGAATTTGGAGGTTGCACCAGTGTGACCCCTGTGAAGTCAGTGTGACCCCTGTGAAGTCAGGAAGTGGTTGATGGGTTGACCTGGGTGATGAGAGTCCATTTCTGCTGGAGAAGGACAGTGCACAGTTCCTGTCCACACCCAGGCATAGCCAAGAGGGGCTGTTCTCAGGTGCTGAGGGATCCCTGTGTAGCTGAGGAAGTCTGGGAAGCTCATATCCATCTATTTCAAAACTGTTTGGAAACTAATTAATACAACAAGTTATAGTCAGATTTTAACTGGTCAGATCTTCGTACTTTTCAAGTCCTTGACACCCTTTAATTTTGGGAAAGGTCGAAGGATAATTTCATTGCCCATCCCATGGATAGCTCTAGAGCAAGTTTTTTTCATGCAATATCACAGCATTTTTTATGCATAGTGAGTCCTTTGCTTTTATGCTGAGACTAATTATGAAAGCCAGTTGCAGAAATGGTCTGGATGCCCACAGCAAGCACTGATGAGACCCCCTTGCTGCATTGCTCAAGCCAGTAAACAGCTTTGTCATTTAGGCACTTAATTATGAACTGAATGTTCACTTGACCTCTTATATTCTCATTTCACTAATGAGCCAAAGCTTAGGAAGAGTGACTGACTTCAGAGCTGCAGCAGTTTGGGCTCTTTGAGCCAAAGTTTCCACTCATTTCATTTATCATACTAATGATCAGTTTTGGAGCCTAAGCACAGGAGCTGCATGGAAAATACAGCGTAATGTGCTAACGTGATGGCCATGTGACAGAAAGATTGGTGGGGGCCCACTTCATCTTGGCTTCCTGGTCCTGCTACACATGTGTATTCTTGCATTCAGCATCCTTAAAGAAGAATGAAGGGGCTGTTGTGGATGTGGATGAAGCATTTAGGAATTCTGGTTTTACAGAGAGGGTCCAAACTTGAGTTCTAGTACTCAGATAATATTCATGCCCATAGGCTTTCTTTTGTACTGCTTTGTGCTTGTCATGACTAAAACTGAAATGTATTCCTACTGCATTCTAGCAGGGATTTATTTCTATTTGTTTAGTGTTTTGAGTGTCTCATGGTTTTAATGTATTTCTCTAGATGACACCCTTAAGTTAGGCTTGAGGATGAAAGACACATGAAAGCCAGAGGATTTATTTCGAAGTTATCCAGACAATCTAATGACATACTTTTCTATGTATGAACATGGAAAATTTTGGTGGAGCAGGCCTTGAATCTTTGGTATTCTCTTTTCAAGGTGACTTTTGGAACTTCCTGGCCAAGTTCCTTTATTCACATCTTCTTCTCTCCTTCACTATGTTACAGCAAAAGCTAACAATATCCCCTAACAACTCATGTGAACTCTAACACATCTGTACTGCCTTTTCCATAGTAAACCTTTACAGGCTGATAATTGCCATGAAGCTGCAGACCCATCTTTCACCCCAGCATGTGGTGCTCTCCTGTTTGGCAGCAGGTGGTTCCCCTCTGGGTCTGCATGTGATTGTTCTGTGCAATGCACACAGTTGGTCTGAAGGTTAACTGCAATCAGATTTCAGTTTGGCTTGACTTGGGGTTTTTTAAATGAAATGTTTGTAGAATGAAATAAAACTGATTTGCTCTACTTTTCCCCCATTTGTGAAGATGTATTTTTTGATGTCTCATGTTGATAATTTCTATGAGTTACTGGTTACCATCTTCAGGTAGAAACTCCTTTTTCCTTTAAGGGCTTTGGAGTTACCTCAGTTAAGATCCAATTAGCTGTGCTCCCTCTGACTCTTTGTGCTATGCTTTCAGTTCATTGAGTTTGTTCCAGAAGTTTTGTTTATTTTGTTTTGAGTATGTGTTTCTAGAAAGAAGATAAAGTGAAGCTGGGGAAGGAAGAAAACTTCCTGCTAGATGGAAGAGGGTAATTAATGATGAACGTCTCCAGGAACTATAATTTGTTTTCTTTGAGAAGTGTATTCTAATAAAAGCTTTCTGCTTGCATGCATAAATGAATCAGATTAAATGTTATCCCAGCATGAACTTGCTGTCAATTCATGCTCTTCAGTTCAGTTCTCAGAATCATCCAAATGTTATTTTAACAGAGAAAAGTGCTATATCCATTGTTCTGAAACCCTGTCTGCCTTGTGCATAGGTCCAAAAGAGCTTGATGGGATAGAGGAGATCAAGAAAGAGCTTGCCAACAGCATGGACTGGGCATATTTATCTTGTGTGAACATAGGGAAGTATCTGTCGAAGGATGTGTGTCTGCCCGGGATGATCACAGGAATGTATTCTGCAAGAGAAAGAAATCAGAGAGTTAATAAAAACAAAAGTAGAAATAGGATAGCAATCAGATTCTATGTTTTCTTACTGCAAAGGTCATAGAGGAATGAGACAATTAATTGCCTAACCTTTAAATGTGGTTTATGATAGAAGCTCTGCGATATCTGAGAGCGTAAGCTGCCTTGATTTGAACCCAGTTGAAGCTGGTGTCTCATGGAGTTACAGCTTGATAAATAAGCCATTCTGACCTGCTCCTGGAAGATTCCTTTCCTTCTTTGTTCTCTATTCCCAGTTTCTCAAGCTCTTTGGTGTTTGTTTGGTCATCTCCTTCTAGGCTTGGTTTCATTGCAGGAGCAGAGGAAAGCATTGCTGTTTAATCTTATTTTGAGAAGTGAGTTATTAATGCTAAGAGGAATGAATAAATGACAAGTGCTTTGCTGAGCACTTTCTCCCCACCTTCTCAATCTTTCTTCCCACCAGGGCATGGGAAGTTTTGAGGCCTGGTAAGTCCTGCATTAGCCCCAAGTGTTCCCTGGGCAGTTCTTCCTACAGCACACAGGCTTGCGATCAGCATGTGCGTAGGAGCTGATCCATCACTTAAGGCTTCTTTGGGAACCCCAAAGAACAATAATATCCTGTTGACTAGGATTTTCCTATTTATATCCATCAGCTGAGCAGCCATCTCCTCTGCTTCTTAGTTACCAGTCTGTAAATCTGTCTTTGGACCACATTGTCTACTGCATGGTTGACAACATGGTTTTTAATTTCAAGGTGAATTTTCTTGAGACGCTTAGAAAAAGCAAATACATCCATGGCAAAAGGCATTACTTTTCTTGTTTTTTTAACTTGTTCACTTTTGGGACATCAGACAAAGAGACTGGCAGGAAGCTAATCTTAAAAATAAGGGTGTTCATTAGGAAATGGTACAATAACAAAAGGAAAACAATCAGATCCCTTACAGGTATGTTTGTGAAGAAGTGCTGACATATACCTGTCAGATTAAAGACTGAATCCTGCCACCCACATACTGTCCTGGCAGTTTCTTTCTTTCTTTTTTTTTTCCACACATTTTTTTTTTTTGCAGCAGATTTTCAGTCTTCTTGAGTAGAAAAGGTGTCATTTTTTCTCAGAAAAACCCTTCCCTGGCTTTGAAACATGAGGAAAAACTGTCAAATTTAGCCTGGTATTTTCTAGGCTGTTTTTTCAAAGGTGAGCTTTTTAAAAGAAGCTATACAATTTACTTTGAAGAGAAAACATGCAGTCTAACCTGTGGGAGTCAGCTAAAGTGAAGTGAAAATAAAGCAATTATTTCACAGAAAGCTTTTATGAAGATTTTTTAGGCTCCTATCAGAAAATAAAGTGTGCTAATAATGGAACTTAGTTACAAAATCGAACTGCTTTGGTTCCAGTATGGACAAACCATTGTGGACAGAAGGGGTTAAACTTGATATGAATCTGAAGGGGCCATTGCTCCTCACTGGAGCTAATTTTAACTGTCTGAATGTGGAACACTTAGTTCTGTAATTTTGCTTTTGTGCCATCCTGCATGACCAGAGACCAGTCTTTTCTGAAGACCTTGCTACTATATCCCCCAAGGAAGCACCATAGAGCTCTTGGCTTCCTGGTTCCTTCTTTTCTGCACTTTGGAATGTGATGGTTCTGCCCATCTCCCTTCTCCTGTGCTATCACTCACCAGCTCTGCCTTTTGATGTTTTCCAGTGCATATATGTGCTTCTTGTTAAAGTACTGCAAACAAAATACATGGCATATTCAGCAGTTAAAAGTGAACTAGAAATACTCAGAGGAACTGGTGTATTTTCTGAAACCATGTTTTAATTACAGTGAAAGTGTTGTGCTTATAGAAGGTTTGGGGTATTTTTGGTACCATCTGGATACCTAAGCTTGGACAACAAATCACTTTTGACATAATGACGACAGTGTATAATACTGTGTTCTTCTAACCCATGTCTCATTAATGTGGAAGCACATGGATTTCCATGCAAAATGTGGATTCACCATCTGTGCTAGTATTCTTTGCATGAAATGAAAGACTGTTGTTTGTGTTGTGATTGCAATGAACCCATTCTGCTTTTGCCGCCTTCCCTCTTGGACAAAGCAAAATAAATCTACACCAAACACTACTTACTGCTAATGCTTATTTACCTTACATCCAATGTGGGAGCTACCATTAAAGGTGGAATTCACTGATTAAGTGACATTTTTCTGTTGTTCCCACTTTCACTTCCTTATGCTTTGACATTCATTGGTTTGTTTGGGCTAAACCTCTGGCCTTGGGGAAACTGAATTCCCTGTGAGCCCTCTGTAGATGTCAAAACCTAAGGGACAGTAGCATTAAGAGATAAAATGTTACAGGCAGGTTTAAAAAAGGTGTAGGAGAGTTGCCCATTAGGAGTGTAGCAGTTTAGTTTGAATCATCATACATCAGTTATAAAGTAACTTAGAAGCTATTTGCCTGTAGAGTGTTTTAATCTGATCTATGGCTGGGGATCCTCAGCTTCACTGTACTTCACCATTCATGCCTGAGCTGCTATTTAAATTCTCCTGCTTTCACTGTGACTCCTTCTATATGTATGGAATAATAAAGATTCTTATATAGAAGGTATTTCAAAGTAGTCTGTCTTTTTACCATTATGTAATTTGAAGTATTACCAAAAAACAGTGTTTTGTATGCTCTAAAACTTTATACCACTATAATATTAACAGATAGCTTCATTCATACTCACAAGCTGGTACTGATGGTTTCCCCATGAAACCTGTCAAGCCCAGGCACCTTTGATCATCTTATTCTTTCTTCATCTCTGTCAAATCCTTTTTTTTCATACTCTTGACACTGTGAAATAGATGGAACATATTTAAGTAATAAAATAAGTATATTAGTGGTAAAAATTTAAGCTGCTTCAGTAAATTAAGTGATGTTGTATGACTGAGCAAAGTACAATTAAGGCACAGATTCTATTTTCTTGTACTTTCAGTAGTTTTACCTCTGCAATCTCATGGAGATAAGCTGCTTTATGGAAGATACAGATCTGTGTTTTATTAATGAGGTTTGTTTTTAATGGTAATTTTGATACATCAATAAATAATACCAAAGGGGAAGGAAAGGGCTCTAAAAGATTTTTTTGTTGATGGATTCAGAGTATCAGTGGAGGGGTTAGACTTCTCTAAGGACGCTGTGGGGGAAGACAGTTAAAACAGGACAGCAAGAAGATGCTGGGGCTGGAAGAGGACTGAAGGGGCTGGAGGCTGGACAAGCTGGTGGAGAAGGAAGGTATCTGATCCCTATGCTTTGTGGGCAAGCCCATCTTTCTTCAGACACGGTGAATGACTCTTACTGGATTCGGTAAAAACTCTGAAACACCAATAGCAAAGCCTTTCTTAGGTCCTTAAGGCAAAATTCTGGTGAGAATCCTTAACAAAGAGGACTGGCTGGTGGTGGTTAGCAGGATATTATCAGAGAATTGGCTGGAGTAGCATTTTCTGAAAGGAGGGAATGTCAGTAGGAGAGACTTGAACATGTAGATAGACAAAATCCTATGATTTTGCCTGCTATGATGAAAAAATCCAAAGCTGCTCACCAGGGACATGGAGGAGGAGGTAGTTATAATATAGGAAGCTAAAAGAAGTTGATGCTTTGTTCATGACTTAAATCCATCAAACCATGCACTTGTGGAAGCCACAGTAACTATAAGCTGTTAAGCTTGCCTTCATCCTTCTTACTTGTCATATGAATTTCTTTGCCTGCAGATGGGATCTGAATTTGCACCCACTGAATTTTTGCCCTTGAGCTCAGTGAGGCTAAATCTAGCTACTGCAGTGGAGGAGCTGCTCATCTCTGCCTATCTCACATGCACAGAGTTGCCTGCTAAGGCTCTGAGCACACAGTGAGGGTCCTCCAAGGACTGCAGTGTGGCTGCAGCCAGTTTGTGTAAATGTATCTGCCTGCAGTTCAGAAACCTGAATGTACAGAACTACCACCATTAGATCCTCGGATCAGCCTGATATCCCATGCACTTGTCCTGGGTTGGCATGTTGCCAGGTGAGCCAGCAGCACACCTGTGCAAGAGGAGTGATGTGTAAGCCCCTGGGTGGATGTTGCAATGCTTTGTGCATTCGTTTTCCCAGCTGCAGGAGTCATTCTTATGGCTTCTGGCCTATTTCTCAGCAAAGCAATTAGCAAGTCCGAAAGGTCTTGCCTCAAGGCTTTCACAAGCCATGAATTATGCACTTTATTCTGTATCCTGCCTTTCCTTTCTCTAACATGCTCTTTCCAATCATGTAATGTCTTATTTTCCCCTCCCATAAAATCTGACAGCCTGGCGTCCAGAGCAGGGGCACAGGAAAGCCTTTTCATCATCTACTTCCAACATACAACTTCTTTAGTTGGTTGGCTGGTTAATTTTTCTCAGGTGGTATTTATGAAAGAAAATGCTTGTTGCAGACAATGATATTTTTAGGCTATTCAGTGTCTTCCCTTCTGACAGCAGTACCAGTCTGCTGGGCATTCAGCAGCAGCAGCTGCTGCCCACCTGCCACCATTAAAACACAGGTTTAGCATTTATTTACAGCACTATGGAGCCATAAACATGGCCACTGCCACTCTGGTCTGGTGCAGCTAAGGAATAACATAGGCTGCATCAACACGAGTGCCCCCAGAAGTTAATGAGAATTAACTTTCCTGAAAGTCTGCCTGGATGCTGGTGTAATGGTTCCCCTGAAGAATGAAAGTGGCTCTGCCTCAGATGTTCATAGCTAAGTGTAAACTGAACTAAGGATACTTTTCCCCTCTGCTAGTGTTCTATGACACAAGGTGTTAGCAGTCCAGATCTTCCACGGCAGGCTTGAAGTCGACCCAAGTTGTGGCAGCAGAAGTGGATGCAGAGAAAGCAGTGAGGGTGGCAGAGGAGGAGACCCTGAATCCAGACAGTTGGGCCAAGCATGTGCTTTGTAGCAGGATCAATACCTGTGGAGCTGGGCTCACTCACAGCTGCTGGTGCTGGAGGCTGTGCTGGGAGGGGCAGGCAGAGCAGCGCTTCAGCCACAAAGGCTGAACACAGAGGCCTGTCCTGCTGGAGCAGTGGGGCTGAGGCTCATTTGTCTGTAATTCTGGTTTTTGCTTTTACACTGCCTTGAGGCAGGGAGGAGGAGTTATGTGGCTACTCTAAACAAAAATGGGCTAGGAATTAATTTCAAGAGTATTTTCCTGCTTTTCTTCTCAACAAGAAGCTCACTGGGGATGTCTGAGCTTCTGTTAATGACAAGGATGCTGGAAAGTGCCCACGTGTGTGAGGGTAAGTTTACTCTGCAGCTGACAAAGCAGGGTTATATACTTAATAGCTATATACCTATAGTGGTTCCTGTAAGCAGTTTATTAGGCCTCTCCAGACTTTGAGGATGCTCCAGGGAAAATGCTTACATGTCCCCATGGCTATACATTACCTGTTCATCTGCTGATCCATGGGATGCAATTATTCTTCCAGCCTCATGGAAAATGCTCTCCTAATTCAGTGCCGTAGTAGTGACTGTGGAATGAAGGATGACTTTCAGCCACTTCAGGAGCTTGCTGCTGCCTCCTCTCAGGAGTCCCCAAGGAATCCTGCATGCCTGCAAAGGAGCCAGCTCGTCTCTCAAATCAGTTATTTGGGATACACCCACTCTAGCGATGGTAATTCTGGGCAGTGTCAGCTGGGAGGTCATTTGGTCCCAAGCCCATCATTTTGCTGCTGGGGATTCTTCATGGATGTTGGGATTCCAGCATGTGGGGTGGGGGAAACTCACAGATTCAAAGTCTGTGCTGGCCAAACTACACAAGCTTTGTTTCCAGTACCTGTTCCAGTACTATTACCAGCAGTTTCTCCTGCTTCCTTTGCCCTTCTGCACTGAAAATCTTGTTTAGTTAACAAAATCAATTATAAGCTGAGGCTGCTGTTGGACTTCAGGTAAATGTAAAATTTAATTGCTAGGATGAGAAATATTTGAGTAGTGAATTTAGTGCCATGATATAAGCAAGGCAAGGTTTGTAAGGAGAGGTAATGCCTTTTTTTAGGCTGGCTGATAAGTTACTTTGTTGTTTTTCCTGATCCTGTTTGTTGGCCTAATAAAAGTTTCCACCACACCTCAGAATTTTTTTTGGTGGCATGCTTATCTGAGCAACAGAAATCAATGAGGTTGGCCTAGTGCAAGTGGTCATGTTTCCAGACTGCAGAATACGAAACAAACAAATTCAATGTTGATTTGTGTAAATCCAGTTTATTTATTATCTCACCTATATTGCCTTTTTTTATCTAATCTGTAACCATTAAGAAAAAAAATTAAGTTCTTTCATTTATACAAGGTAATCTCTTGAAAATATATCATTGTACTTTCAACAGCTTGGCTAGAAATAAGTGAGATTACAGCAGTCACTGACTGAGAATGACAGGTAACGGCATAGCCAAGGCCCAGCCTGTCTGCAGATGCAAAATGTGAAATTTGGCTTTGAGAGGTAGTAAATGCATAAATGAAACTACAGCTGCAAGCAAGAGGACACTGTATAAGTGTACTGTTGTAACCTGAGTTTTCCCAGTGATGCCTGATCCCCAGACAAAGTCAACTATCTGTGCTTCATGGTGAAAAGCAACACAAAAACACCTATCAAGCCTGCAGCTTGCTGTAATCCCAGCATGTATAATGTATCAAAACAAGAAGTTTCAGTGCTTGAAATGCAAATATTACAAATCATATATACATTTTCCCTAGTTTATTTGACTGTAGGGCGAGGCCTCACAAGGCAAGTTCATCCTACCTTAGCTTATTTATGCATGGAAAATCCTTGGGGAGAACTTGAGGGAGGAGGCATGAGTGAAGGCTGGGAGGTGCCTGAGTGTTTCCTCAGCCCTTGCCAGGCTGTTGACATTGTCCTGGGACCATTCATTCCCAAAAACAGTCTTAGGATTTAATTAATCTTTTCTGTTCTTGCAATGGCTAGTAAAGCAAAGTGGAAATATGTTTTAATTTACTAAAGCAATATTTGAGGTACTAACAAAAGCCCCATGTCTGGGAGGACACTGGTGTAAGCAGTAGGGAGATTATTTGAACTACTCTCTTCCAAACAACTTCAGCAAATGTTTCCTTGATCAGTACAGTCTACTGCTCTCTCAGTCACCGTAGCTGCTGGTATTACACACCTGGAAGGTCTCTCCTGTTGACTTAGCCCTCATTAAAGCTGTGCCTTTCTCACAGCTGTGACTTAAGGACAAACACTTTGAGTTGTGGCACTTTGCAGGGGCTGGATGTGATCTCTGAACCTAGCTGCCCTGTCTCATAAGACTCCTGGGACTCTGTACAATTTTGGCTCACTGGGTGGCATTTCTCTTAAGCCCTAACCAACTGGAAGTTGGACCTTCTCAGCTAGTTCTATAGGCTTCCCCCGCAGCTGTGACTTTTCCCTGGGTTTGATGAGAATGTGAAATGCTAAATACCAGGATGGGAAAGCACTCTCATTTGCCTTGAGAAACTTAGGCTCAATTTCAGCCTCTGCTGTAACTCTGCCGATGCAGAAAAAGGTTTGGGGCCAGCAATGTAAACACTGCAGGCTGCAGTGTAAGCCCTGCAGCTACTGGGGTGGCAGGACTAGCAGGGAGGAGGCAGAGGTTGCCCTGATTTCCTTTTGACAGGGTCAGCAAACACTAATCCTTCTCTGCCAGGGCAAGGTCGCTCCCTTGGCTCGTGGGGAGCCCTTGGTCACGTCAGCCCATGTTTATGCACTGAACACAGGATGAGAGCACATAAAAGAGCAGTGTTGTCAGCTGAGTGCCCCCCGCCCTATACAAACACTGCCTTGTTTAGCCAGCTTGGCTCGTCATTTTTATTTCATTTTGGTAGGGTGAACTCCTTTTCTTTTTCTTTTGTGGTATTGGTAGGAGACTGTGTTCCATCTCTTAGCTGCATGTAGTACTTGCTTGTTGTGTCTGCCTTAGAAACCTCCAGGTTTGTACTTCTGCACCATCCCAGGTGAAGACTGCAGGAGGTGATTCCTCCCCATCACTGCATGTTCTGAACTCAGCCTGATCTGCTTACCCACTTTCCTGGTTTTCTTACTGAATGCACCTTGAATATTGAGTGCTTATGTGCAGGAAAAACTATTTGTTATAATTGAGTCCATCAGGTTAATGCTAAATTAACAGGACAATTAAGTGAAAAAAACCCCTTGGGTATGATTGTTCATGTAGGCCCAAGGAGCATTTTGCTGTGGAAAAAGAACAACTACCAAATGAGTTTCTGTTCATCTACAAAATAAATTTTTCAGATGATTGCAGTTTTTGATTGTTGCTTCATTCCCTTGGCCTTCCCCATCCCACCGGCTTGAATTCACTATTAAATATCACTAAAAAATCTCTAAAAATCAGAGTGCTGATATTACTTGCAGAGAGGTCATTGCTTTTCATTGTAAAGGAAAATGCAAATGTGAAGCAGAAGGTAACTCTAGTCCTTTCTCCTTGAAAAAAATATTTCCAAGGTCAAGGAGAGAATTTTTGTGTGCAGAACTTACAAATAATACTCAAAATATAAGTTTGTAGTGGTCTGTAGTCATGCTAACTGTTTTTATAGAACTATTGAAGTGGTATTGCAAAAAAAACCACAAAACCAAGCAGTGAAAAGTCCCAACACCCATTCCTGTAGATGCTGACTCTTCAAGAACTTCCTGGCTACAGTCTTCCTGTCACTGCTACCGTGTGCCACCTTGGACAAGTCTAAACTATGCTGTGCTTGTCTGTAAAGAGATGGGAAGTGCTTCAGGGTAGAAGCTTTGTGTGTGTGTGTGTGTGTGTGTGTAGGTGTATGTGTAGCTATGCAGTCTGGATCAAACTCTCTTTGATTTTAAGTTGTGCTAATAATTAACCCTCAGCTTGTAGTATCTCTCCAGGATAATGATAATCACACTGCTGGCTCCTGTCCACAAGGTTATTGGGTATGTACTGCACAGCATATCCATCTTCTGTGTCTGGGAGCTGGTGTCCATGAATGTGAATGAATGTGAAAGAGTCTAAATTAGGCACACGTGCCAGTATCTTTTTCCAAATTCTAATATGTTATAGGCAGCTACCAGTTCATCTGTCCTTTGACCTGTTGTGTCAGACTTGAAGAGTATTCTTTTTGCAGAGACTTCATTAAAGCTCTTGTGCACACACTGAGGGCTATGCTCTCATGTTTGTGTTTGCACTGGTGCTTTTTCATGTTAAACTGGTTTGACCAAAAACTGTATGAGATTAAGTCCCCGTCTGTTTTATCTAGATTGTTTTTCCTTCTGTGTTATGTGATAGTGGGTAAGCAAAGCAGCAGTTGGGTCTCTGTGTTACTAATCACCCTTTCTGTCCAATTCCTTGAGGTATGAAGGATGCAGACAGGCAGCGAGTGTATTCATTGGTGCCAATCACTGATGCTTTGGCAGCTCACATAGAAAATATTACAAAGAGGTGCAGGAAATAACGTGACTTTTGTTTATACTTAAAATATCATTTGCTTTAAATTTCATCTGCTTCTTCTTGTCAGATGTTTTGCCCTAACTGCATTCCCTCAACTGATTGTCATCAAAGCTGAAATCCTGGCCCAGGCAGTGTGGCTATAGATCTCCATGACTGACTCCTATCCTGGTGGCTGAAACTCAGCAGTGAGAAACTTTTCACTGCAAACCAAAGGGAGCTCATGCAGCCTGGGAAGGGGAGCAGAAAACATGCCCTCCCCCCTGTCTGGCCCTGCCTGAGCCTGCATGATGACCCTGTGTGGTGACCCTGCATCTCACCCCACAAACCAGCCATCCTGAGTCTCCCACCGAGCTGATTTACAGCCTCTCTTTAAGTGTGTGTGAAGGGGAAACTGAGCTGTAGTTAATCTCATGTTTCTAAGCAACCAGGTAATTCTCTGCAGCCAATCCCTAAAGGGAAATTCCTGTTTTTCTGCACCCTTGCTCAGAGGACACCTTCCTCTTTGCCTTCTCCAGCTCCTGGGCAACAGGCAGTGGAGTCTGAGGAGGTGCACAGCTTTGTAGCATTTCTCCAAATGCTGTGGGGGAGGGTGAGGAAGCATAAAAAGGGCACTTTGTTAATGGTCTGTAACAGGTAAGGAGGTGTTCCTTGCAAAATCAGTAGAATAGATGGAGTGTGGAAAGTTTTGAGTGTTTTTCCCAGAGCTAAACTGAAAATCACAATCAGAAGTGGGGGTGGTGGGGTGGTCCTGTGCTCCAAGAAGCTTAAAAATATCTGAGCAGTGTATTGCCAATCCTGTTTACAGTGAAACCCGTTTGCTGTTAAGTGTTGGTGACAGAAGTGCCTGAATTCCGAGTCTGTTTGAGGCCCTCAGAGTGACTATAAGGAACTAGCCTTTTATTGATAAACAGTTCCTGAATATCAGACCCCAGACTATAGAAATAGGACTTAGAGAAAACTGAGATGAAATGAGATCTCTGACTTTCTCCACTGCTGGGATAATGGATGCCGGACTAGTGCTTCTTCATCATCATCATCATCATCATCATCACTATTATTAGTATTATTATTATTATTATTGTTATTATTTTAAGGCTTTTTTTTTTAAAGTTACATGACCCTTATACAAGCAGTTTTACTGCAGGGATCTCAGTCTGCTCAGCTCCCCCACTGAAGGTGAGCCCAGAGGCGTGCTGGAATGGTGACAGAAAGTGGCCAATGAGCTCTAGTCATAGCTCCACCAGTGGGGAAGGTCAGTACCTGACCCTGGAATTAAGTCATTTGGTTGGAGCATGGTGCTAATAATGTCAGGGTCACAGTTTTGATCCCTGTACAGGCCACTCACACAAGAGTTGGACTCGATGATCCTTATCAGCCCCTTTCAACTCAGAATATTTTGTGATTCTGCTCAGGGAAGCAGAATCTTGCTTGCCAGTTATCACTGGATAACTTGAGAAATGCTTCTGTTGGTTGAAGGCTGCCCATTTGACCAAACAGAACTACTGGTTAGAGTGGGCGGAGGCAGGGAAACCCTAGAAATTCATCAGTAGTCAACAGGAGGGACTATAGTTAATAGAAATGGACATGCCTTGTAGGATTGATGCATCACTGTCTTGAGGTTTGGGGTTTTTTGCCTTGCCCAGTGTTTTATAATCTGGAGCTCAGATGAGAAACTGTCCCTATTGGCCTTTGTCCTGTTTATTGACAAATATGTGCTATTGGCTACTGTTGAGGACACCAAGTCCACATCCATTTGACCCAGATAAAATTCTATGTCTAATGGACATTTAGGTGTGATCCAGCATTCTGTCCAGAAAAGCGCATATTAAACCACTCTGCACAAAGGTTTTATAGCTTGGGTAACCAGATGCTGGGAGCACAATTCTTTGGAACAAGTCTACAAGCCTGATTCATTTAAGCTTGTAACAGGCATGTGTTTTTACAGAGTGAAGTACAGAAATAGGTAAAATTCTGAAAATATAACTTCAAAGTTATATTCTTGAGTTATAACTTACAGGAGGAGCACTCATGAGATGGACTTGCCTTTGGCTGAAGTGCTGACCAGACAGGATGCCTTGTGCCATGTACGTGCTCACTGATCTTGGGGAGCCACAGAGCCACACCTCTGTAATGGCCAAGTAACTTCCCCAGCATCCCCCTGGCCCTTCCCTGGTTTGCCCTGGGAGCACAAGGGAGGGTTCACTTGGGTGTGGCCAGCCCTGCCCTGCCCGTCCTGCCCCCTGTGCAGGGGCTTGCCTCGCATGGTGATGTGCAGAGGAACACAACCAGGGCTTGCCTGGGGCTGGGCAGATTGGATTTCCAGGCAGGAAACGCTGTCAGGGCAAATTACAAGGAAATCTTCCAGCACATTCATTTTACTCTTAAATCTTGGCTGTGTTTATAGTTCACGTGGCAGTAGGAGAGCATGTATGGCAGGGCAGTGTGGCTCACAGGCCTGCCCTTGGAGTTCCGTGGCACAGCTCACTCGGGCATGGCAGGTCCGGTGCTGCTACCGAGGGGCAGCGTCTGGGTGACTCCTGGCAGCCTGTGCACAGTGAGTTTCTTCCTCTGTGGTACTTTCATTGAAGATCTGACCATGGGTAAAGGGAGAGATTAGTGGGCAGGAAGTGCCTGAGAAGACAGATATTAAAGCTGTTGTTGTAATTTTGGTTTGGGAACACACAAGAAGTATTCTTTCTGACAGCCACCAGCGCTGTATATGAAGTAGCTGTTTTCTGTCACGTGTGTCTACTCTCAGCACCAACATGGGCTTTCATCTGTTTTTAAATTAATGTTAATTACAAGTTATTAATACTTTTCTTAAGAAGCAAAATGCAGCTGAATGCAATTACCCCTAATTGCTAATTGGTGTATATACACCCAAAATGGTAATCTCTTCATCTGAACACCCAGTTCTCACTGGAGACAGTGTGTTTTTGCTTCCATTTTTTACTTCGGTTTTGGACTGTATGATAGTCTTTCTTTTTAATGGCTTTGCTGAAAGCTACAAGATCTCTTCTCACAAGTTCTGTGATCTTCTGGAAAGCGTGATCTTGTTAACTGTTAAGGAGGCCTCACTGAAGAGATGTTCTGTGGTTTTGGAAGAATGCTTAGATCACAGCCACTGACATTCGGAATTAATTAGTTCTTGCAAGTTGTGCAAAACATGCACTTGAAGTTGTGCTGGATCTCGATTTCATTTGTGATCATCCTTTTTCAGAAGCTAAAGGCCACAAAGGTGGCTTGTGCTGATAAATTTGTGGTATAGTTCAATGCTGACCTTTGAAATCCCAGGTCTCAGATGGTTTTGGACTTTAAAAATTTAATTCAGAGATACCATGCCTTCTCTTTCCATCTGCATATTTTCATCCTTGCCAATGTAGGAAATATTCAAAGCTGCCAAATTCTGCTAGTGGGAAATGGCCTTTCTGGTACTGCAGTCACAATCTGGTGGAACAGATTGTTAGATGTGTTGAAATCTGCTGGGACCACCTTCAGCTGGGCTCTAGGAGATCAAAGGGCTGACATCCAGCTGGCACCAAGCAGTGAGCAGTGTACTCTGCTGGAGTCCATGTTGCTCGACATTTTGATCAGCACAGAATGTGCCTTCCTCAAATGTGTGAACAACACTAAATTAGGGGTAGGAGCAGCAAATGAGAGAGCCTAAATCCACATGATAAACTTGGTGATGAGGCCACCATGAAGCTCATGAAGTTCAGAAAGCAAAATGGTTTGCACCTTGGTGAGACCAATCCCTTGCAGTGGTAGAGGCTGGGAAGAAACTGTGTGACTTGTGGTCCAGCTGATATGGATGTGGGAATTACTGCGAGTGCCAAAAGATGCCAGCAGATATGAAAGTTGGAAACAACCCAGCAGTGCACCTTGACTGTGAATAAGTGATGCCATCTTCTAGGTTACACTGGGAGGGTCATTGCCTTCTGTGTTTCAGTGTTAGTCATGGCCAATCTTCTCCAAGGAGCAATCATACTGCAGTAGACATTTACTGGCTGTGGAACAGCATTTGCCTGAGAGATGGTGCATTCCTGAACACTTGGATTTGTCTGAGCACTTGCATTTGTCTGTGTTTTTGTCCTAAGGTTTTACTTGAAATGTGCCTGTTTGCACTTCCATAGGAGACCTGAAAATAGATAAATATGCTAAGGCAGGAAAAATGTTATTGGTTATTGACCAATTGTTAAAACAATGGCTTTTCTTAGTCTAAAATAGCCTAGCTTTTAAAAAGAACTGAAGGAGGAAATAAAAGTGATTTTTGTGCCACCTATTCTTAGTGTTAGAGAACTGCTTGCCCTTTTTGGAAGATATGCAGTACTGCAACTGCTCAGGAATTTCTTTCCAGAAGCCAAGACCTGCAGCTGAGCTCTGTGCCCACTGCCTTTTGGGGGGCCATTCCACAGCCAGCAAATGCCAACTGCAATGTGGTTGCTCCTTGGAGAATATTGGTTGTGACTGATGCTGAAACACTTCATCCTACAGTAGTGAGGACTCCCAAGTGGAGGCAGACAGGACTCTGCCATGATCAGCCTTCAGGTGTTTTAGTTCTGTTTAGCAAGCTGAGTATTCAAAGGGACTTCGTCATCAAAAGTTGTTTTCTTAGTTTTCTTGTTTTTACATCCTTACCTCAAATGATAGATCCACCTCTTGAGGTATATCCACAGTACTTCTCCTGCACTAACAAGGGTAAGAGGACTTCTGACTGTGCCACTGGCACTTCAGAGCTGTTAAGGAGGAAAGTGCAGCTGCCAGCTCTACTATAGACCTCACACGTGTCTGCAGGCAGCAGAGCCAGCCTCTGTCTCTCGTAACACAGAGATTTCTGGACTGGAGAAGCATTTATTGCACCTCCCATCCTACCTGGATGGGTGAGGATCATGCCATGTTGTGCCCAGCCCATCCCACTGAGCCCCAGCATAGCTGGCAGCACCAGGCTCCCTTGGAGAAGCTGCCAGGGACGTCAGTTAGCAGCAAGCTTTGCTGAAAGCAGGGATTTTAGTAGGCTTCACCTATGGAAACTGATTTTTCAGCCATGGTCTATATTTAACTAGCTTCTGTTTGTGCAGCATAAAGTTACTGGAACAAGATGAGTTTGTTTCATTTACAGTGATATGGCATCTTGCAGCTAATGCCAGTCAAATCCCACATCCTGAGCCCAGCTCTTGTTTAACCATGTGGCATATTTCACCCTGGAGCAGCTTGTAAAATTAATCTGAAAAGGAGGGAATCTTCATCAGCCTGTAATGTGCCACCAGCACAGTGAAAACAGGACAGTTGTGCAGGTCCTACAGCAGGCAGGGATGCTGTGTGCTGAACACATTCCCCAGCTGAGAGCCAGCGTGTCTCAGGATCAGCGAGTGTGTGCTCTGCACGTCAGGCCTCTGCTGACAGCCTGCTCTGCATATGTCCAAGGGACCTCTGACTCATCTAAGCTTTTTCTTATATATGAAAGTCTGGATCTGCTGGATGTTGTTCTGCTCCTAACTAAAGATTTAGTTCTGGTGAAGAATACCTGATGCCTTCTAATTACTCATTCCTTCAGCTATGAAATAACCAACAGAGAGGATGGTTTTATGGTGAGCTGGATTTAAAAGGTAGCAGCCCCTTGTGATTCTGATATTTAATGCATGAGTGAGGACTGAATGCTGTTATCAGGCCTCCTGAGATGCTGCATCAGCTGCTGCCTTTGGGCAGCATAATGCAGAGATGCCTGAGGGGTGTTTTGTTTGTCTTTTGCTGGCCTGAAATGTTATAGCTGGAGTGACTAGGTATGTGTAATGCTCCCCTAACCACAGCTATCTCAGAGCAGCATCAGAAATGGGTTATAATTGCTCTGGTTTTCCAAATTGTAGTCTGGTAAGGAAAGGAACCACCTCTATAGAGCTGCGCCACTTCATCAGCTGTGAGATGGAAAGAATGAACAGGGAAGGGAAGAGTAAGAGATAAGTGTGTGCCAAGATTATAGCCAAGATCAAAGACTGAATGAGGAAATCTGCTCCAGCAAAACAGAGTTAGGAATGATAAATGCAAAGCAGGCAAGGAAGAAGATAGTTATTGATCCTTACGTCTCCAGCCACTTGTGCAAAACAAAGTCCTCCATTTACATCATTGAGAGTAGAATTGGGATGAGCAGCTAATAAAATGTGTAATTTCAATGTTATAAATCAACAGTATGTGTACTTTTTTTTCAATGGCTTATCACTGGATAGGCAAAGGTAAGTATTAGAGAGAGAGAAAATTAAGAAACTTAAGATAAAGACTTTCCTTGTCATGCAGACCCTGTAAATACACGGGAGAGAATGGACAGTCAACCTGTTGACAGATATTACACATGCCTGTTTTTTATCACAGCTATATGTTACATTTTTGAATGCTTTTAAGAATCTCAAAAGGTTTTGTCAGTTTTTTTATAGACATAGAATCAAAATGTTAGCTCTCATTCTGAGACCTTACAGAGTGCTTATGAAAGGTAGGGAGACTGAGGCATGAAAACAAATTCACTTGTTTGCTTCTCTCATATTGGTGGCATACCTCAGCAACCCTTTGCTTTAACTACCAAACTGCAACTATTTCTGAAAATACAGCCATTGTATGCAGCCATTGGATCACTGAGTATTTTGTTAGACATGCCATAATTTTCCCTCCTGTATGAGGACTCATGCTTTGTTTATGAAGTGTCTCCAGTCTGGACAGCAACAAAAATCTGTGTGATGTATGTGTGACTCAAGAGACTAAATAAAATGGCTCAAGGGCTGTTAAGACATACTTTAACATACAGTTTAAATAGAAATAAGCCAGTGCTGCTGCCAAGACAGAGCTATAACACACCCTTTTCCCTCTTGGCTCGTACAGGCACAAGTGTTTGTGTGACTGTGCAGTGAATTGGATCAAGTGACCAAGTTAAAATAAACCCTTTTGTCCATCAAGTTAACTTTAGCTGGCATCAAATCCTGCATCTGGTCTCCCATAGAATTACAGAAGGATTTAGACAGCTCTTCCCTATCCTCAGCTCCCAGCCATTTGAGCTGATAGAGAACATTAGGCAAATCTTTGCACAAGAGCTGTTTGCATACTCTCATCGAGTATGTAAACCATGAATCTGTGATAAAGGTAGGGAAAATCAGATACAGCACTACACATCATGTTTAGTCATGTAGCACTAAAGGATGAAGAAGAGAGTGAATTGCCATTCTGGGTCTTTTCTACCTGATAGAGTATTGCAGAATTGCAGCCCTGTCATGCTGTGTGGCTGTGAAGCCTGTTGTAGGCAGGCATTTCTCCATTTCAGCTTTTGATTGCTTCCTAGGATGGAGATTTGGATCCAGCTACATGAATGCTTCTAAGTTAAAGTAGTAATATTTTAGTTACAATCTCTGTTTCCAGGAATAGGCTATAACAAATTACATGATTGAGTTATAAACATATTCAAATACAACAGTCACATTAAAAGTAGCAAACAAAACTTTTTTTTCTTCTCAAGACTGTGAGAATATTCCTTCTCTTGCAAATAAGCTCTGATCCAGGTATTCCATAGCCACCCTATTTAAAGGCATAAGGGCTTTAGTTTGCTTCCAGACCCTCATGGGGAAGGGTTTGAGGGCAAAATGGGACAGGCAGAATCTGCTCTTCTTGCTGTACATTCAGGTTGCTTCAGTGGGTATGAAAGGAAGTCTGAGGCTCTCCTGGGTTGGAAGTCACAGACTTTGTTTGCCTCCTTTTGGTGAGTGCCAGGATGCAATGCACAGGCTGGTGGGTGACAACCTAACTCATGAGGGGAGTGCATCCTACTGCCTGCCCCAGCTCGTTAAAACCAGGAGTTATTTTAACACTACCCAGCCCATTGTTGTTAATATGGATTATATGTTGTTACTGTACAATAAAACAATGTGAAGGTAACTGAGATCACATGTGAACTCACATTTACTTCTCTGCTGTGTTTGCCAGAAGGTGCAATGAGTTTGACAGCTCTTCACTGACCTGCTGGCTGCAGAACACTAGACTGTAACTGATGTGATCTTGGAGATATTAATTTCCAACATTTTTACATAATAAAGCTGCTAGGTTAAGATTATATTAGTTTGGCATTTTGTATGATGTGGGTTTTAAAAAAAAATTTCAGCAAGCTTTAGGATGGATTTACTGTACTGTTGAACTACAGTGTTGTTCTTTGCTGCTTATGTTATTAAGTTATTATGTTTATCTCTGAAGATAATGAAAATGAACTAAAAATTGACTTTGCTTTGCAAAGGTTTTTGGAGGCAAACTCTTGGCTAGGGCAAACAGCCTCAACCCAGTATTAAGAGTACCTTTTTGAATGATTTTCTGGGAAAATTATATAACCTGTGCTTGGAATTCAAGATGTGGTGGGGAACAGAGAAATTGAATGCATATGGGGAAAATCACAGTGTCTAATTGTGTTTCTTGTTGTGAGTCTTGGAGCATCAATAAATATTTAAAAACGACATTTTTTGAAAGGGTAAGAGTGCGTTTTTCTGAAAGCTTTAAGCAAGTACTTCCCTGTTTTGGAATGCAGCATAAAAATGAAACTGACTAAGGAATATAAGATGATAAAAGTCATCCTATTTAAAAAAATTAAATAAACATCCAGAAAACACTGGCAGCTTACCAAAGATATACCCAATGAGTAATTTCAGTGGTTTGCTAGGCAACAGGTATATTGCTTGGGCTCCTAACATGTAGGGGACCTGAAATCTTCAAATAATACTTTCAGCTTCAGAGGTGCACCAGGATATCTGTCCTTTCCTGTGAGCACCACCAGACTCCCTGTGGCACCTCCTTATAATTTTCTTGCTTCTGTGCCAGGGGAGGAGTCTCAGGTGTCTCTCTGCAGATGTGGCTGCAGGTCTTATATCCTAGTCATAGCTCAAGGATATTTTGCACATAATGGTATTAGATTTGGGGGGTTGTAATAAAAAAGTTTATTCTGATAAGTAGAGAAAATGAACTAGTTTTAAAAATCAACAGATCTAATGGATTACAATTCAGTAAAACTCAGTATACTTTGCATTTTCAAAAAACAAATGACAGCTCAGTGTAACTTTAACTAAAACTTAGAGAAACTTAATGCTTCAGTGAATTGAATTGGATAGTCATCTCTGGAGGTACAAAAATATCTGAGATGCCGACATTATTCCAAAGATAAAATCTACAGACTGATATTTACTTAATAATGTGCATAAATCCTTCCTTTTCTTTCTTCCTTCCTTTCACCCAGAATCCTTTTGGCATGGAAAGTGTTATTTTCCATCACACTGCAGTTGCATGGGTCTTTTTGATGTATCACACTTGCACACTTCCCACAAGCTCTCAGCTGCTGATTAATCTTACTAAGGAGTTGTACCCAAATTATTCAACAGGAGTCAGTGGTCCTTTTGGAAATCCTAACAAATAGCATGTCAGCTGAGGAACACTGTGCTTATTGATGAGAGTGATGCTTTTAAAAGGAAGTGGACTGCACAGCTGTTTCCTAATTGTTCAAAACATTTAAACTGAAAGCAGTTTAAAACATAATGATGCTTCTGTAGAGGAACCTTTCATATCCCTGAATTATTTACAATATTGGTCTGCTGTACTTGCTTTTCCATCTGCTTTTCATATGCATGAAGGAAGAATGAAAATGCCTGTGATTTACAACGACATTTTTTCCTTGCTCCTTAAAATGTTCCTACTGAAGGTCAAATTATGACACCTGGAGAAGAGACAGAGATGTAGCATGTTTATTAGGAAACACAAGAACTTCTCAAAAGCAACATGGAGCAATTTGCATTCAAATTTGGGGAAGAAACTCAGGTTACAGAGGGAAGGAATTTAGGGAGCCCCACAAGAGTCTGTGTGCACCTAGTGATACACAAGACAAGCTGGTCTTGGAATTAGCTGAGGTGTTTCTGATACCAGCTTTTGCTGATCTTTTCTGAAACATTATATTTTCTGGTGCTTGGTATGCGTAATAGAATCAAATAATCAATTTAAGTAAAGAATAGAACAGGAGTAAAGAATAGAACAGGAAAGCAAAGTAACAATGACTGGAAGGGCTGTAAATCCAGGAGAAACTACCTGGAAAAAGGGTCTCCTTGGCAAGTAATGCTCGCTTGCATGTAGAAAAACTACTGAACGTGAGTGCAGAGAGGACCATAGGAAAAAACGTTTAAAAAACCTCATTTAATATTATTGTCTAGTGGTAGCGTGGGAGAGCAAATGACAAGTTGGTGATTCTGCAGGATTTATTTCTGCTGTTTGAAGTACATGCTGCATCAAATTTTAATGGGATAGAATGTACTTTTTGGGGAGAGAGAAGTATGCATACTGGGGTTTTTTTCTGACTCAAGAAGCAGAAGGAGGATGGATGGTGGGATAATCTGTGGAATATGTGACTCCATATCCCAGGAAAAATTGAAATTCAGCCCTAAAGAAATGCCTGTAAATTGCAAAGGCAGATGAACGGTATAGGGAAAGGATAAAATAATGCCAGCCACTAGTCTGGAAAAAGCTTCCAGGCTGCAGTTAAAGGACCTCGAAGAGATTAACGAAGACAGAAAAAGTAGCTTCTTATCCAGTGTGCATGTTAGACGGTGGCATGCAAAGCGTGGAGTACAGCTCCTCCTTGCAGGCTGGGGCAAAGGAGGAGGAAAGGTGGGCAGTTCCCCCCATGCCCCAGGCTGGCAGAAGTGCCATGGGGCAGCCCTGGTGCCTGCAGGCTCTGGGGTGCTGGGCTGGGGGCAGGCTGGTGCTCCAGACGTGGCATTGCTGCTGCAGGAGCCGCTTCACTGCTGCATCCCTGCACCTCCTGCCTCGGCTCGGCCGCCGTGGCTGCACAGGAGATTCAGCAAAGGGGGAGCATTTCCACAGAACTGGGTTAGCTGTGAGCACCTCTGCAGTTCTGACAGGAATTGGCAGGAGGGTACAAATCTGGGACGGTGAAGTGGGACGCTGGCAGGAGCCATGTGGAGCACAAGGACGTGCATCTGCAAATGGGCACCCAGAGGACGTATGGGTTTGAATTAGGCTTCATTGGGCCTGTAACTTCCTAACAAGGAAGGAACTCCCTTTATTCTCTAAAGCAGCAGAGGACAAAAATGATCAATTTCCAAGGACTGATACCTGATACTACTCATATCACCAACACCATTCAGGGCAGTGGGTTTCACTGGAAGGAGCATTCCCCCAGAATGAGCATACTGGTGTGCAAAGCTAGCTAGAACACCTGTGAACCTCTTCAGTACAGACAGCTGCAGACAGTGTAACTTGATTTCAGGGACTTCAAGCAAGAACCAGAAGGGCATTTAAAGGTAACTGAAGGCAAAAATTCAAGTGTGCCATAATTGGCCATCATCTTCACATTGATCTGTGTTGCAACTTGGGAAACTATAAGTTTGTTTAAGAAAGGTCTTCTCCAAAAATGGACTGCTCACAGCATTCCTTAGTGCAAAACAATTCTGTCTTCTCACCTCTATGTCTGAAGTGAATACAAAGTCTCCAAGCCCTAAGAAACTGCTGATGAGAGTGTCTAGACCAGTGCAGAACATTGGATGTTTAAGGACTACAGTGTGAGAAGTTCCTACCCAGGAACTGCAAGGGGTGGCAGACAGACTGAAGGGAATGTGTCCTTGAGAGTGCAGGACAGGTGGCTTTGTGGGAAAAGTGCTTGGATATGCACCTTGTGCATAGGTCATGGGTAGTCGCAGCGCTTGGGGACTGAGCTGCTTCCTCAGTAGGAACACAGAGTCCTTTTTGATATCTGTGGTATTCTTTTTTGCTCCAGGTGCAATTCCTGAAAAAAATACCAGTTAAGAAACACCTCTTTTTTCCCCTCTCAGAAAAGAATAGAGGCAGCAATGAGATGTTTTGAATGGAAGGAACATTCTCATATATCACCACACCCAAAGAATTCATCCAATTTTTTGCTTAAAATTCTTTCTTCTTGTCTTTGATAACTTCTCTGACCTGAGCTTATTCCAAAAGTGCCAGGATGCTCTTTCAGTCCAAAGGCAAGAACATTGGACAGTAGGTGCTGACATGATTTAGAGACCCGCAGTTGTTGCAGTGTTTCCTTTTTAAAGCAAGTAAATACAATGGTGACCTTGCCTGTCAAGCAATTGCATTTTTAGGAAAACGCTTAATGGTAGCATTTTCCATATCCTTAGCTGCTCAGCAAACCTGCTCTACTACAAAAAGCTCTCCTGATGAAGGGAGGGAAAGAAGAGGGGTGTTCATACAGCCTACTCAGCCCAAGGGAAAGCAGGGACAGCCCTAGGCAAAGCAGGCAGAAGTGTGATTTTCTGATCTCTAGGAATTAGGGGTCGTGGTAAGATAAACAGATCTGCAAGGGGATGGAGAAATAAATCTCCAGAGAATGTTGGCATCAGTGAAATAGTGCTCACTATGAGGGTAAGAAGAAGTAACTGCTTTTTGTAGTCCACATTGAGCAGACTGTTTCTGTTTTAAAAATATTCTCTGTGGTGACCTGTCTGAGAATAATTTTGTGTTACTTTCCTGACTTTATTTCTGGCTTTTGATTTCCCATAGAGATCTGGAGCCTGATGGATTAGACCTGTTTCTGGGAGTAATTGTGGCAGTCAGGAAGGGCCCCGTATCTGGAATGTGCACTGGGTGGTGGCAACCTTCAGGGTGTGACAGGAGACCTATTTATTTACCTTGGTTCTCATGCTTACTGTAGGGGTTTTTCTGTGTGTGCAGCTTGGGATGACAATACTTGTCTCCCACCCAGGGGCTCTGTGACAGCTACCCCATCTAAGACATACACTGCAGAAATTTTTCATAATTTTTTATTAACAGACAGCTGGTTTAACAAGGCCAGCTGGTTTATAAATAGGTTAGTGCATTTTAAATTAATAATTTGTTAAAGCAGTTGGTTTTAACAAGGTGTGTTAGTTTTTACCAGTAAAAGTGAGTGAAAGGCTCTAGGAGCAGGAAGCCAAAAGGGTTGTTTTATCCAGGTCCTTCCTTCTCCCTGATATATATAATTTTTTTTAATATTTCAGTCCGTCTGAGAGTAGGAACATACAAGGGCATGCAAAGAAGACTGTAAATTGATGTCAGGTGTGGTAATGATCATCTACTTATCTGCAGTGGTGGAAGTCCTCCTCTAGACTGGAGAGAGCAGGCAACAGTGAAAAGGAAAACCAAACCCAGCCTCTTGCCTTGCCACTGCTGTACAAGCACGAAAAAGCAAAGGTTTCTCACTTTTCCCCTACCTCCCAGGGCCTTTTATCCAAAGTGGTCTTTTGCTTCAGCCTAGAACATACCAGCATGCCTTCAACCCATGTTCTCTCTGAGCTGTCCCTCAGCTGAGACTCATCCATGGCAGTGCCTGATAGGAGAATGTGCTGAAGGCATGTACTCACAGAGTTCTGCCCAACCAAGTCTCTCTCTCTCTCTGACACCACCAAAGTGGGAACCTAGTTAGTGTAAGTAAAGGGCAAGAGTTCTCACAATTTCCTCATCTAGTCTGCAACCATTTGCAAAACAAGGACTTCCAGAGTCAGGAGGGAATTTGCTGGTGAACAGCTTGGGTGAGTTTTCCTTTTGTGACTGTGCCTCCCCTTAAGCTCTCACGAAATGTGTTGAATCCTCAGTGTCTGGCTGTGAGGACTTCAACAGTACAATTATGTCAAGAGGCAATTCCCTTAGTTTTGCTTTTAAACCTGTGCCCTCGTGTTTTCATTTGATGTTCCTTAGTTCTTTTGCTGGGAAAGACAGCAAATTAGTCTCTCAGTTCTACTCATGAGACACTTCACACAAAGAGAAAAAAATATTCTGTCAAATCTTAAGTCTTCGTTTCTTCAGATCAAATAATCTTACTCTTACCATCACTCTTGTATCAAAAGGTAAAAGAATTGTTTGTCACCAAAAATATCCATCTGCCAGGTAAGTAGTCACAAGAGATTAGCATGATGTGTTCCAGCATTTTTGTTCTGGTAAAGCATAAAGATGACAGGGCAAAGGCTGGTATCACCCATTGACTTTTTTCAGAGCCAGCTCTTCCTAGGCACAGACACAAGACAGCAATTACACTCTGCCAAACCCACTACAACTTGGAGATCTTGTTAGTAAACATGCCAGGACCAGTGCTGCCTCCTAGTTGTAGGTGGATATTGGCAAGAAGTTCAATGCAGGGTAATCAGAAGGAGTGCTGGAAAAATGCAGCTCCTTCTTCTTGCACTCTAGAAGTGAAATAATCATCAGCATTTATGCTTTATCCATGAGGAAATTGGGACTAATGCTTACATTAGTGCCTGGGTAAGGAGGTGTGCTGGTTTTGCTAAACCCACCACAGGAGGGAAACCACACACCATGGTCACTTCACAGATTTCCTCCACTGGTTCCCAGGAGCTCCTCAGAAATGTGTAATTCAGCCTAGCATCCTGGTGCAGCTCTGGATCTTGCTTCTAGAAGTTATTGGTGCTGCAGTGTGCCAGCCATGGATACAGTCCCTTCCCTGGAATGCCTCTGGTACCTGGCTGAGGACCAGCTGTCTCAGACTTGAAGAGCAATTAGTAGTGCATCTCTGTTTTTATGACAGAGATAAAAAAGTTTTAGGGTACTGCTAAAGTATGAGATGAAGATTTGCATGCATTGACTTTTGGAAGTAACTTGAACCACAGGTTAGGTTAGTTACATAATGTTGTTAGGTTATTAAAAATAGGTGGATCCTGAGAAATTGTGGGATTTGACTAGAGTGGGCAAGTTTGGGGGATACTAACTCAGCATTGATTAGCCCATCTCTGTACTTGAAGAACAAACTGTTAGTACAGGATGTGAGTGGAGCAACTGTATTTAGAAACATGTTTCCAGGGAAACATTAGTTTCCCTGGAAGACAACCCTGAGATATGAATTTTATGTGACTCTTGGGACAAATGTTAAGTTTGAAGACTTTTTTTTCCCCTTACTTTTTATAGCAAGTACATTCTGCTCCAAATTCATTTGCTTCAAACCTGTATGGTAAAACCTATTTTAACTGTGGAGTTCAGAATCTCAGTGGATCTCATTAAGAAAAGGGCCCACACAAACTGCATTTCAAAGATCCATCTCTTGCATAGCAATTCAAATCAAATCAGTGCTTTCTGGCTATCCTGGCATACCATGCCAAGTGTGATTTAAAAGAGCAAGGCTTGAGACGTAACTTGGCTTCTTGTATGACATCAGACAAATCAATCAAATGCAACTTGTTTGTAAAATCAGTATCGTGATAATTTCTTGTGTTTGACCCTGAAATTGATTGGATCCATTTTATAAGTATCTAAAAATACAGAGGAAAAGTATCTGTTTATACCAGCAGAAAGTTTTTCCTTTGACTGGCAATTCCTTCTGAAACCAGATGATTTCATCTCTTAACTCCTTGGCAGCTTCCTTACCCGCAAGGTTCTCTAGAAGACATCTTACTTAGTGGGCAAAACAAAAAGTTTATGTTCTTTATGAAAGAAGATCTCTGTTGAAATTGAAAATACTATGAACTTGCCTAATAACTTTTTGTCGTTATTTTGTAAATTTTAATCTGGTTATAAACACAAAGGGTTTATTTCTCTTCGTGTTGTCTATGACAAAAATATGTCCTTTGCTATATAATTGTACTTCTATACTTGATTGCATCTTTCTACTTTTTTTTTAATGGAGAGAGTTGTCTGAAAGTGTCTAAATAGAAGGATTTATATAATTAAGCTTTAAAATCCCATGTTTAGTTCAATTGATTATTGTTTTTCCCATGGAGACATAATGAGCCAATACAGGCATTTGTAAAAGTCACCAGTTATCTGCAATTTTAATTTTCTGGCCAATGTAGGAGAGGCACACAAGATTTGTCTTGGGAATTGGGATGGTCTTTTCTTCTCATCTGTTAATGTCAAAGTGTCTTTGTTTGCTTACACATGTGAGGTTTAATGTGACCATCCTACAAAAAACAGCTATAAAACTAAACCTTTTCAATGTTGAAAGAACAGAGTAAATATTATTTATTATTTTATTTATAATGAAATTATCTACATATTAAGTCTGTTTTAAAAGACAAATAAAAGCTAAATCCTGATGCCTATCTTGAGCTGTGGGTGCTGCCAAGGAAGAGCCTTTGTGGGACACAGCTGTGCCCAGAATGCTGCAGGATGTGAGATGAGTGAGGAATGAAGGCTCTGCAGACCTTAAAGGTCTATGCAGCATGTTGTGGTGTCATAGCACCAAATCCTGATTAAATTATGTGCTTAGGGATTTCTGACAAGCTTTTTGTACTTAATTGCCACCCACGTGTTTGGAATTGCAAGTAATTATATTGCTGTCTTTGGTCCATACATGCTTTCTTTGCTTTTATCAGCTGCTGATCTCCAGCAGAGCAGCAAAACCCTCTTCTGACAATGTGTCTCCACTTGGAGGATTCCCACCTACTCTGCACACACCACAGAAAATGAAGAGTGTTCATGTTATTGGTGCTGCTGTTGCTGACCATTTGAAAACAAACAAAAAGTGAAATTACTGGTCTGTCAGCCAGACACAGCTGTAGGCAGTAGTGTGAGCTGACTGGCAGTAGAGCAACATGGAGCAAAGTTATTTTACAATCAAGTTAGGCTTTACCTTATTAATCCACTGAAACTGCAAAGGCTGTTTTCAGTAAACTCGTCACTTTATTAAATGGGAGCCAAAGCCAAAAGAAATACACTCAAAAAAGAAAAGTTAAACAATGTAATTCTGCAGCTGTAGAAATAAATTGAAATAGAGAAGGTATCTTTTCAAAACCATTTTTACAGCTAAATTTCTGTCATAATTATTAATGGAAAAAATAAACTAAAGGGTAACCATGAAAAGTCTCCAAAGTTACACTAAAACAAAACCCCTATCCTGATTTTTCTGGTGATTTTCTTAAGAATGTCATGTTGGTGAGCAAGGGAAAAATGGCCTGCTGATGAGGCTTAGTTGTAACATTTTCTCCTCTGTTACTTCCAGTATCAGTAACTTCCAGGATTAGTAGGTAAAAGGTGTTTCTGTCTTTACAGCTTTGCTGGTGTCAATATACAGGTGCAAACAAAGCTAGCACAAGAGAGACACACTGTTGTATCAAGTCCTATGGCATTCCTTCCTTGGCTGTGCAAATGATGTTATTGATCAGCAGTTTCAGTATTGTTGCATAGATGAATCATGAAAGCCATCTTATGAATTCCTTATTTTCTAAACATTAGGGCCTTGCTTGGCAGTCAGTGTTTGTGGGTTCAGTTTCAAGTTGGTTTCAAAGTGTGAATGATTGCACTGTTACAGATGAGAAACACAGAGCATGAAAATTTACCCAAGGCCTGAAAGGAATTCTCACAGGCATTTAAGATTTTGAGCCTTCTCCTTGACATACTTTACATAGGACGTTTTAATAGAGGTCATACTCTGGTATCCATGACCTTCCTAGCACTATTTTGTAGCAGTGCCCAAATGCTGCTTTGCATTGAGAGTAATTCTATTTTTTTAATGATACCTCAGTTTCAAGGTAGCATCTTTGCTTAAAGACCTTCCTGTTGCCAAGAGGCTGCAATCAGGTTGTTGCATTCCTGATTTTTTTTTTCTCTATGAAAATTTCATTGTGTTTCTAATCTTGAGAAGAGCTGACTGTATGATCATGTTTTAGTCATGATTACTCAATTCTCTGGTCTGACTTTGCTTGTACTATGGATGCTGCAAGTGCTTTGATGGTGCTCTGATATGTATTGCTATGCACACTTCAAGCCTGCCAGAGTCCTTGGAATACTTAATAATGTCTTTCCATGATCTCAAAATGACACACAATTGGGATATGTGAATGCTGGCTCTCAAAATCCATGAGTCATATCTCACATTTCTGAAACGTTTAATTTGTTTTAAGTCATCTCATACAGCTGTAAAGAGTAGAAACTCCTCACAAGAGTTAAGCTTCTCAACTTAAAACCAGACTTTCAAAACTAAGCACTTGCTGGATGTCCTGAGCAGGCAAGACACTGATTGCTGCACGGGACCATGACCATTTGCAAAAGCTTCTTAGCTGAAAGCACCATGCAAAGGCAGAATGGCTCTGTCCTTGCTCTAACACAGCTCTGTGAGATATCTGGGCTTCTTATAAAAGAATCTTGTACAAGTCATATACAAACAGTCTTAAAACAGCTTTGAAATCTCTAGGTCTGAACACAGACAGGGCCTGAGTGAAGAGATTTGGGCATCCCCCTCTCCTGCAGTGCCAATGCCCATGTTTGTACTAGCTCACGTGATCTCAGTGTTGGTGACAAGGTGTTCAGGGTCTGTGTGCAGTGCAGCCTTCCTTATGCTTTTGGTGTCTTTTCCTATTTTACTGGATTGTCCAGCTCCTTATGGATTGCCAATCCTGAAGCAGTGGTGTTCGGTTCATCCACTCATCCATTGCATTTCCTGTGGTTGATGAAAACAGAGGCTAAGGTACAGATTTTTTCCTGTTGGAGGGCATAGATGTTCCAGCTCTAAAGGTAACTGGAGGCCTAAAGAAGGTGGAGGTATCACCTATTAACCATATCCAGCACATACCAGCATTCCTCTGGGCTGAAATTGGCAGCTGTGCCTGTCAGAGAGAGGAAAAAGAGGCAGAACAGAAGCTGACTGATTAGAGCTCTTCTGACTCGTACAGCAGCAGGAATGCTGTCAGCCCTCATGCTCTGCGTTATTCTCATTGCAGAACATTCCTGATTTGATATGGCAAATGGATGAAAAACAGGAGGAACATCCACTAACCAGAATCCTGTTGTTAGGACTTGGGGTGAGAGATGCAAGGCAGTGCAACATGGGGAGTGAGAGGGAACTCCTGTGATAGCTTTTGTATCTGTAAGTGCTCTTGGGCCAAGGGCTGCTGTACACAGTAGGCCAGCTCTGCTGCCAAAATGTGGCCTGACACCCTCCCTTGTGTTGGCCCTCCCTCTCATGCCAAAATGCCTTTATTCCTCTTGCTAGGGACTATGACATATATTGGAAGGTTCTCGTTTCTCTGGAATATCAGATTAACTTCTTCTGAGTACAAGCTAATAGAACAAATAAATGGCTTATGTCCCATCCTGAAGTGTATGTCTTGAACACATCTCAGGAGGGATCACTATGCATGCTGGACTCAGTTCAAAACAACACAATATGTGTTCTTTCCATGAGCTTTTTTTTTTCCTTAATTTTAAACTTGGCTTTTGGAAAGACATGATGATGCCATATGAGCACTGCAGATTGTATTAAAGGAAGGGCTTGTTGCTCATGTGATAATTGGTCCCTGAAATTGCTGCTGCTCTCATTTGCTTCTTTGTAAGAGAAGACACTGCTCTGTCTTGTCCCCAATTGGGATGGAAGAGTCTGATAAGGAGGATGACAGAGCTGATGAGGTTGAAGATACAGTGCAAACACAGAGTATAGTTACGTAGTAACAGGGGTTTTGCTTGAAAGATTTTCTTGCTATAGGTAATACTGTACATGAGGAATGTTTCTCTGGTAAATTTTGTCTTTAAATGTCCATAAACAACACAGATATTTGATTGGCACTTAAATCCAAATTCTTTTACATTTGCCTTTCCTTCTAAGTGGATGTTCCGTGTCAGCTATGTAGGACAGAGTGTGAATTTTCATTGTTCCTGCCATGTTCTCATTTGAAATTTGGAAAATAGTTGCAAAAAATACCAAGGTAGAGAGAGAGGTGGTGGCTGTCCTGGAAGCTACAGGTGAACTATTTAATAACAAAGTGAGAAGGCATGTCAGTGTCAGTGTTGAAAATGCATGAAGTGTCTACAGCTCATTGTGCTGTGGCTTTTGATGACATTGGTTTAATTCCATAAAATGCTTCTATTTTACTGTTGGATCCTCAGAACAAGAGGGCTTGTACCCATATTGCTCTTCCTTGGGTTTTCATCCTGGCAGATTTGTTCAAACTTGCCTTCAGGCATATAGTTAAAAATGTGGAGCTCCATCAAGAGCCTCAGTCAATCACTTGAAGGCTGCATTTCCACTTTCTGGGAGACTCAGGAAAAACTGGGATTCTGAGTGTTACTGCAGGCCTTAATCCAAACCCAGTCCAAGATTTTGTTGGATATCTTCTAGTTTTGATTAATTGGTAAGCCGTACCAATACTATTTCTGAGCTATGTTCATACATTATAACCTGGTCTTAGAGGCTGCTGGAGCAAAGGAAAGACTGCTACTGATTTCAGAAAAATAATTTCTCTGCTCACTTTTGGTAGCTGGATAGCAGCACCCAGAATAATACCCAGGACTTATAGCTCACAATTCCCTGTGCTACTTAAAGCAGTGCTCACCAGAATGCAGAGGGGACCAGGCTTTCTGCTGTGCTGCCCACAAAGCCTGTGTTAGTGCTAGAGGGGCCAGGCTTGTGGGGGAGACTGCAGGATTGACTTCGCTGAACACTCAGAATTTTGCCTGCAGACTTAGTCTGCCTGTAACTTTTTCTGTGCCAGCCACTCTTTCTAGAAAAGCAGGAGCAACTCTCTTGAAGCCTTCTAGAATATCTCCCAAGAGGTCATTTAAGTCAAATGGCAACTCCTCAGGAGTATGTACTTGTCACTGCTGGGCTCTTGCATTTTTTAAAATGCATCTGAAAAAGTATTTGTACTGTGGTTCAGTTTTTTATCCATTTTAATCTAACTTGGGTAGCCTACAGTCTGCCTTCATCCATTTTTGAATGGTGGCTGCCTTGTGCTGCAATACAGCACCTTATATAGTGTAGCTCCTGCCTCTTACGTTTCTGGTTTTTGTGTTCCTCTCTGTCCCTCCAAAAAAGTCTTATACCCTCTACTTCAGATCACATGTCTGCCCCACAATGAACAAAGCATCTGCTTATTCCTCCAAAGCCAGAGGATTTTTCTCTAGTTAATATTAATCTCTAAATCTCTTCAATCTTTTGCTCTTAGAGTTGCATGTATTTCTGCATGTTTCTAATATTTGCCTGGGTATCATGCTCCTTACTCCATTTCTTCTGTGCTGCTTATTGGGTTTGCTGAGAGACATTAAAAGGATGAATAAGTTGCAGAGAGGCAGAAGGCAGCGTGGGTCTGGATTCTACATATCCATCCAAGGCTGTATTTCTTAAGCATACCACTAGGTTTTGGTGGTCCCTGCATTGGGTTACTCTTTCTGGCTTTTATTACTGTTCTTTCAGTACTGCACACATATAATTAACTTTTACTTCTGAACCTTTTCTAGTGCTCTGGTGTCCAGAAGGCTTTGGAAGCATTCCCTGGTTTGGATAATGCGTTGGCTGGATAATCTCAAGTTGTTTGGGGACAGTGGGGGAAGCAGAAAAGAGAAATCCAGAAGCCACCACCACCCCAACAGGCAACAGGCTTGGTGGTTTCAGGGCTTTTGCAAGGTAGCTCTGTGACATGTTTGTGGTTGCCTTTTCTTACCTGATCTTAGAAAATGAAACTACTGCCTTTTAAGTTTGCCACAGGTAAATTCCAAAGAAGATTATACACCTCTAGCAGTTGTCTTCTCAGCCTTTCTGTAGCATCCCGTGGTGCTTTAAAGATCCTGGTTAATATTAGCGAGAGTTCAAATTTTGTGTTAAAGACTGATTTGTCTGAAGTTCAGGAAACTGCCTGGGGATTCTTCTGTGGAAAGTGGACATGTTGTCAGTCCACTGCACCTGCATTTTCTTCATTCTTCTTGCAGATTTAATTACAGTGGTTTCAAATGCATAAAAATACAGTAAACACCAACCTGTTAACATTAACTGACAAATATAGGAAACAGTGGGACTCTAGGCACGTGCTAGTTCTCATATGATTCTGAATGTCAAGAAATAACCCTACACATAATGTGGGTTTTGTTTGGCTTCTTTGCTCATCTCAAATTATTCAGGCTTTAGCACTGTTGTCATATCTGATGTATAGCAGAATATCACCCTGCATTTCAGATTTTGATGTTTCAACAAAGTTAACCAGCCAAAAGGATTTTTTTCCTCTCTAGAAATGAAAAAAATATGAAGAATAAGGAATGCTTCACCGTTTAAGCTTTCTAGGTTTGCCGTAACAAATAAAGGTAAATGCAGAGTGGAGATGGAATGGACTGGACTGTGTGACTAGCCCTTGCTTGTTGGATGTAGGCTGTGACTAGCCTGTACTTGCTGGATTTCTGGAGAATGATGTATTTTTCATTTTAGATGCCACAGGATGAGAATGGAGATCTTGCCATGGATCACTTAGAAGTGATACATAGATACTGGCTGTGGGACCTACTTCTCCATGTGGAGGGAAAGGTCTGTGCTAGTAAAACCATGTCAATGTGAACTTTATTCAAGAACCATTTCTCTAGCTGATAAGAAGACAAAGCTAACTGGTACCTGTCTGAATGTGGCAACTATGATTTTGTTAGTTTCAGAAGGGCACTCCTGAATTTCATTTTTGAGCAAGTGCAGAGAATCTGACTGGATATACTCAAGTAGGTAGAAAAGGTGCAAGAGCTTGAAATTGAAGTTAAGCATTGTGCTTTAAAGCAGAATTCAATATGCCAACAATGACAGGGTGGGATTTTGCCCACTGCAGAGCTGGAAACCTCAGTCCCTTCATGAAACATCAGCAGTGTCAGGAGGTGAACCATGTGAACCATTTGGAGAAGGCAGTACTAGTGCAGCAAACAGCACTGGAACATCACAAACTCTGGGTGAGGAACAAGTCTTGAACCACGACATTATTTGTTGTTGCATTTCTCCTAATGGCAATTGCTGGTAACAGCAAATCCTGTTTCTTCTCATATGCAGAAGGAGGTATTATGGTCCTTGAACATACACTGTGTAATACAGCACAAGAGGTGCTCTGCACAGTCTGAAAACCCCTTGATGGATCAACACTTAAGTCACTTTTTAGATCAATTTCAAAGCCATTGAATTTAATCTAATTAATACTTTATTTGGGTCCAGCAATCTTCACAGTAAATACTGATGGCTGTTTCATTCAGTGTTCAGTACAGAATTGTATTTCTTTTTTTTAACCTCTTCAGATTTTGTTTCATAACATTCCTGGTATGTTAAAGAAATTTTGTTAATCTGTTCAATAACATTTCACATGTATATAGTCATGCGAACAAAGATGTTTGCTTTGTAATTGAAGGGTACATGGAGGGGAATATTTACCATCTGCCACTACTAAAGGGAAAATATAAATCCCTCTTATTTGAAGCTATTTTGATCAGCTCTAATAGTAATATTTTATGTAGGATTTCTCTTCCAAAGCCCAATAGAATTTACAAGTAAATTCATCTAATTCTTTGGTAAGAGAAACATCTGTCTCAGACATTATGAGGATTGAAGCACTAAGAGTTTTTTAGAAATCTCATATTCATCCTGTAATATTTGTCTGGTGCATATAATCTTAATACACAAATTGCAGCAATAAATATTTTGCTATAACCAGACACTGAAGTCCAAAAGGAACCTGTTTAGCTGCAGCTGATGAAAATGTAATGCTTGAGATCTCACAATGTTTATGTTCTGCAGCACCAACCTGAGTTTTAAAGAATTTTGAACCAATAAGACTTGGACTCTGCAACTTTGATGGAATGAAAAAGCCTCAAGCTTTCAACACCTGCCATAGAAATTTAATAAGGACCCTAATAAATGGGTCAGTTTCAACAAACAATTAACTTAACAACTTCATCTGGAGGGCTTAGAGGCCCTGCTCATAAGAGGTAACTTGAGAGCAGACTCATTTTATATAGTGTAGTTAATGTTTCCTTTAGAAAACCAGGGTTTTTAAGATTTAATATTTCATGTGCTCCAGATTACATCAAATTGGCATATGGTACACAACAAAGCCTTCAACCCCTGCATAGATCAAACAGAAAATTTATATTAATCTTCTAAGCTGTTTGGGGGTTTCTT
This sequence comes from Anthoscopus minutus, assembly GCA_013399455.1. Taxonomy (NCBI): domain Eukaryota; kingdom Metazoa; phylum Chordata; class Aves; order Passeriformes; family Paridae; genus Anthoscopus; species Anthoscopus minutus. The sequence goes on from VWYI01012243.1 coordinate 319,478, forward strand.
ATGCACAAGGAAAATACAGAATTCACAGGAATTCATAAGCTTATAAAATTAATTTTGTGGGCAGTTTGGCTAAAATTATTCCTTATATTTTGATTATGCCTTTAAAATTCACACCCCTACAAATATGGAGACTTTTATGTGAAAGTAGTGAGTGCTCACAGAGCAGTGTTGCTGGACTGCACCATATACATGAGAGGAATGTTGTGAGCTATTTTTTCATCATCTTGTGAAAACATATAATAGAAATTATGTCTCTGAGCATTCATAGTTCAATGTGTTTAATGTAAGTCTGTGTTGAAAGATGAAACAAAAGTACAAAATTTAATTGCACTTTCCCCGACCCTACTTTACACATTTCATCTTAAACTCTCCAGTTCTTTTGCTGTCAGTGGCTACCCCCACACCCAATCTCCCTTGCTCACCCCCCTTTTACTTTTGTTACAATACACTTTTAATCATCCTTCCCACATCAAATGTGTTGCTTGCATGTGCTCTGTCCTTGGGCTGTGCACCTGAACTTTTACACATACAGTATTTGAACAGTAGCAGGTCTCCTGGACAAGGATCCATACTTCCTTAGGGTTGTCAGTATCTGGTATCTATCTTCAACATCCTGTATCTAGTGCCTGACCATGTACTCTTAACTAATGGCATGGTCTTTATTTGCCCATAGGCAATTACCTGCATCTATCATCATCCCACATGAGCAATTTTAGGTAAAATCCATTTTCTAAGATGTCAGTCTGGTTTCCTTTGTGAACACATTTTCTAGTCAAACTCAGAAATGTACAGAAGAGGACCTTTGCCAGATGGATAAACCTGCATTTGGGAAAGGTAAGACTGATGAACACTGCAGAGAAAGGAGTACTCAGATTTGTTAGTATGATGCCTAGTAATCAGAAATACCTAAGCTGCATCACAGTGCAGGAACACCATGAAGCCCTGTTTAAAATCCAGTTCTCATTTTATTTAGTGGCCTGGAGTTCACAAGTGGATGGTTCAATGTGTGCTCATTAGAGACAGATTGATTGCTTAACTCTGTGAGTGGGGGCTTGGGGAGAGGAATTTGCATTTCCCAAGACTTAGGGTGTCTGAACCACGTTTCACTTTGGAGTTAGGCTGTAGTATTTAATTATCATGCATTTTCCCATATGTTTTTGTTGTGTAATAAGAAGTGTCATTTTCTCCAGATCAAAGACTTTGGCAAATGCTGGGATACATTCAGAGCCACGCACATTATGAACTAGTTCTGTGGTGACCACTGGCTACTTGGAAGTAAATATGGGGTAATTATCTTGGCAAGTTGTTGCCTCTGAAGCCAAGAATTGTTAAAGCATCCTCTGTCATGGTTAGATGGCCAACACCAGCATTTCCATCTTGAAGACTTGCTTCTTGTTAATTGCAAATGTATCTGTAGAAGTTGAGCTTGTGGTAGAAAGAAGGAAGCTGGATTTTGTGCTTATTATAAAACTGGAACTTGGCAAGATGTCTGGAAGATAAGTTTTAAGTAGATCTACAAGCCAGCTTGGCCTGTTGTAAAGGTTTTAACGTCATTTGATGATGATATCCTAGATTAAATGCTAATAGGTTTGGAAGCACATTTAAGTGACCTGCTTAGCTTTGGGAGTAATATCCATACATGCAAATCAAGCAGTTTCCTGAAGCTATGTAATTACACACTGACAAGTGTGTTCTACTCAAATCAGCTTCCATGTTTCATAGTTCCTGGAAGTGTCCAGCCCCATGGTGGTGTGCCTCAGAGGATTACAGAATAAATAGTATTTAGAAGCAAATCAATATTTGCTATCTGAAATTTGCTGTTGACCATAGAGGCTCTTAGGGATCGGCTTCCTGCAGGTGATGTAAACAGTAGTGACCTTTGAGAAGATTTGGGAGGGGGAAAAATGGCATTAGCAAATGCCTGAGGAATTTCTAGACTAATGGGGAAGGAAATAGTGCCACACAGAAAAGCAGCTGAACTCCCTTGTGCATTAGCAGCTTAACCTTGAGTTTTGCCCAAGTGGTTTTTGAACTAGCT
>VWYI01012244.1:0-17871 GCA_013399455.1 Anthoscopus minutus
TTTGTTAATTAAATACCTTAATTTCTTCTTCACTTAAATAAAAATAGGCATTTTTTGCAGTTAGAGAAGAAGGAAAAAATTAAAATAGCAAACACTACACTTGTGTTGACTTTGAGGGTAAAGAAGCAACTTAGCTTGCCTTAGCTGTAATCCACAGCATGTCCAAGCACTTGAAAGGGAAGTTTTTTCACCTTGACTCATACTGAGCACTAAATCCAACACCTTCATCCTGGTTATTGGCTTGCCTCAGGATATTAGAGAAGGCCAGACCCTTTCCTTTGATTCATTCACCAGGCACTTAGGGAAGCACAGCTGTACCTGAGAATATTCCTGGAGAAAATAAGAAACAGAATCTAAACCAACCTCCCCCCCACCAAAAAAAAAGGCTGCTGAGGGTTTGAGCAATGTCTGGAGTGCTCTGCAGCACCGAGCCCAGTGTGGAGTAAGAAACTGCACCAGAAGGCCCAAGTGGTGCTTTCTAAGCTCAGCACTTTTGATACCAGTGGAATCTCTACCTTTGCCCTTCATCCTTTTCAGTGTGGCCTGGATCATGCATTAATTTATCTCCAAGGAGTTTACAAACAGCTGCAGTGGGCCAGGTCTTCAGCACACACTCCAGGGTGTTCTGTTTACTGGGGACTCTTGTTGTGAGGACATGCTTAAAAATGATAAGCACATAATTGGTTTTATCAAGGCAGGATAAGAGGTAAAACTGGTCCAGAAAAAAATGGTTGTTGAGCACATAAATGAAAGAATACTGCAGATTTAATCTAATTCCTCGTACTGAAGTTCCCACACCACAGAGTGGTGTTTTCACACATTATGGAGGATATTGTGCACAAATTATATTGAAATTAATTGGATGAGTCACCTGCATCTGTAAAAACACAGCCTTTATGCCACACTGGGGAAGGAAAAAAACAGAAATCAAGGAAATCAAAGTGTCCCTTAGCCAGCCCAGTCTGAGAATACTTTTCCTCATATTATTCTTCCAATATCCTTGAGAAAACATTTTCTTAATTTCTTCTCTTCCACTTTTTTCATTCTTTTTAAGATTGAAGCCTGAAAACATATTTCTATCTACTTTCCAAAATATAATAAAATTAGAAATATATAAGTTTTACAAAAGTCTTGGGGAAATAATTTTAAAATGTCTTCAAATTTTGTATGGTGGCAACAGAACATCTGCCAATCAGTTTGAGAAATACATATTGGAAGATGAACATTTTCTCCAAGATAAAAATATATCTTATTAACAAGATTTTGTTTATTAGTTTTGACTTCTTAAAGAATTACTCTTGTCATCTGAAATGTAACTTCCATCGGACAGCTAACAAGAAATTCACTTTGTATATATGATAAACCTATACTATGCATAAACATGTAATTTTATTTACCTGGAATAACAGTAGATCATCTTCAGCCTAGAATAAATCATCGTTAATCAGGGATAAGAAAAATCTAATCAAATAAAAAAAAAGAAAACTGAAATTATATTTTTATTCATCCAAGAAGATGCACATAAAGGTAGACTATGGTGCAATCTGATCAGTGTTTGGTGATTGCTTGGGTAATAATTTTTTATCAGAGGGAGGTTTTTTTATCTTTTTCAGTTGCACAGGTACATCAATTTGTTCATTTTAGCAGTCACTTTGCAACCTCTGGGTTAATCATCATCAATATTTTGCAGAATGTGCTGCAGTTAAGTATTGTTTTCAGTGTAATTGGTTTGGTAAATATAAGGCAATAATGGATGGTCTCCAGATTGAAAGGTTTTTCTGTGAATGTTTTTTGTTTGCAACAAATAAAACAGAGGAAAACAGAGCTTGTGTCAGGCAAGGACCATGACAGTACCTTGTTTACTGATCTCTGAAGGTATTTCTGAGTAAAGTGGGTTTCAGAACCACCAAGGTTCTTAGGGTTTGAACTTTATGTCAAGGTTTCCTTAGGCAGGTCTGAATGGTGTTGAGGTGGCCTGATATTTGTCAGAGCAGAGAAGAGCAAGTGATAAATTCCCATTTCTAATTGAAATATGACTATAATTAGAAATATGTCATTTTGATATGGAATATAATTGAACGAGTGTCAACAAAAAAAAGACTTTATTTACTTCATTTTCATTTCAATTTAATTATTGTTCCTAGCATAACTTCGGGCTGAACTTGCATCCGCCTGTATTTGATGTTCTTGATCATGAACACAACTTACATAACATAAGAAATTAACATATTGCTCTGAAAACAAAAATAATTCCATTTTCAGAAGGGATAATGCAGTCTAGGGAATCTATGCTCCATGATTACAGTAGAGAAACCCACTCCTATAAAAATTTCCATCTAGCTTTGTACATTTTCATTAGACACAACTATTACCTGTTTCCTCCAAAAGCTGTGTTTTGAGGTGGTGTTTTGTTCCTCCTATAAAATAACGGCAGATTTTTTTGTTGTTGTTTTTGGGTTTTTTTAAATTAGCATTAGTTTTCCAGAATTTATTTTGAAATGTGAGAACCACATTTGAACTCACATTTCAAAATAAATTGTGAGAACCCTTAAATAATAATTCTCAGACCATTTGCAGTTCACACATTATTACTCTGCGTGTGATGGGTGTCAGACTTGGACGCACAGAGTTCATCTTTTACTGATTACTGTGAAATTTGCACCACACTGAGTAGCACAAATAAAGGCATTGTGGTTGTCCTTGACTCTCTGCCATCTTGATGCAGAGAAGTGAAGAGACAAATTTGACTAACCCAAAAAGAATTCTTTGTAAACACCAGTGCCAAAAGAACACCAGTTTTTGGTCTCCTCCTCCTAATTCCACCCCATGCACAAGTGTCACAGTAAGAGAGCACGGGAAGAGTTGGAAACACAAGATCAAAATTCCCAGGGGATCTCTGGAAGTGAACTACATCCATGGTAAAAAGAAATCTAACATTTTTGCAGCTTGGTTCCTGTAGAAAATTCACTCCAAACCTGAATTTAATATTTGAATGAATTGAAGAATGGAAAGTTTTTCATCCGAAAGAGGTTTCCCACTCAGAAATTTAACCCCAGCTGCTACTGTTTTTATTGTGACTTAAAGCAAAGAAGGAGGGAGAAGATGGGAAAAAGAAGGCAGGATGTTATCAATGCATCACACCACATATCACTGATTTCTCAAAATCAGAATTGGAAACTGAATATTTTTTGTCTTTCATTCTTATTCTACTCTGATTCATTTTTATGGTTAAATTAATAATTTCCTGGACATATTGAATCTAGGTCACTAGGGGAAAGCAGAGCTCACCTTGTAGAATAAAAGTAGTCATTAAGGCCTTTTTCTACTTTTAATTCAGTGTAAATTAATCCTATTTATATAACAGTCAGAATGAATTAATGATTTATGGAATGACATCTATTTTTATTTTTTCCCTCTCTCTGAATTCTATCAGTTGGACTATCAGTATTCTACTGGAATATTTCAGGTCCATTACACATCAGAAGTTCATGGCCAGTAAATGTTGAACTATTTACCTCATTTCTCATGAACCCTTAATAATTTGCAGGGGGTTGCTGGGGTATTTTTTTTTGACTCAGGAGTTTCACTTCCATTGTAATAAGAGAAGGTTTTAATGTAGAATTTCTTAAATACCCACATAATCCCATCTCTTGTTCTCTTTAGACCACACAATTCTACTTGTTAATTATGTTGTTTCTCAGATTTGTTTGCAGATGTACCATACCTTGCTCAATCCACAGATGTAAAGGCTTTATTCTCATTATATTAACAGCAAACATTTTCTGGACAGAGAGATTTGAATTAACTAAATCTGTGATTTCAGCTCTTATCTAAGGAAACTCAAATATTTCCTCCACATACATGCAAAGTTTGGTGGTAAGGATTCAGTCACACTATGAAGGTAGCATAGTTTGTAATACTTTGTTGTGAACAAGTTTTCAAATTGGCATTATTCCTACAAATATATGTTTGGAGGAGGAAAAATTGCTGCCATCTTTGGACACGCTCAGGGGAAAAAAAAAAGAAAAAAAAAAGAAATTTAAAAAAGATATAAACAAGGAAAAAAAATATATTTTACTGAAAGTTTCAGCCGACACATCCTGGATACCTGCTTTTCTGTGGAAAAGATAATCTGAAATTGCAGAAATTTACTCTAAGATTACCAATATTTTGTTCTTTCCCATTTTATATGATGATTATATAGTAACATCTGTGCAAGAACTATTTGCTTAGTTAAGAAATCCTGATGGGAAATAGCTTTCGCTGGAAGATGTGCTGCTGAAGTTGGAGCCAAATACAACAAAACCACAAAGATTATGGATACAGAAAGAAAAAATATGTTCACTCACAATTTTTAACTTTTTGCATCTACATTTAAATTTAATGCTTGAATATTAATATAACTTGTTAGATCTACACAGTTATTACAGTTTAGTGTCACAATCATTTATCCTGAAAATTCCTTGGAATCTAGCTGGGATGTATTATATTATATTATATTATATTGCTTTTGGTAGTTTTGTTTCTTTCTGTTCTTTTGAATTTCCAGAAAATTTAATCAAATTGTTGTGTGGCCAGCTCAGATTTCTGAAACAAGCTCTGCGTGTTCAGCAAAGTCTTTGTAAGAGCACAGAATGCTTGTTTCAGTGAGAATAAATCAAAGCTGATAATATCTGGGAATAAGAAAACACTGTCCAGAGAAAATAATGACTTCTCTGAGGAGATATCATTGTCAGACTCTCGCATATCTTGCCAGCTGTAGACAGGGAGATTAAAATATGCTGCAAATCTGCTTCATAGCCTGGAGTGAGACTCAGGCAGGCATGCTGTACCTGTCCGGACTGAAGAGGAGACTAAAACCACAACGGCACTCAGCAAAAAAGTAAAAAAAAAGGGAAAAAGAAAAACAAAATTGTGGGGAAGAAAACACAGAGTCGCTGGAGGCATCTCCAATCTCTGTACAGCTGACTTTGTAGTTAGTTTGTTTTCTGAGCACAAGGACCCTCAGGCCAACAAGTTACATCCTCACTGCCCAAGGAACCAGCACCCCTCACCAAGTGGGAGAGCAGCACTCACAGCAGCAGCAGTAGCAGCAGTAGCAGCAGCAGCAGCCCGACTGCTCTCTCCTCACACACACACCAGACCCAAGGTCAGCCCTACACAAATAACCAATTAAAAAGGCTTGCAGCGTTTCAGCCTGTCACAAATTAAGCTGACTCATTGCCCCAGTCGCAAACTCTAGTCTTTTATCCACGTGCAAGGGAAAGAGGAACCCTCATTAAAAAAATGTCTTTTCGCGGTGAACTTTATGCTCAGAATTCACCCCTTCTCTCCCAAAATATTGTTGGTGAAACTTACCGCTTTTGCCAACTCCCCCTGCTCCCAGCATCACCACCTTGTACTCTCTGGAGCCTGCTGAAGAATTGCTCGAGGAGCTGATCATTGCATTTTCTAGCTCCATCTTGCACAAAGCAGCAGAAGGGACCGAAACAGAAGAAAAGGCAGCTGGCAGGTGTTTTCTCTGATCTTAAACAACTATAAAAGCTGTTTTAGGGGAAAAAAAAAAAAAAGGCAGAAGGGGAAGGTATAATGCAAGAGCTATGATTTATCAGCCTCACACACTGCTGTGCCTGTGTTAGCTGGAGAAGGTCTCATAGCAACCACTTTAACAGCTTCCAATAAAAATCTCTCTCTGCCCCCTCCCAGCGCTGTATCGTTCTCTGTTTCTCTTCCTGGACAGCAGCAGTTTTGTGAGGCTCAAGAGGTCTGGTAGCTCTGGGGCTGCAGTGTCATTGAACAAATAGATCACATACCTCAGCAGAATAAAATGGATCAAATTTCTTAATTATGAAGCTTGTTATTCTATGTAGTGTTTGCTTGAATATTACAACAAACCAGACAACCTTCTTTTCACCTTGGAGTTAAATATTCATCCTGTTATCATCAAGTCTGCTAGTTCTACACTTAATATAAGTGAAACAAGCAACAACTTTTAACAGCTTTTTTTCTTCATGAAGCTTACTGCAAACACAAAAGTTTTCTAGGGCTAGATTTGTCCACGGATCAATACTCATTTTAGTTCAGTTTGCATCAATTATTTGCAGAAATAAACCAGATACTTTGGGGAAAACAAAAACAACTTTACTTGTTTCCCTGCTTTTTCCATGCACCATTTCCGAAGGAGACGAGGACTCAAGGGAGGGGGATATATTTGTTCACTCAGTATTTAATACTAATATCAAATTATTTATCTTACTAAGCTAGTGAATGACACCCAGTGTGAAAATATAACACTGAAATTATTCAGTGAAAAGTTACAACAGAACACGACAGCTTTTCATCAATTTCTGATTTTATTTTCAAAACACCTGCTCTATTTAAAGAGCATGACAAATAATAAGATATTTGCCCAGCTTTAACTGTTATTCAATATTTTTGGGGACCAAAATCATCTACTGCAAAATAAGTGGAAGCAAAACTTGTACTCTTTTAGAAATGCTGAGCTTTCATGACAGAGGTAACTATTAAGGAGACATGGAAACGGAAGCAGAAGAAGCAACTAATAAAGTGCTTTGGAATTCAGACACCTTCACCTGTCCACTCTTCCAATAATTTCACAGAGAGTAAACACATAGTATTACTTAGGAATAATTTAGAATTAAATATTGTCAGAAAATAAAAAAAAAATTAAATAATGGACTGATGAAGAACATCATTTAAAAAAATTTAAGGAGAGGAAAAGGTGTAGAAGGTCACCTATAGTTTAGAATGATAGCCTAACGAGCTAAGGTAATACATTATTAAAAAGAACAGATGCAAAGGTATGATGATATTAATTAGAATGGAGAAGATGAACAGAACATAAATACTCATTTTCCCTCCTAATAAAAACTTAGGAGACAGTGGATGGAACAGAAAGTAGCCCAGTTTAAAAAAAAAAAAAGAAATACTTAGAAAAATAATGACTAAGTTAGGAAAATTTTTGGTGCTGGAAATTGTGGGCAGTAAAATTGGTCTTGTAATGAAAAATAATTTAAACACAGACTAAAGCTAACACTGTCATGGACTATTAAAATCACCATCTCTTGCTTAAGGAGTACTCACATGAACAGCTCCTGGAAAAACAGAACGAAATTCAAGTGTGATGGTCTGTTTTCAGCCAGGCAGCAAAAGAGGGCAGAGACAGAGTCACTGTGTTCTGAGAAGTCCTCCAGAGCCAGGATCTGCCTCTGTCCTGGAGGACTTCTGAGCCAGCCCTGCTGCAAGCAGCTCTGTAGTGCCAGGGCAGGGTGCCTGTATTTATGTCTGGATGGAAACCTCAGAACTCAGAAGGGTTTGCTCATCAGAGCATAAAGTAGGACGTAAACAGGAAATGCTGCATACAATAATATGGTATCTAAATATTGAATTTCAGTAGGAACAGACAGGTAGGTCAGTTAATTCCTGTCGCAATTGGAATTTAATTTTCATTAAAACCATTCTCATGTGTTCATTATGGATACAGTAGATAAAACCAATAATGATATCAAAACCATTGCTTAGAACACCTGGGTTTTTCTGGTAATCTCCCATCAACACAGCAACCTTCTCCTGAGGAGCTTTTGTTCCCATACCCGGCAGAAACATTTGGCTGACATTAAAATGGAAGGAAAGGGAGTGGCTGTGGGCATAACACAAAAGGCAACTTAAGCAAAATATATTTATATTTAAAAATTTTAGTGAATATGATGTGTACATGATAGACCAGAATGAGTCAGATTTTTTTTCCCAGCTGTTCTGTTTGTCACAGAAAAGTGTCAGGTCCATTTTTCCTTTTGTTTAGAGATGGAACATGGAGAAGGAATTTATGAAATGGAAAAAGCTACAAAAGAGAATTGTTAGAACAGGAAGATGAGAAAGACAACGAAATAGAAAGACACTTCCTCATCTCTTAAATTTAAAAAAAAAAAAATTAGCAGCACTTTTTTTGTCTGAAAGAGCAGAATTAAGTATATGTTGATGAGAATTAAACTCTTAAAATGCTTGCTTTAAAGATACATTCATGTTTATTTAACTTTAGCAGTTTATCAAGTATTATTACATTATGTAGATGAACATATTGGACAGACATACACTCCTAAATTCCAGAGGTTTGTCCATAGCTTGAAAAAGTGATACTGCATTCCTATTTATAAGACAGGAGTTCTAATTTGTTTTCATCATAAAGTGTTATTGACAAACAGCCTCCTCTTCCCTAATTTTATTCAATTCAGTATTGGAGGAGAAGTATTTAGCTTTATTTCCATTTACAATAACATCAATTATTCTTCCTTCTCCCACCACAGCAGTAAAGTACAAGGGTTTACTTACAGTCTGCTGCCAATAAAAATTAATACTGAGATGATTTGAAATTGCCTCTCCTGTAACACTTATTAATATAGGGGGAAAAATCAGCTACATAAATATTTTACATCTAACAGGAAAAAACTGCACTAAATGCAGCTATTTAACCTGAGATACTGGAGTTTTTACAGTGTGTGACATTCCAGAGCAAATTCTAACCATCTATTTTATCTCTACTTCACTGCTTTAAAGGTACATTTATCATTATGTAAATAGAAAGCTGTCCTTAGGCAAAAAAAAGAGTAACTGCAAAGGTGGGAAAAAAGCTTGGAGTACTAGCTTGTAATTAATCATTTATTTAAGATATTTAGTTCTATTCCTGTTTACATATTGCTTATGACTTTATGACAATTCTGCTGTTTTCCTTCTTCTTTTCATTTTAATTTTTTTATTAAAACTCACTGTAAAATAGAGTAAGCAATTAAACCATTCAGCATTCAAACTCTAGCAACTGTTTTGTTTAGTTAAGGCTGAAAAGATCTTTAAAGGTACTTAGGTCTTAAGAAAAGGAACATAAAGATATCTTAGAAGAGGTGTAGATGAATTTTTTTGAGAAAATGCCATTAAGAAACACATACTCATCCTCCATCACCACTTGCTCTAGGGCTGTTGAATAAAATAATGAGATGTTAATACAACACTTAAGTGTTCTGAAATTGTTTCCTAGAGCACTTTATGTTGAGGAGATTTTAACAATTAACCTGGATAAATATTCTTGTCATTAGGCAGGGAGTTCATGAGTTTGAAAACTTGAATAGCAAGCAAAATGCAAATCTTGACTGATTTGTGCTCCATTGAATGATGGGTTAAAGGCATATGAGCCATCTAATAATAGTGAATATGCATGAGCCCACAGAGGTCTATGCCATTATGGAAACACTGACCAATCTTTTGTCCCTCATGTTTACATATTAGATACAGCAGAGGGAGGAAATGTAAAAAAACATCCTTCATAAAAAGGCGTAAAAGGCCAGCCTGCTGAATTGCTGGAGTGCTGCTATGACAAGAAAGAGTGCTAATGCAGAAATCATTGCTCAGCACTGGAGAACTGATTCAACCTGCTTCTGAGAAAAAAAATACATTTGGCACACCATCTTAACTTGATCAATTCTGACAAAAGCTAGCATAATAAAGTAATTGCTAGGGGACCTAAAAAAATATTTCTAAACTTAAATTTTACATTAGTGTGTTTAATATATTCAGTCTCAAATATGCCGAACACCTTTGAATTGTGTTGCTAAGGGACCTCCTACAGACGACAGAAGCAACTCTGTGTTTCTGGAATTCAGATTTCTACTAGAAATACCCAGTGGTTCAATCACTCACCTGCCACTGGCACCCTAACTTCCTTCAATAATCTCCATCCTTTTCTATTCTGAAAATTACTCATCTGTGGGATGATTCATTGTGTCACACATTGGACATTTGACAACCTCACACCTTGAAGATGTTAAGAAGATGCCTTTTGTTCTGAAGTTCTTGTTGCTGTCCCTCCTGTCAGGCACATTCCAGCCCTGCTCCTGCTGAAATGCATTTTAATCTCAGTCTTATCAGCATGTCATGAAGAAAAAGCAAATGATAGGAGTAAAGATTCAAGACTGACTGTTAACAGTATATGTGAAACTACTTCAGAGTCCAGAGAGTAAAGCAGCACTCTGGTTTTGAACTGGTCAAAGAAAAGTTTACCACCAAAAACAGCTCCCCTTTGGTTATCCCAAGTCAGACAACTCAACTAATACTGTGCTTTCTGTGCAAAAGGTTTGAGAAAAAGGGGCAGATTTTCACATTGTTGAGAGCACTCATACAATATTAACTTTAAAATTCCTACAAGTGATTAACTCCGTGCAGAACAGAAACATTGAAGGTCATGTCTTAGACTATTTCAAAGGGAAAAGCTATTTTCTCTGGGTTTCCAATAAAGTTTCACAAGTGATTTATGATCCTAACTGTCTAGAAATACTAATGATTCTGGGCCATTTATGGATTTCTGTTGAATTTTAATTACACACACAGATAAGGCTTCTACACTTTCAAATGCAAGACTGATATTCAGAATATGAGAATCTTAGCTATCTTAAAGCCTTGTTCATATATGGACAGGTTTCCTGTGAGAATGAATGTAGATTTATTTTAAATTGATACATCTTCTAGTTCTTTTGTTAGGAAGGAAAATTATAAGCATGAATATAATAGGAAATACCATATAAATAGCATTAAGAGAGCTCTAAAGAGGTCATCTTTTTCATCTCTCTCCTACACCACAAATCCATGCAAGTATATTGAACAATATTTATTTAGCCTTACACTAAAGTCTTCCTGAGTGAAAAATTACTGTGTCTGAAATAAATTGCCTCACTATCCCATTAGAACATCTCTGAAATTTTAATGTCCTTATTGCACAATAAGATTATCACTTTTCATCCCATTTACTGTAGCTATGTGAAAAAGCATAGTGAACAAACCGAGCACATATTTAAAGATCTAGTTAGTGAATCGAACAAACCTTACAAATATGAAGAATGTTGTTCTCAGCATTCCTGTCTCTTTCTTTCAGACTTCCTATTTTTCACGAGAAAAGTTACTCTATGAATTCTCCTCCACAGGTCATTTATTGACCTTTCCTTCTACCTGTGTTCCCAAAGACTCTCTATTGCTTGTCTTGAAGAGTTGGTCCCAAATCTGTCCACATTCATGTTTCAGGACTTCACTCAGCATGGATTTACACCTACTACCAGTGCATGTAAAGCCTGATATAGTCACAAAAAACACTGGCAATAGACAATATGGGGCACATTTTTTTCTTTTATTTACTGGTCTATATTTGAATGCCCTCAGGGAAAGATCACAGTCTCCTGGGATTGCCAGAATTTCTGACTTTTCTTGTTCTGCAATGCTGTTGCTTTTCAAGTTATCCTTGTAACATTGGTTTATAAGAGAAAAAAAATAGGTGATTGTTTCTACTTCAATTTGGACTGCTAAAAAGAAACCAAACACAAAACCATTCTCTCATTTCAGTTGTTACCATAAAAAAGTTTATAGATTATGATAATACCTGCATCTCCAAAATCGTTCTACTTGAAAATTACTTTCTGAACTTCACTTTAAGCATGCAGATTTTCCTTCTCAACCATGTAAAATAGAGTGCCAGTAAAAAAAAAAAAAGAGGAAAAAGAAAAGGAGTAGATAGGCTCTTGAATTTCACCTGTGATCAGTCATTCATATTCTTTCCACTTTCCTGTGTATCCTGAGTAAACATAAGATTAACTCCTGCTTCACCAGGGAAACACTAAACAGAATAAATTTGAATTTCTGACTTAAACTTTTCTAGTGTTATGGATTATTTTCCATTATGATTTTTTTTCTGAAGTTGTTTATTGGTAAGTTGTTTCTAAAGCTGTTTAGTTCTTGTAAAGTTGTAAAGTTGTTCTGAAGTTCTATGTTCTAAATTGGTAAGTTGTTTCTAAAGTTGTTTATTGGTATTCTGTTGGTTGAACACAAGGGTGTACTTTAGTACTCAAATCTGCTGTGATTAAAAATAATCAGAACTAAGTGCATAATTTTGCTCAGAAATGGTAAGAAAAACAAAGCTGGTTCCTTTCAAATCATTAGTGGAATGCTTTTTTCAAGAAAAATCAGAGGTTTGGCTAGCTGAATCTCCCACTGGACATGTTGTTTCTCATGTTGAACAGCAGAACATTTAGCAACATTTGGAGTAACAGAGGCTTGGACTTATCTACATAATGGGCTGAACAATGCTTTGCAAGAAACAAGAGAAAAATGAATATATATACTGCTGTTGCCAGAACAGTAGTGCAATCACCCCTTGACTAAAAGTTTCTGCTGCCATTCTGTGCATAACTGCGCTTGATTTCTGATTAAACCACTTGTTTTGACAGCTTTCAATCTGTTTAAAGTAACCAGTTTCATATGTTAAAACAGCACTGGAAACACTGGGAAACCTGTGTTAAAAATATCACTAAGTTACAAATCTGAAATAAACTCTCATTTAAAAACTGCTAAGCGGATTATGAGCTAGACAAGTATGCAAGTGCATTCATTTGGAAAGTTCCTACAGAGCTGTGTTGTAAAGGATTACAAATATCCCACTTGTCACTCCCACTGCAATCAATTCAAGATTCTACCAAAGACACCAGACACGGCAGTCTGTCTCTAGTTAGTCTGTTAATCAGTTTAAAGATGCTATTCTTAAAAAATATTGTAAGATCAATAGGCTTATGTGTTAGGAAAAGTGCTAATCTAACCTCTGCATAGCATGAAACGCAAAGCAATGCAGCAATTTTATAATGTTGTTAATTAAACATAATTGAAAAAAAATCTATCAGTGTTGACTTCACTGTATCACTAATTGTTTGAACAAAGCAAGCTCAGCTTTAGCATTAAAAAAAAAAAAAAAAGATGCAAAATCAGACTTCTGGTTCTTCGTATTGAAATGCCTAATATGTCTTACTGGAGTCAAATCTCTCAAAGAATATTACAAGAAAATATTTTGTATTAGACTAAACTTGTATTTCCATGCTTTAGTATCAGTTTTCATATGATGCATAGTTTTCATTGTTTAAAATAAATTAATTTTCTAAATTCTTCAAAGTTCAGAGTTTTGGGATTAAGAGCCAAATTTCTCTGTACAAAATAAATATATATTCTATACTAATCCTGATGCCAACTGCAAGTAAAATGCTAACAAATACACCCACCTTCCAAATTTCAATCTGTTATGTTCACAAATCTCTGCTAAGAAATTTTACTTCTAATGATTACTAAATCTGGAATCAAATGTATATACATACATATGAACTCATATACTGTAACATATATATATGGACAATATTACCTAAATACCCTTTAGGACTTAAAAACTGCCCTGAAACATTATTTCCAAATCCACATTCCACTGATGCATTTTCAACATTCTCCTAGTGGCTATGCTGTTTCAGGGCTCCAGGAGGTGGGAATGATATTATTTAACTTTAATTTGCTAATTGTAAGAAAAAAAAAAGTAGTAAAAATACATTTTTTAATTAAAATCTTATTTTTTTCTTATGACAAACTAACAAACAAACTTGAATGGTAGGCACATCTGGTCAGCTCTCAAGCCCAAGATCCTTTTTCCTTCCATAAGAACAGGTTCCCAGTTCTGCCACCAAAAGCCCTGAGGATCAGAACTCCTGTGTTAGACTCAATTTTGCAGAAAAAACATAATTCTATATGTGTCTTTAATTCAGTTTTTGTTCCTTTCTGCAGTCTCTGGATGCTGATGTACCTGCAAGGCATGAGCACACGTAGGAAAAGGAAGAGAGGCAGACCACAGGATTTATTCTCCTTAGTTTTGCTGTGGCTGTTTGCTGTTGATGGAGTTTGACAATATAACAAAAGCAAAAGGCTGAGACAATGATGGATCTGTATTAGGGAGGAGCACACAAACACCATGTTAGACAGAGGCCAACAAAGAGAACAAATGAATTATGTCCCTCCTAATAACTATAAACAGCAAAGAATTCTTGAATAGTGGTGAGCAGCTAAGCCCCTGATACACACCAGATGAAAGACACAGATTTACCAGGACCTTAAGTTGATTCCAGGAATCCTTTATTAGCTGAGCACCATCTTAGGATGGCCCCAGTAATATTCTTATTTTACAAATAGTGAGTCTGTGTTGTGTTTCTATTCCCATAGTTATCCTCCAATCTTTGGGACAAGAAGGATAAACAATTTCATTTTGAAAATCAACCTCTAACTACTGCTTTGACTATTTTCTGTGATATCCTTTAATTCCACGTGGATTTAATTAGAACTTGGGGTGTTTTTCAAATGAATCCAACCTTTTTCTCCTATTGAAAGATCTTTCAGGTCCTCGAGTGTGAATAAAAAGAACTGCTTTTCATTCACACTTAAATGACTTTAGAACTTGTACATCCTTAATAGTACTGGAATTAACTGCTCTCTCTACTTCCATGCCTGGAAAGGCCTTTTTCTTTCTTCATTGTAACATGCCTTTAGTTTTTCTGAAAGCTCCTCAAAAACACATTGAGATATTTCTTTTTCCTTGAACAATGGCTTCTAATTATATTGCTTAAGGTTTTGTTAGAGCATTAAGTGTGTTGGCTCTGTCTGGGTGCCAGGCACCTCCCAAACCACCCTTTCACTCCCCTTCTCAACTGGACATAGGAAAGAAAGTTTAAGAAAAGATTCATGAGTTGAGATAAGACAGGGAGAGATCAAAAACTGATTCTTGTGATGGGCAAAACTGCCTCAACTTGGCGATGTGAACTCAATGTATTACTAATAAAATCAGAACAGGATAGTGAGCAGTAAAATAAATCTTAAAAACACCTTTCCACCAGCTCTCCCTCCTTCCTAGGCTCTCCCCTCGTCCCCCAGCAGCACAATGAGACAATGGGGGGTTATGTTCAGTGCATGACACGTTCCTGCTGCTGCTCAGGGAGAAAGGTTGGAGTCCTTCCCCTGCTCCAGCGTGGGGGGAATTCTCCATGAACTTCTCCAGTGTGAGCCCATCCCATGGGCAGCAGCTACCCACAAGCTGCTCCAGTGTGGGATTCTTTTCCTCAGATCAGTCCTTCAGGAACAGCCTGCTCCAGTGTCCCCCATGGGGTCACCAGTCCTGCCAGCAAACCTGCTCCAGCCCGGGCTCCTCTCTCTCTGTGGGTCTGCAGATCCTGCCAGCATCCAGTTCCAGCACAGTACTGTGGGGTCACAGCCTCCTTTGGGCATCCCCCTGCTCCAGCCTGGGCTTCTCCAGGGGCTGAGCTGGATCTCTGCTCCCCCGTGCCCTCCCTGTGCTGCAGGGGCACAGCTGCCTCCCCATGGGCTGCTCCAGGGGCTGCAAGGGAATCTCAGCTCCAGAGCCTGGAGCAGCTGCTGCCCCTCCTGCACCGCCCTGGCTGTCTGCAGGGTGCTGCTCACACACGTTCTCACTCCTCTCCTCTGTGGCTGCAACTACAGATGTGCAGTCACTGTTTTCCTTCTCATATCTGTTATCCCAGAGGTGTCACCACTGTCACAGGGGCTCAGCCTTGCCCACAGAGGCTCCATCCTGGATCCAGCTTGGCGCTGGCTCTGCTGGACATGTGGAAGGGTCCAGCAGCTTCTCACGGAACATACCCCTTTAGCACCTCCACTACTAAAAGCTGGCCACACAAACCCAAAACAAGCATTTATTTACACCTCAATTGCAGTACAGTAACCCTCGTGCTCATCTAACTGCCTGTTCTTGGAGCAATGTTGACAAAAAATCTCTCTCAGCATCTTAGCTACCAGATGAGCAGCAGGCTATGGCTTTGACATAACTGGTGCCTATGACAGTTTTCAATGTTCTTCACAGCATTTAAACTCCTCATCCTCCAGAAAGATTTTGAGATACTTTTTTTTTGAAAGGAGAATCTGCACAAGTATGTAAATTTAAAATGAGAAGTTTAGTTCTCTCTCGAGTTTTTTTTCATTTTTTTTCACAGAGAAGTGAAAAAGGAAACTTCTCTTGTGCCATACCACTCTATTTGACTATCCTGAAAACAGATTATTCTCTGCCCTGAAGAGAACATTCTCACGTTCATTATTAAATCAGCTCCTCTTTTCAGATGGAGACCATAGCTATGTCTTTTTTTTTTTACATAAAGGAATAAATGGCCTGTTCTTTCAGCAGGTAACCTAGTTCCAAGTTTGTCAGAAGTAAATGATGTCTAGATTTATTATGCACCTCATTAAATATAGTTAAGTTCTTATAAGTGATATTTCTTTGTGAAATACTGACTTGGAAAAATGCTGCAAGTTAGCAAGATCTAAAAAAAAAAGAAAATCAAAAGACCATGATAAGGATTCATTGACTGTAAAGGTGGATTTGAGAGACTGTAAATATGGTTCCAGGTAAGTAAGAAAGATTATTTCTTTACAGTTATGGTTATTGCTACATAACAAGTGACATACCTTAGCAATTTTTAAATTATTTTCAAACATTTATTTTAATTTGGCTGTTAGTAACGTCTATGCTGTCATGTAGAACATGTCCCTGACAATGTTTTAATTAAACAATAGTTAGCCAAAGTATATTTGATGATTTTTTTAATACCATATTAATTCTGACTCACAGAAATGAAGCATCTAAAAATAGTATCACCACAAATTTGGCCTTGATTTTTTAAACATCTTTACTCTTCCAGCATTTTAGTGAAAAATGTGACTTCTCTGACCCATTTCTTAGAATTTCTGGTGGACCATTCTCTAACATGTACTACTGCAGAATGTCACTGCTGCTTGAATGCTGAATGTTCACCAGCTTTTTTTTTTTGTTATTATTCTTTTATTATTTGTGTTCAATGTCATTCATTTCTCTGAAAAAATAAAATGACAGGATCATCTCATTTAAATCTTCCTGTAAATCCTATTCCAAGCGGTGCTACACAACTTTATTCTAAAAAAAGGAAGTTTTAATGGCCATGTTTGCATACAGAGTTGAGGAAGACTTTCGGAGCATGTTTTTGCCCTGAGCCCTCAAAATCCTGGAGAAAACATTCCCAAAGTAAATCTGGACTACTGACTTTGCCAGCCTGAATTTCTTTCTCTCCTCATGTATATGCAATAGCAATTCATCTGGCAGGTATGGGCCATGAACCATGCTAAAGAATCTTCCAATTGCAGCAGAAATGGACTATAATGAGTCCCATAAAAATCACTAAGTCTGACATTGGAAGGACATTGGGAATATTAAAATTGAGATTCAGGTGTCTGGAGAGCATGGGTGCACATTATCATACATTTCCCTAAGCCTGTAAACTATTCTTGTCCTGCTGCAATTTGCACAGTGCAACAATTAATTGTGGATTATTTTTATAGGATAATGGTGAGCATAATCAGTCAAATTTAATTGACAGCCCAGTGGAACTTAAGGAGATTTGATTTTTTAGAGCTTTGAATTTTGGAAACCTCAAATTAAAGGCAGACAATTAAGATGGATTCTGTCAAAGACTATCCAATTAATCACAATTTGTTTATCAATGCACACATCCATTTGTTGTACTAAATACAATAATAACAAATGAATATTTTCTTACCATATTTTATTCTTAAAGTGGGCTTTTGTTTTCTTTCCTGTTCTTCTGGCAATATCAGTGGTACCTTTTGACTTGCCATGTTTTATCAGTTATGTATAATTCTGCAACTATTAACGTTTTATTTTTCTTTAATGTACTTTATGTGGAGAACATAAATACTTACAAAATAATTACAAATTTATGTAAGAAATCTTTCTAATATTTCATGAACAGAATCTGATGCAGGTCATGAATGAAATTACATCTTTATTTGATCTACTACCCAGTTATTTGCACATAAGTCACAGAAATATGTAGCAAAAGAATACATGATAATTTGCCCGTCCCTTATTTCTTCCCCAAATCTTCGGCAGGATTAGTCAGTCACATAGCAGTTATAAAAGTGCAAACGTTCTTTTTTTTTTTT
>VWYI01012246.1:0-40377 GCA_013399455.1 Anthoscopus minutus
TGGAATATCCCTCTGGTCAGTTTGGATCACCTTTCCTGGCTGTGCACCCTCCCAGCCTCCTATGCACTCCCAACCTCCTCACCAAGATGTCTGTACAGAAAGTAGAAAAGGCCTCAACTCTGTGCAAGTTCTGCTCAGCAATAACAAAAACATCTCTATATTATCAACTCTGTTTTCAGCACAAATCCAAAACACAGCCCTGTACTAACCAATGTGAAGAAAATTAACTCTACCCCAGCTGGAAAGCAGTGGCATTTGCTTTCACTATTAAACTGTCTTTTTAAACTCATGAGTTTTCTAGCTTCTACCCTCCTGATTTCCTCCAAGCAGCTGTTTGGGGCTTAGTTGATGGCTGGGATTAACCCATGACAGGTCTCTACAACAGAAAGCACCAGATCACACTATCTTCACTCATAATGAGAACATACATACTCATCTTTTTAATTGCTTTTTCCATTTCCTTGCTATTACATCTAGTGTAAACCTCACCCTTGAAAATTCAGCCATTGATTTATGTCAACACTCTTTTATGCTCCTGAGGGAACAGGCCAGCCCACTAGGTATTTAAACAGATTCAGAGACCAGCTTTTCAAGAAGGCACAGACTATAATTCCTATGGAAGATTCTCTGTATTCTTCTCCCAGGTTTCTTCAAAATACTGTAAAGGCTTATTTAGAAGATAAAGCATGTAAAGATATCCGTATGTGGTCAAATTCAGCAAACAATTTGAATGAGTAAAGAACTAAACAAAGTTATGTTTCCTTTTTGTTCAATGTTCCTGTGACAATTCATTATGAGGATTCTTGGTTCACCACTGATGTTAGTATGATTTGATGGTCCTTAAAATAGTGCACAAATGGCTTCTCCATTTCAAAGCTGAATCTGATCATTTCACCCATATCCTCTTCTGAGGTATGAACTTCAGAGAAAAGATGTAAAAACATTTGAGAAATCCTCTGTGTATGTCACATGCATATCTTTGTCATCCAGGTCTCCACAGAGGAAGAATGCACATCAAGAATTACAGAATTGTGAGGTTATCCACCATAAATTCATCCATCATTCCAGTCACTCTTTGATGGAAAAGGCATGTTATAGTAACCCAAAATTTCCATTGGTGTTTATTTGAACGTGAAAAAGCTTATCTTAGGTTTCTTTGTGAACAAGCAAAAAAAGATTACCAGGCACGCTGCTGCTTCCAACCAGTCCTCCAGGACCTTCATATTATCATTGTTATTATTATTAAGGGTGATTTCCCCTGACTATCAGTAAAATCTGTAGTGCAAGGCAAAGCTGAACTGCCACACAACTTTTTGCATATGGGCTCTGCCAGACATTCTCAAGAATAGCACTGGAATATTGTTAAAGATGTTACAACCTGGCCAATATTCTTCTCTTTCAATTATGTCAGCATATCTCTCAGAGATCATGATTCAACCTCTGAAACAAATTGATGTCTTTACCAGAACAGAAAAGATAGTTTAAAATGGGTCGTATAGGTCAATACATCCATTGGAATGGGTCACAAGAACTTGTTCATAACTTTCTGTTGTAAAGGATGTCACGAGATTAAATAGCCTAAGATCAAATAATAATTACCAAAGATTCACCTCATTATCTTTCTGAGGCAGTTTCTGTTCAAACAATACAGGATATTTCAGCAACCTCTACAGTTCTATGAAGGTTATGAAGATTCTGTGAAAGTAGTGCAAATAAAAAAATAAATGAATAAAACATTTCCAGTAACACGGAATTCTCTTTACTCAAACTTTCCATAGTCAAACTTTTTAAAAATAGGTTATAAAGTCTCCTAATTATAGAGTACTGAACCTCATTCAGTCAATCACAGCTCTGGATTCTCTCAGAATAAATACTACACTACCGATAAATGTACAATATTCTTCTTAATATGATTTAGCTCCTTATATGAGCAAGGGCATAACTAAGGTGCTTGATGCTGATCTATGCAGAATACTCATGTTTAAAGAAGTCACTGTCAATATTTCACATTGCTGGGTGAAGCATAACGAACACTAATGAAGAACTTTGTCATGGTTTTCTCAAGAAGAAATCTAATAGCCTGGGAATCCTGACACAGAACATATTACTTCATTCAAATCTTGTTTTCCAGTCCTTCACCTCACCTATCCACCTTTGATTCTAGTCAGAAAAATTAATCTATTTTTTCCACTATCAAATATATAATCATTCTACTCTCAGGAGTCTGTTTCACGAATCCAGACTACTCATATACTCACAAGTACCTATCTGGAGGAGGCAAAGCAAAACAAACAACATGCAGTACCATTCTTGCACAATGCAGCAAGGAAACAGGACATTAAAATTACGTGTTCTCATTTGTTCAAAACAGTAATTTTATATCCAGCTACTAGTGTTTTCACATCCTGTAGTATAGTTATATGTGCTTCTGTAATGCACATAATCCTCTTCCCTTTAGGAAGCTCCAGGAAACACACTTGTTGATTCACATCAGAGCAGAACATTATTAAATGAAACAAGTATTTGTGTGTAATGTGCAACAAGAAGTAAAGTGGATCCCAAAAGAGCATCTTGCTTATTTTTGCATCTCTAGTTCTGCTGAGTTTATTTAAAATGCTTCCCAGTTACAAAAGATCTCACAGTACAGCTATTACATGTTGTGCAGGCATGCCATTCAAATTAGGTAATAAAACCTACTAAGTATTAAGATTCTGAGTCTCAGTATTTGGTATTGCACAAAGACTCTAAAATAGCTTTTTATGATACTGGAATGAGATGAACAGAATAACCCCAATAAATACACAAAAGGGGTAGCTCTTAGTAGCTCTGTCCTACTTTTAATGCTTTTACTCT
This sequence comes from Anthoscopus minutus, assembly GCA_013399455.1. Lineage (NCBI taxonomy): Eukaryota > Metazoa > Chordata > Aves > Passeriformes > Paridae > Anthoscopus > Anthoscopus minutus. Next base: position 2,854 of record VWYI01012246.1, read on the forward strand.
AACAGCAATGCTATTCTCTACCTCCCCTGTAGCAGACTGCAGCTTTCTCCCTCCTTTGTAGCATGGCTAATAAGTTCTGGGTTGGAGCAGCTTAGACCTCAGGCTACTAGTATGTTGAAATCAATTATGCAAAGCCCATTCATTTTGATACAATGTACTAAACTGCTGCTGTCACCGCAGTAGAATGGCTGCTCAGATTGTTGTTTTGGATTTCTCCCCTCACTTTTCTTTTTAATCGTTACAATGTCTTCAACCATTGCCAAAGTTGGCGTTTTTTTACTGAATATACTGCCTCCTACCTAGGATGCGGTGTCCGCTTCAAGATTAATCAAAACCAATTTGAAATTCAGAGGCAAAGAAAGCGTAAAACATGAATTTTGTCTATAGCAGGAATTCTGTGCACAGTAAGATTAAGAACATGATTCACTCAGTATATCAAATTACTAATTTGGTTACAAATTACTATTTCAAGATTAAAGAAAGAAAATTCTATAGAAGTGTAAGAACTGCAAAAATTAAGAAGATCTCTAACTTTTGTTTTTAAATGGATAGACAACGTGTGTATTAACAAGACACTGAGACATAACTATTTTCCTATAAATTTAGGATACAAACAGATACCTTACAGTTCTTAAAACTGAAAATGGCATTAGCTGTCTCAGATTGTTAAATTCATTTTTCTAACAATCATCCATTTCAATGGCAATCATCATTCTTACATGAAAATATTATTTATAATAATAGAAAAAGGAACAATAGTAAAAAAAAAATTAAAACATACTCAAGAGACATTGTGACTATATACATTAGGTTTTTAAAGATACCAGAACCAACCTACTAGTTCAAAGGCACTATAGGTGGACTTCTCAAGGTATTTTTCACCTTGCAACGTTGGTAAGAAATCCTCTTTTTGAAAAAAAATGAACCTGTCTCTGTCAGTTTAGTATGCCAACTCGGCTCAACACAGGGTCAGACAGGAACCAGAAAGGAGGAAGGGAGCAGGAGTACCCTTTTTGGCAATTGCAAACCATTTCATTAGCACAGCCAACTCATGCAACCTTCACATCCTACCTTATTAAAGGCTGTGAAAAACTACATGAAAATACACTAAAGCCACTAAATATAATGAACTTAAAATGCACGATTCAACATTACATCTTACTCAGAAAATAACAGTCCTTAGAACTCTCTTTGCACCCACAAAAGAAGTAAAAAGTTAGTAGCTAAAGAATACCAAGGGGCTTATATGTTGCCAGGGAGATAAATTCTAAGAGAAACAGGAAACAATGCTTCAGTCTATAAATGTGAGGTACTAATGTGGAAGGAGGAGCATAATATTCAACTTGCAGATCCCAAGCTTATACAAAAGGCTCCAAACAAAGGACACACAAGAACACCTCAGGGGGGCTGTTGAAAACAAAGTGTAAGTACTTCGCTATGAAACTGAGCATGTATTTACAGGTACATTATTTCTTACAGCAAAGTCAGTATCAAAAGTATCTGAGTTCCCTGACCCGTTCTTCATCTGCTTTCCTTCATGTCTCCATATACAGCCCATTGTTCCAAGCAAGGTGCCAATGTGACTGAAATGTCCCAGATTAAAATAGACAAAACCCCCTTCTAATTAGACTCAATAACTGCAACATAAATACTTTCCAATAGTAAGAATGATACAGCACTTGAATACAAAATAGGGAAATGCTCAAACTAAGTCGTGCATTGCGTAATGAAAGGCTGCAAAGTTAGAGAGCAATTTCTCTCTGAATGTACAGCCCTGAGTTTCAACGACTTTTTTTCTAAGTGCCTCTTGGACAGATGAGCACAGAGTGTAATTACTCTGAGCCTAAGTTACTCCTTCACAAGGGTTCTTGTGCACCAAGGGACTGAAAGCATGCCAACTAGGTGTAAAAGCATCACCCAGTGACCAGCCGTGCCATGAGCTCGGACACTGCCAGTTGCAACCATCCCCAAAGTTATACAAAGGCTGGGAAAGAAAGAAGGTACAACAGGCCACAGGAGAGCTATGCCCACTGTAAACACCACAGGAATGTAAACACACTGCAGCATAAATGTTGTGGGTGTTGGCAGAATGCAGCTCTGCTGCTGGGGGACCAGCTTGCCAGCCCTGCAAAACTTGCTCCTTTCCCATCTCCCAGCCTCCTCCAAACCCTTTCAATTCAATCTCAAACTGCAATGATCATTAAAAACAATGAGTACGTCTGGCGCAAGCAAACGTGCCTTGACTGTCAATGATTCATTAAGTACCTGGCACTGGATCCATAATATGGGATTCTGACATGGGAAGAAAAGCTTTAGAGCTCATTCAAAAGTACGAGGTTTACATATAAAAGACTTGGAAGGTGAATATTTGTCTAAGAAGTAAGAGAAGGCTAAGTCTTTTGTGGTGATGTTGATCGTTTCATCCCCTGCATAAGCTGATTTTCCTGCTTAGATACTACCTTTTCCAAATCACAGATAAATTAAGTCAACTTTAGTTAATGTGGTAATGATTTGTAGTGAGTGGCAGAAATTCCCCTGTAATTATGCATGAATTGATGTGTGATTTTCTAATGAGCTTAAGTGAAGAAATCATCATTTTGTGATAAATGCTTTATTTCTTAAAATGCTTGTAACACATTTCTAATAAATTTAATCAAGCAACTCGCACTCATGTAACATTTACAATTATTAAGTGTGCAGTCTTTTACACTGCCTTATCGCTTTGGCTGATTGCTGTGTGTTAAAGTTTAGCATTTCATAAACATGGTTATACCAACCATTATGTTATTTTTGCTCAGAATCATGAATTATTTCATTTTGAAATTTATTGACATTCTGTACATGCTTTGTGCCTCAAAGGCAAAATTCTTTTGCCATTTACAAATAGATGTACAAATTAGGATATGAAATTAAGTGCTTCTGCCTTTCCGGACACACCTTCTCCTTCAACATGTCATGTAAGGGACAGAAAAGTCTCACTAATAAGTAATAAGTAAGCTTATTACTGGATTCCAAGTTTAAAAGAATTCCCAGAGTAAAACTGCTTCATCCTATATTGAAACATCCTTTATCAACCAGCCCCAATCCTGCCAACTCTCCTGGGCTGAAAACCAGTACATATTCAACCTGGTAGCAGAGCTGAATTTCTGTGGAGGCTGGAGAGTCAGAAAGCCTTCTAAGATGACCTGAAGGCACCTCATCCTGTGGTCTCTTTGCTAGGAATTTTAGCTCAGACCTTTCCTCCTACAGCAAGCTGATACGGGGAATAGATGACCGAAGGGGAGTCACAGTTCTAGAGACTCCTATGAGTTGCCCCATCTTTAGAGACTGGAAATTGGATATTTCCTGCAACTCTGCACATTTAAGTGCTGTAACTTAGCCATCCCAAGTGTACCATATCGGTTAGCAACTTCCTAACAGGAGATCCCCCTAGCCAAGGGGAGCCTCCAGCTCTGCTGGAGAAATCTTTGTCAGCATTCCATATCTGTAACTAATTTTCTTTTCTTTTTTCATTTCTTACTACAAATGAAAACCTCCTATAAAAGGAATATTAAACTTGAGATGTTGAAAGTGGCCAGTTTAAAATGCTGAATCAGTGTTAAGTGGTGCCAGTAGTAAATCTCAAACAAATTCCTTACACAAGTGCTGTCCCTAGAGCTAGAAAATGTATTGTCAAGAATCAAGCATTAGCACCTCAAAAGACAAGAAAAGATCTAACATTTCATATATGCATATACACAAATTTTTATTTTGATGAAAGGGTGGTTTGAAGCCATTTAAATTTCAATTGACATGAAGAATATAGTCTAAAAATAAATCCATCCTGCTATCTCAAGAAAGATAAGCAAGAGGCTTGGAACAACTACTTGAGCACTTAAGAACTCTAGAACACAAAATTAGAGCATAAATATCAGCAAATATATTGAATTTGGTTTGAACTTACTAATTTATTAGTGAACCCAAGTTCCAATGGTTAACATCCGAAAGGACTTTATTAGATGTTCAATTCCCTTAACATAGGAGAATCGTAGCACAAGCATACCTTAGCAAGTTTTTCTCTTAAGACCTCTATATTATAGCTGTGAATGAATTCATCTATCTTCCCACCTGTTCTCATGTGATGTCAAAAAGATGAGTTACAGTAACAAACTGAAATCCTCTTCCTTGAGCAGGTATTCATTCCTCCCTCATCCCCACAGGCATTTTTCAAGTGTTTTCCCCTCACTGGTATGAAGTTCAATCACAGAAGTCAGAATCAAGCTTCAGACCACTCTGTTCTGCCAACACATTATTGTCAAATTTTGTACTCCCACAGCCTGAACCTACTTCACAGCCTAATTCAGATCATTTAATCATCTTCCTTCAAATATCCAAACTCCTCCTCATATCAGTTATACTCCCTAATCGTGTATTTCTTAAAGTTTTTATGTCACAATCAATGACACTGCTAAAGATTAAAAAAAAGCAACATACTATGGTCATGTAAGGCTGGAATTTTCAAAAGAGGAAGACACTAAACTTCCACTGGGTTCCAATGGGAGCTGGATTTCCATTTGTTTATATGCCTCTGAATATCTCAGGTCTAACATACCAAACACATAGTGTGGGAAAGATAGAAGGAAGCAAAATGTTTGAAAAATACAGGAGCACTGGTTCTCCTTAGAAGATTAAAATCACTGTCAGTTAACTTAAATGCTCAGGCTTCAGCAAAACCAAACATCTCCTGACTTGATTCACTTTAGGACTCAGTGTTAGTCTTAATTCCATGGCTTGCTCACAACAAAATAGTAGAATTTTGGTTAAAATTAATAAAGCTTCAATTTATTGAATCTTAAATGTCAAAATTTGAATTATTTTCCTGCAGCTGCATGTGCTATTCCAACTGGTTCATACTTAAATGTTAATAAAAAAGCCCATCAAAAAAGCAAACAATATGTGTACTGTTTTATTAAAAGCTGTTAAAATCCCACTTTTCTGTTGCAAAATTTTTCTGAATAAAGTAGCGTACATTTTCCCCTCCTCTGAAAGACTTCTTAAATATAAAAAGGAAGTGATGCATTTGGAAGTATGTGTGGGCAGAGCATTGCAATTTTCCTTTTCAAGGAAGCAAAAAAAATATTCAATATTTTTCACTTAAATAAAAAACATGCACTATATTTACACATTTTTAAATCCAGGCTAAGTCAGAGATTCTCTCATAAAAACATTTTGTTTCATTTCTGTCTCCAAAAAGGTCCTATCTCTTCAATTGTTTAAATAGTACTTTCCTTTATCAGAATTTTTATTCTATATGAATCTAGAGGTAATGTTTCTCTAACTTTGTATCCTGTATGTGGGATCAGTTACAACATTAGTGACCATTCTATACTTCAGTGTAAAAACCATTTTGAAAGATAAAATACTCCAAAATCATCAAGAAATTGCAATATTAGCATTGTGCTTTCTTAGTCTATACTCACATTCTGTAGTAAAATGGAAACATTGCATTCATCTGATCTGTATCTCAGGTTAATTCATCAATAATATTTTACCATTTTATCTGACCATCAACATTTTATGAATGTTATTTGCACTTTCTACCGAGCTGTAAAAATAATGAACAATATAAATTCTAATTTTTATGTTTCACCGAAGCACTAAATAGTCAAACTTAAGCCAAAACCTCTCTACAATGAACAAAGATGTATGATAGAGACTACTAGAGATAGAGACATTTTTAGAGACTACTGTTGAGCTACACACTTTATTATAAACTTAGATTAGTTTTGTAAGATGAAAGCAAAGTATGTTCTTCCTCCTTTCTGCACAATCTGTCAGGCAGTAAGATATGCTTGTATACATTGTTTACTGTTTACCTAGTAACACTGGCTTACCAATTTTGGAATAGTGCTATCCATCAAGGTCAGAAGACAGCAACAATAATAGACATTTCACTTGAGCAAAACCCCTTGGAAATTCTGCCAAAATTAGGAGAGCAAATCGAGGAGGAATGCAGCCATCCATCCCTACAGTGAACACCCCTATAAACAGGTACAAGCCATAGACATTTCAGCCCACAGCTGCTCTCTACAGCTCCAGCTCAAGAAAGTGTTCTGGTACATATCTAAATCAAATAAACTCTAAAATATCTTTCCAAACAGGCACCTTTTTCTCATCAACTGTCTTGTCTGTATTGGCACATTCAATTTTAACTGTAAAAGAGGACAAAGAGATCAATACTAAAATATTTCACCAGTAGACATGATATAAACCCAAATATGTTTTAATATTGTTGTTAGCACTACCTGTGTCAGTGAATGCTTTTATTTTAACTGAAAAATTTCAATTCATCTTGAACAATGTTGGCATAAACAAAATGCATGGAATGGATGAGATGGACTGAAAACAGAGAGACTATCCTCAAACCTATTTCCAAGAGTGAGAGGAGATTCTTTGGATAAGTTAGTCGAGACTTTATTGAGTCATAGCTCCTAAAATGTTAGCGGCATCAAATGAATAGTAAATAGCAGAGTTTACCCCCCAAAATTACAAACCCACTCAGCATCTGCCTGGGATATTTACTTATTGGAACACCGTGAAGATTAATGAGCACACTGAAATGTACCTACCCCGCCTGTTTCTGTGCCACTTGTAGTCAAAATTATGGCATTAACTCACAGGCTCTGCATCCCAGGAACCAGCAAGCAGTGCCAAAGAATCCTTGCTAAGTTATAATTACAAGATTTCTGTTTTGCCATCCACTTCAGGGGCAGACACATGTGATCTCAACATGCCAGCTCTTTGATATTAGATGGAAACAGGATGGGATCACTAATTAAAACTGGTTAAATAATGAAAAATTTTAAATATTTTCTATGAACTGCTCTCATTTTCCAGTGCACAATACCTGCTGTCTGCCCTAAAAAAAGGTCTGTGTGGTTTTGCAATTAAAGTTTTACTGAAAAAGAGGAAATACATTTCTATGGAAATATACTTACATGTACCAAAACAGTTTTTAAAAAGATACATCAGAGAAGGTGCAGTCCAGCATCAGATGAAGTATGGTTTAGCTAGTTTTTTTATACTTGGTCTTGTTTTTGTCACCTTATTTGCTCTATGTGAAATTTTAAGTAAATGCAGAATTATAAGGGGAATAACTTCCCAGCCTCATGCAGTAGTAGAAAGAAGGCTGAAGGCAATAACTTCTTTTTTCTTACATACTATAAAACCCCTGAGACATTTCTATTAATAATCACTGACAAATGCAGAGAAAAATAATTAAATAAAGACCTGAGTAAAGTTTTAGGAAGAAAGGTCCTTATCAGTTGTGGAATTCATCTGGGTATGACACAGGTTGCTGCAGACATGAAGCCATTGAAAGTCCTTGCTTCAGGGTTCTGGAGTATAAAATATTCATGGTGTATAATTTTGCATAATTTGTTTAGCTACTAAAGCATGATTTAGTTCCTTGGTGCACAGTTACAAAGAAAAGAATGAAGGAAAGAACAAAATATTTGACCAAAACTAAAGATTTGTTAGCATTCTCTTGTGTGGGGTATGAAAACATCCACATGCACACAAACCAGTCTTCAGATACTACAAATAAATAAGCGTATATGGATATCAATACCAAACCATCTTTAATGTGTTTGGTGTTAGATTCTCAAGCTTTTGTTCACTTGCTGAAGACACTGACATCCCCCCAGCCAACGTTGTACTCTCAGAAATATATCTAAGCTGAGCATACACAAGCTTCAGATTCAGAAAGGATCTTCTGTATTTGCCAGCTCCAGGCTGCTTCCTACTTGCTCAAATGCTCCATATACAAAGAACAAACACAGCTATGAAGAACCCAAGTCATGTTGTGGGCAGGGTATTCAAAGGTATTGGTATTTCAGCCTGATTTCCCTTTGAGCTAAATCTAATGCAAAATGAACTCTGCAAATCAGAACACAAGGCACACACTTTACCCTGGATTTGTGAAATCAAGCACAAACATAGGGGTGCTCATGGTAAATCCACACCCTCTTTCTCACAGTGACTCTGCACCAAAGTCCCAGTGACTAGATTTAAAAGGATACCACAATATAAGAGCAGATGCCCCTTCCTCTTTTACCACTCTTGTTTGTTTTTACATTTTTACTCAGTTGCATAATAAAACCAACTAGCCTACACTTTCTGAGCTCATACTTACAATACAATAAGAAACAGGGAAGGGAAAGCGTAGCACAAGGTAATGAAAGTCCATATTAAATTTTCTTTTACTGAATTCATGTGCTCCTCTTTCCAAAAATTAGTTCTTTGAAATAGTTAATTAAAGTGTAACTTTTTCCATATACAGAGTCAAAAATATTACTGACAACCTTGCTGTGAATCAGTCTGTTAATTGTTATTTCAATATATACATATGCACTCTCTTGGAAACATCTAGGTAAACACATCTAGATAGAATGTAATTAAGATAAATATTTTGGGAGCTTGATTTTCCATTGTTACAATACTTTCACAACCATCAACCGTCAGATTTTATACTTTTAAACAGCAGTTACATTTCTTTCCTCGCTTACTTCTCATTTATTTCACTGGAAGTTTGGTCAAATCAAGAGCTTTTGGATCAGGGCACTACCAAATATAATGTGGAAATAAAACTACAAACAATAACGTGACTTACATCTTAAGGAGAAAAGTCTCAAAAAAAGTTGATAAGGGAGCTAGGCTATCCATTTCTCTAAAGCAACAGATCAAACAGAACATTTAACTACATGTAGACCCTCCCAGCTATCCCATCTGAGGTCCTATGAAACTCACATGGAAAAAGATAGATGAAACACAGAGCGCTGGATGTATTGCTCTCCTCTTTCACTTTAGCCACTGAATAACCATGGAGACCACAGAGAGCTGCTCTTCCCTGTCACAGCACAACAGACCCCAACACTGGGGAAAAGAAGGGATTAAAATCCTCATGAAACAGGCTACATGCATTTGATTTTGAAAGCCACTTTGTTGAATTCTGATGTCTTTCTGTATGGGAAATAACTTCTGCATATTTATTTGCAATCTAAGTTTCCCTACGTAAAGAACACCATTTCTGTCCACTATACCAGTTTCAATGTAACTAGTTCGTCATAATCTGTGAGGCCAGATGAGGAGAAAAAAAATGCCAATAGCTGAAACATGTTTTGACTTTACTGGTGTGTAAAAAAATGTGAAACAGGAAACCATCTATTGAGTACAATCCCAAACAAGCTTCTGCCTGGCTATATCCAGAGGGAACATAATATTTTCTTGCAAAATTACTTTGCTACCATTTTTAATTCACATATAATTCAACAAGTATATAAATCAGATGGGAAGACAGAAAGAGTAAACACACAATAGAAATTCTTTAGCATGTTCTTCATAGTCCTTATGATGCCTGGAAGAGCTGGAACAGAGGCTAGACAGAGTTAAGGAGAATAAAGGATATTTATTGAGGCCTTCAAAGGCCACTCCCAGACAGCACCAGTGTTACAAATCAGGCTCTGTCTGGATGGCTCCAAAATGGAGGCAAAGGGAGCGAGGCCAGTCCCGAGATCTCACATTTTATATGTTTGGGTCCATTTGCACACAGGAGTCCCACTTGCCTGCCCTCTTCCTTCCACATTGTTTTACTTTGAGCCTGAAGTTTAGAAAAAATGTCCTTGAGTCCCAATTGGAGTAGGATTGTTGTGTCTTCATCACCTTGTGAAAGGATCTTAGCAACCCTGAACAAAAAGCCACACACCAATGCAGAATAGAAAACCCAAAAGCTCAAGGCATCAGTTTCCCCCCTTTAGAGGGCAAAACAGCAGATCAAACCTAAACAGCAGATCAAACTTGACCATTTCCAAGTAACTGCTTGTCAGTGCTGCCTTTGTACCTCAAGAAGCTCTGGGAGCAGGAATTAGCTGGGGTCAGTCCAGCAGCAGCAGCAGCAGCCTCTGCACTGCCTGCATTTAGCGCCCGTTTGCGCAAGTGGAGAACAACTGCACTTAACAGTTATTTAAAGTCTTTTGGAAAATCATGTCATCATTGCTGAGAGTTTCCATACCTCAGGCTATATGAAGACAAGTTAAGTCATGCTGATTCTGAGCTCTACCATTTTGTTTTATTTTACTGTGATGGGCAGGCTGGGAGTCACCCAAGACAATGAAGGTAGCCATAGCCCTTCTTCATGGTAAACACATAATTTCCCCAGCGATCCAGTAAGCAATAACAAGAAGTTATGTGTAGTACATATAGTGTTTGTATTCTCCTGGGTTTAATATGGCTCACAGTAAAATTGATTTTCTGGAATCTTGCAATAAACCTCATCAAAGTAAATGAAACCCACGCTGTTTTTTTATAAAGTGATTGGATTTGCTGTGATAAATTAACCCTCACTGTCAGAGAGACTCCCAATAATGCACTTGGCTCAATTAAACTCCTCCAGACTCTGTTTAGATTTTAATTTTTCTATAGGACTTATTTAACTCACTCAAAGCTTCCAACTTAATGCTTTGAGAAAGGATAGCAGCTGAAAACCATTCTCTCTCTTCTCAGACTAAATAGATCAACACGATTTATACTTGCTGAGAACTTGCTTGACACTATTCTCTAATCTATATTTAAAAAAACACTGATAGCTACTCATATGCTGGGAGTGAGCAGTAGGAAAAAATTTACTTTCTGCTTGCTATGAGCTCGTAATCGAACACCAGGAACTGAGAAGGATTTTATTATTTTAAACTTTTGTACACATATGAAATCAACTTTTGTAAGAGATGCTAGGGCAAAATCCAATGGATATCCTGCAGAAACCTGGCTCACACTGCACTATCCCTTCCCAATAGATGATAATCTAAAATAACCACCTAGACTTACCTAACCTTTTGCCGGTATTTTGGTTATTCCACTGCTGGTTCAGCTGCCATTTCAGCAGGAGATAAAATGTGTAAAAAAAGAAAAGAAAAAAGAAAATTTCAAAGTGACCTTCTCTAACATCCCTCAACAGCCTCTAGTGACTTCATCAAATAAAGAAGTGTCTGATGTCTATTCACAGCTACTGGGCAATATGTATGAAAACTATTTTTGCTGTCATATTTATTCCTGGTTAAATGAAAAAATTATTCATTTAACCAGGAGTAAAACCTCTGAGATTTTTTTCTCATTTCCCAGACTGTCTGGGGAAAACATGCTGCAGTAAACAATCATGCCTTATTTTATTCCTACTTAAATGAATTATCATAATAATAATTACTAACAAAAACATCTGGTTTCTGCTCAGCACAGACGGCAAATTCTTTGACACATTGCTTGCATTTCCCCTTCCTCTTAGTCTCGAGGCTGAGGGTCTCAGGCTTTTTTTAGACCAGTGTACATGCCAACCACACAGCATGCCTGATGGTACAGATTTATGGAGAGACTCCTGATGACTATGAAATGCTTCCTCGGTTTTTTCTGCCTCTGGAAAATTATGCCTTTGTAATAATATCTTCTCTTTGGAGAATCTCCCTGCTTTTTATACAGATGACATTTGCATGTAAACAAGTTCTCACTGTTTTTCTTCACAAATAAAAAACAGCCAGGAAAAGTAATGTTCCCTTTGACATCATAATGGTCTGTTACTCTAGAATGATCCTAATATTTAAGCTTTTGAATTAGAAAATGGGGCTATGTAATAGAAGCAATTTAACTTTCAATTTAATCAATATTTCTACTATATTTCTGTGGTCTTATTTTTGTGGAAAAGAGAAAGAAAAATTCAAATCAACTAATTTACCAGTATGAGACTTTGAAGAGTACTAATATTAAGAACATTAACAGCACCAGATTTTGCATTTCTATAATGGCTTTTACCAGAGGTTCTGCAATTGTGGCTGCCTCCACTGAGTAATGTTAAAATGGACAGGAGAGCTCAAACTCAACAGCAGCCATAGTCCAAGCAGCATAGAATCATGAAAAAGTAGGGTATAGGGAGAGGACCACCTGAAGAGGTGCCACCTGCACCACCTGCCAGCAGCCTACCTGTTGTCACGATCTCTGCAAACACTTTTTCTCAAAGTACAAGGGAATGTAAGGCTCCCAAGCATAAATATATATATAATAAATAAATATATATATATATATATATATATATATATATCTAAGAAGCCTAGACAGGGTTCAAAAAAGGTTAAGAAACTGTAAGACAAGAAAGAACTTAACATCTCACTTAGGAGCCATGGGATTTAAAATGCAAATTGCAACTTTAGGGAGCCATTTGGCATCTCTGGCCACTGGTGGTATGCAAAGCTTTGCAAAAGGAGCAGGAAGCTTTAGTGGGAGGACAGGCACTTACTTTCACAGTGTGGCTGCAGCCCAGTCTGTTCTGAATAAACTCTGCATGCAGCATGGCTTTTTCCAAAAGAGTCTGCCTGGGAAGTTGCCGGCATTTCCCCTTCATTTAATGGCCACATTTCTCACCTTTCATCTTCTCCAAGCCCTTAGCCCAGAGGTGCCTTTTCCTGATCAGAGCAGGGGGCAGGGTGCTGGGGGCACACAGATGACCGTGCCCCTGGGGTGGCCAAGGAACTTGCTGATGCCCACGGCTTCTCTGCACTGAAAGCTCTGTGCTGCTGGGCACATTTCAGCTGTACAGCAGCCCTGGGCTCCCTCAGTACTGCCACAGCACAGCAGGTCACCCCAACTTTATGTCCTTGCCAGAGAGATTCCTATGCCAGAAGTACAAAGGGCATTTGCCAGAGCTTGGCTTGTAAACAATTTATTAATATCAAACAATTTTTGGATCTCAAAGTGCTTGAAAAAAGTAAATAAATATTAGTCTCATTTCATGAATGGAAATGAGAAGCATTGAGACATTCAATAATAGTAAGGAGCCAAGAGCAGAGTTCAGGCGTCTGGACTTCTCTATCTGACCACTCCTGAAATGGTCCTTTTTATGTTTTTCAAATAATCTATTTATAGAGGCCAGTGGTCTGCTGGCCAATTCCAGCTGAGCTCAGTCATGTAAATATTTGCTTTGGGTTCCCCATGATCCTGCCCTGCAATCTGTGTGGTGTCACTCACAAAAAAACAGCTTAGTCCTACACACACTGATAAAATCAGTATCATCTGTTTAATGTCCCTGTTTGAACCACAGATGCTTTACCTTTCTTTCACTTTAAGTTAATCACAACTGCCCACCATGTGTTAGATTTGAAAGTTAATAACTATTAGCTCAAGTTTATAAAATCCCTCCTACAGGAAAGAAGCAATTAAAATTAAGAATGTATTCACTTAATAATAAAAGGCTTACACTAACACGTGGGTCAATATATTTAAATGCTTTCAGCAAATTACTGTAAATCTTATTATAACATTTTACATTCTTTATATCTTCTTTATAGCCTTCTGTGAACTTTGAAGGTTATTTCCTCATCACTTATTTCAAAATTCATAACACTACAAAGCTATCTTCAACCTACCATTAAACATTTAAGAAACAAACAACCCATACCCTTCCAAACACAAAATACTGCCAGAATTCCACCATGTAAGAACATTTTTACACCCATGAAGGAAATATGAGAGAACTTTTATCTTTTATTTCTAATGTTATATGGATTGGAATATATTTACAGCTTACAATATGCAATCAAGAAATGAGGTTCTTGTGGCATTGTATTTCATGTGAATCTTTACCTAGAGAATAACCTCAGGTCATGAGTATGAGCCAGGTGACTGATATATAGGTGAAGTTTTGTATTAATACGAAAAATATGAAATATTTTTCTATTAAATAATATGCTAAGCATATGAAAATCATATTTTTTTAACTATGATTAACTTGATTCTATTCTGATTTAAGACGCTAATCTGCAGGACACAGTAATACAAATAATCTCATGGATTCAAATGCACATGAGTGTAAATGCTTTACTGTGAAATTATCTATTCCAAAAAGTAATGACAACCGAGTGGAAATAGTCTTCATGATCCTAAAAGAGAAATTAATAAGAACCAAACAAGAATTTCAGAGGGAAACAACGTAGGATTTATGCTTGCCAATACCAACCTCAGATTGCTTTCATTTTCCAAAGGAATCAAAAAATAACCCCACCATATTTTTAATTGCTGTTATGGAATATACCCATTTTACTATGTTGTATTTCACACAGACAGGACAAAGAGACCTCTGTTGAACAGTTTGATTTTTCTACTGCATTTCATAGATACAATTCAAGTGTCATTGATTTTTAAAAAAAAGTAGTCATTTTATAGCATTCCCAGAATGCAGACACCTCAAAAATCCATTTTAGCCACTAAGCTCTGGACCCAAAACCTGTATTCAGGTATATATGTCAATAACACCAAGTACATCTGAGGGTGCATTCATTGTATTCATCAGTGCTTTGATCTGGCATCCTGGTCCATTCACCAACCATGTTATTCATAGTTAACCTGTAAAAATACAGGGTTCCTCACAGCAGCTTGCACACTTCATAAAATTTCTACACAAAGTCTTCACAGAGACAACATTTTCTTCTCTCTCTTGATAGAAGAAAATCAGGGAAGACAACTGCTCTACTGTGAAGTTTGCTCAGAATCCATGCGAGAAAAGCAAAACCAAAAAAACAAAAGGTCCTTCTGGATGCAGATACTGCTATGCACAGGCTAAGGTTGCGATAACTTCACCTATACATCTGTCACACTCTTGCATTGGCTTAGAAAGGATTGCAGGTCCTTCTATTTTAAAAACTAGGAACCCTGTGCATCCCAGCTTCTGTGAGAGCTGAAGACAACCACATGATCCATGTGGTATGGCAGCAGATATTTCATTTCTACAAAGAACACAACAGAGAGTGTGATACTAAGAAATTTGCAAAGACCTTCACTTTCTCATTCCATTCCCAAGACAAAATTAGATTCAATTAGTGGACATAAATATCCAATAGCAACAGACACTACTTTTACATCATATCATGAATAAAAAACATGAAAGATGCAGGCCAGAGATGAGTCAAGCCCAACTGACACAAAAAAAGATTACTGTGATTGTAACTTGTTGTCCTAAATAGCAATTCTTGAACCTCCACATTTTCTAATAATGCACTTCTGTATGCAAAGCATTTTCTTCCTTACTGGCATCACCAGAGCACTCAGCATTGCTGAATATCAAACTGCTTCTATTTATATGCCTAAGCATCGATTTAGGAGCCTATTTTAAGCACCTCAGTCTGAAAAGGTTTCCATTTTTGCCATAAGAAAGGACTGAAAGCAGCATTAGGACACTGTCAAAATGTATAGCTTGAGTAGACTAGTGAGCTCCAGTAAAACTCTATCCAGATGCCCACTCACTTTCTATCTTCCCCTCTCCCTCAAAAGTTCCTTTGATTTCCAGATTCGTATGAAGCACTCAACATTTAGTCTAAGGGCCCAGAACAGAAAGGTTAAGAGGCTGGCAGTCTCCTTCTCAGCCAGGCTGAGTTCTGATGTGCAGACTGCTGGTTTTGGTCTCTGTCTGGTCAGACATGGGCTGCTCCTCCTGATGAAACTGAGGCTTCCCAGTTACACAAGCAAGGAGGACATACAACTATTCTATGAGCAGCAGGGCTATGCAGAGAGGAGTGATCTTTTCTGGTTCAAGGACTGGTTAAGGCAATAGCCCTAATGGCAAATAGACGCTTTAGTAAGCCTTGGACATAGTACTTACCTCCTGTGAGGAAATAAAGCGCAACATGTGGGGAAGAATGATGAAAGTGGCAAGTCAAACACACACACACACACCTGTGTGTGTATTTATATAAAATTAGAAGTAGGAAAGTTTGTAGTACAGATAGTAATACACGGATGTTGGAAGTACAGATAATGGAAAGGCCAGTACAGGCGAAACTGGAGTAAATTGGCATAAGACAACACAGCAGACTTGGACTTGGACAACACAGCATAGACCAATGGACTTCTAACTGGACTATAATGGAAGAAGGTTTCTCAGATGAAAAAAACCATGTAGGTTGAAAGTGACCTGAACTTCACTGGGAGGTGGAGGGAACGTCTCTAAGAACAGAGACTGAGGAGGGGAAGAGTCCACTCAGTGAAAAGATATAAGTTCTTCTGTCATCAGATAGGGGTAAGACAGAAAACCTGCCAGCAGAAGGGGCTTTGCTTCACATGCTGAAGGAAAAGGCATCTCTGGGAACTCAGAACAAGCCCAGGGTTGCAATGCAGTGCCATCACTCTCCAGTGGGAAGAGGCCATACCCACCTGGCAGCAATGGTGAAGAGAAGCCCAAGTAATAGATGTCAGAGCTCATTTGTTACCAAAGCCATAGCAGCACTCCCAAGCACCCATGACTGGAGCATGGGCCTGGTTCTCACCTACAGAGCAAGGGGATAATAACATCAACCACACTGAAGAATATCTGTATTCACTATGAACCTTATATTATCACTACATAACATGCACGAGTATAAAAGAGCCTTCTCCTCATGTGATTACAGTGTGGGACAAAATTATTACTGACTTTCAGAGCATGACTCCTTGAGATTCTCCCATTCTTTCAAAAAGAGTTGGCAGTACAAAGGGACAAAAAAGTGATTCAAATGTCTTGCCAGGAGACACCTAGATGGACTAGGAAAATGGCGTTGCCTAATCAAAATTGAAATAATGAACCTGAATAATTAGTTTTCTAAAATCATTGTAAGGCTAATTCTAAAAACAATTTACTGGTTATTTTGAGAGAAGTCTGCCTGATTACCTTCTGGGGAAGATATCTGCACTTGAATCATGTGACATACTAACTTTGAATTAGAGAATATCTTTAAATATACAAATAAATCACAATTCTCCTCCCTGCAATTGCTCTGACAGAGATTCCATCAATTTTTTTCTCAAATGTCTTCAGCAGGAAAGATACAAACTCTTCCTTCTCCCCTTCTCTTTCTTTCATCTGTAATTTCAGCAGCACCTGCCCCGGTAAGATAGTGCACTGGACATTAGACCATCCTATTTGGCATTCACTGTCCCAACTCATCACTGAATAAATCCTTTCGTTAGACCTGAATTTCTGGTAATCAAGGTCAAGAAACCTTGCTCTATGTATGCCTCATTTTCTCCAACACTAATCTATGTCTCTTTCTCTTCCTCTGTTTTTCCTCTTTACCTGTGCTTCCAGAGGGCACCTACCCTTCCACCCATCTTCTGCCTCCTACTTATACAAGATTTCCTGCAATGTCTTTCCCAGACCCATCAAACAATCCTAGGCCTCACTGTCCTTTTTACCTCTTATGCTTTGTGACCTGGCCTACAGTTCACCGGCTGCTCTGCCCCTCTGAAGCTGCCTCATTCCCAAGTATATAAACCATTCTCTTCTTTCCCCTGGTATTTTATTGATGTCAGAGTAGGTCTCTGTCTCCTGACATTAGGTGAAAGCTCTTTAGCAAGAGAATAGTGAAGATCCAGATGAGGGTCAAAAAAATGTGTGTCCCCTATCCTAAATGCAAATGCTCAAAGGAAACTGTGCCCAGCTTGGTTTGGAACAGCCCAGCAAAATACTAAGAGGAAATAGTTGATGTCCTGAACAGAAAACATATCCACATTGCTCTTGATTATGCCTAACACAGAAAGAGGTTAACAACTAACAATATCTCTTACCATGGGATTCATTATTATGTCAAAAGAGCTGGCATTTCTGGGACAATGGATGTATTAGTGTTACACTCCTTGCTACACAAAAAAGGAGGTGGATTGCCAGCATTAAAATGCAGTAGATCCTCTGCATTTTTAATACACTGAGCAATACAGGGGTCATGTTTTTTCAATTTTTACTGCTGGATTATCAACTTGAATATCTAAGAATGAGAACATCTCCTGGAAAAAAGACCTTATCTGTCATCTTGGGAATTGACATAAACTGCCAATGTATTCTGCATCTGCTAGAGTATGCTAAAGTCATCACAAGATCAGGATTTTACCTATGTATAAATAAAGAAATACAAATAAAGCATCTACCTGAGCCTCCTGACTTGCCTTATCAAATTTAGAGCTGTATGGTTCCAGATGAAGTAGTAGAGATACCAGTATTCTTATTAATTTTTAGATTTCAGAAAATGTGGAAGACTTAAGATTGTAACTTATCTGAAGATAGAAGACAGGAGGGAGGAGAAAGTAGAAGGATAACATACCAATGAAATGTTGACAGTTTTCTATTTTGTGCCAATTGTTGCTAAAATGACAGACAGTGATTTTTATGAAATGTATAATTCACAGCAAAATTGCCTAGATAACCAAGTTTAAAATGCTTTGTCTTTCCTTACAACATTATGCAGCAATCAGTAAAACCCAAAGTACATAATACAAACTGAAAATGCAAGGAAACAAATCTTTTCTTTTCCCCTAAGTCAACAAATTTTCAGAGCCCAAATAAAATTCTTGGCTTTCTTTCAAACCTTCACAGCTTCTAATCAATAGTTTAGTCATACGATGAAAAATGATGTATCCATATTCTTCACCATTGACATTTGCTAACTGTCTCCAAGGTCGCATTGATTGTCAGTTGTTCAGTTTACCCAACTTCTGTTTTGAGCCAAATAATATGATCTTTGTTTCATTAATATTTAATAGTAATTTAGATTGTGCCAGATGATCTTAAAGCTCATTTAAATCAGCTTGAAGATAATATTAAGCTTTCTTCTAGTATAATCTATTACCATAAATGATTGTGTCATCTGCATATAAATGGTGAGTTGAATATGATAATGAAGTGCAAAGATTATCAATATAGAATGACAAATGCATCTGACTTAAAATAAATCCTTCAGGGACCCATTTATTCTGTTTTTAGTGGAAAAGATGCATTGTTTCATTTCAAGTATTCTACAGAAAACATAAAGGATTTAGATCATGAGTCATAATATTTATCCTGTGTGAAAAAAGAAAATAAAAATTCCAAATTATACAAGATTCTCTTTTCAAGCGTGGCAATTACATATCGTATAGATCTGTATAGCTTATATGCTTTCATAGATCAGGCTTTGATCAATTAGTAGATTTTTTTGAAAGAGCAATTACAACAAAGAATGTGTTTTTATTTAGACCTGGTTTAGTTCATGTTTGTTTTTCACTAGCAGGTCATTTAAATTAGTTCATTTCAATTACTGTTAAATGCCTTGCCCATTAAAGAAAAGTACCTGAATGCAGTTTACTGTAGGAGGCCCAAAACTGTTTCCTCTAAAAACAACAGCTGTGAGGGCTGCAGGGAAACCCAGTTTGGCAATAAGGCTGCATTTAAAATAATTAAATTGTCAAATTCTCTAGACTCACAGGTTTAATCAAAACGAGTGGACAATTTCAGGGTCAAAAGGAGCTATTACAACAGTGAGAAATACTAATAAATACATTAAAAATTGTTAAAAACAGCTGAAGAGAACGTCAGTGCATTTACCAGCAGATATTTTCTAAGGACATTATACAAAATAGTCATGACGTGACAATGAGGAAAAAAATATAGCGAGGTGAAAGGGACTAGTGAAACTCGCACTCAGTGAGACCTGGAAGAACAGATATGCTGGATCCACAAGCCCTCTCTTTTGCTTTGCAGTCCAAATCTTTCCACTCAAAATGTCTGGTGTTTTGATATCACAGTGACCTTAATATTTGTAAAATTTTACATATTTGAACTAATCATTTAGCTTGGATGGAAGTACTTATAGAAAAAGATCCATTTTGGTCTCCTAGCATCTCAGCTCAAAAACTCTCCAGCATTTGTTCTGGCAGATTCATCTGCTACAATAAATTGGTCATAAACAAATCTGGACTAGAAGTGGAAGTTTTATTTATTCAAGAATAAATTCTGGAAAAGCCTTGTAAATGTGATCATGGCAGTAAGAAATGTGGGAAGCAAGACCAAGTTACAGAAATGACTGTAAATCAAACTAAGAGAACTCCTAAACCCAGGAAATTAATTCTGCAGTGTGGTCTTTCTGGAATCCAGTCCTCAAGCATATGCAAAGAGTTTTGAGAGTGAACAGGATTTCTGGGTGCGCGCACCACACTTAGGGATGGCTTCTGGTCCTTGAGTGGACCAGAAAGGAAGTTTCTTTTCCTTCCTTAGCCTATTATTTGCTTCTGGAAATTGGATGACACAAAAATCAGGATGTAAACAGACTACAGCCGTGTTTCTAGTGATGCAAAATTCTCAGATGAATGGTGTTCTGCTCACACACAAAGGATTAAGCTATTCATCCGATTTAGGATCAGGAGGACATCTGTTCTCCAAGTCAGATTAGCAGGGATCAGAGGGGTTTTATTTGTCCTAACAGTAATTTAGAGCATGATCAGCTTCTTGGGATCACACAGAAGTTAATTTTATAAATATTTTGCTAGCGTACAGACCTGAAAGACTAGACCTAGAAGACTAGAAATATCCTCCACTCCTGCTTTCTGCATGTGACACGGTACAGGTGCAGCTTTTATATTTTTACTACAATTCTAAATTTCTCTAAAGTGTTGAGAATTATGATATCTGGTGTTACAGGATAATTTATGGATGTTTCTGAACTAGTATCTATGGTATGTCTGCCAGAACAAGATAGGAAAGGTTCAGTTGCCCAGATGCTGCCTGCTGATCCTGAATTCCTACTCACCTACGCATACACACATCGAGTGGAGCATGCTCAAACAAACTCCCTGTTATGCTAGAGATGTCCAAGGTACAGGAAGGAATATCAAGCCACCTTTATAAATCAGATCCTACCGGAAAACTTCCCACACATACATCCCATGAATTATAAGGCTACATACATGTCAACAGCAACACTATTGAAGAGTAGATATAAAAGCATGAGCACAGATTGCTCTCTTTGTAGGGGACAAAGGGTGCACAGTCCAAGGTAGGGAGATGTTTTTTTCAGTCTGTATCACTTTTGCTGTATCAGTTCTTTTCTGATTAAAAATTTGAATGCATCTCAACGTCAACTGTGTGAAAATGACGAATGATTATGGAAGCATTCTTATAAAGTAGAGCTATTTATTCTTTCACTTAGATTTGGCATTAATGATTGATATTTAGTCTTTTTAGCATGTAGAGTTGTAGCATTTTGCTTCATTCAGGTTGTTCCCTTAAGAATCAGCTAGGACACTGATGATAACTATGAGGAACAAGAGAGTCACCAAATCAAACAACTAGAATTTGTTTAAGCTCACCATGTAAAAGATTTTGATGGTACAAACTGCAGAAAGGTCAAACCTTAAATTAGTAAATTTATCTTTCAAATTAAAAAAAGCCTCTCACTCCTGAAATTATAATATTAGCTCTTAAAAGAGAAAATACAACCAAGTGAGCCTTTCTTTTGTTGATTTCAAGCTCAAATCCAAACTACCTCGGTAGATACTAAAATTGTTGTCATCTCATGGATACCTAAATTAGTTCAGTACATCTCACCTCAATCTCACTGCAATCCTTTGCAGTAAATGACAGGATGTATAGGCAACAAAAAGCCCACGTGAATCCTGAAAGTCCACACTACTTACTAACCTTCTGTCAGTAAGAAGGAAGGACTCTTCCTTTTTGGGAGCTGGTAAGCATGCCTCCACCACACAGTTAATCCAGACTCTTGCTCAAGAGCACCTGTAATCCACAAAGGTAATCCACTGACATAAGTCATAAGCAATTTTTAAGTCCAGACTGCCTTTTACAAGCTGGAACTTAGTGTCACAGCTGTACCTCAGACTCAGAGGGGAGCAACATACACCGAGAATGAAAGGGGTGTTGGAGAGGATGAGAAGTGGAAACACTTTGGAGTCCTTGATCTTCCTGCCCCATCTCCTGCAATACGTAAGGGATGAGGTGACACACAATACACACAAGACAGATTTCTGTCAGATAGATAAGAGAATAGCAACTTTTTCTAACTGCCATCACCATCACATCCAGCTGTAAGGGACGGATGATTTTAGTAGCTGTGTTTTCTGTAGCACCAATAACTATGACCAAGAAGTCAAGAAGGTCAAAGAAGACAGTATTTCATTAATCAAGGTGAGTAAAAAGGAGGACTTGAACAAGAGTTTCAGTTTTCTGAACAACATGAAAAAAGCCTGATTCTCATGGTAGTGATCCGGAGACACATTAAAATTCAGAACCAACCTAGATGGCAAGGACAGGAAAAAGGAAGAGCTGGAGGCAATTTGCAGGCTACAAAAGCTCCAGTGACAAAAGGTTAGGGGTACTGGGACAGTCTACTAATCTGCCCATCAATGTACAGCTTCTATTTAATGCTCTGAATATCTTTTGTACTTTGATACTCAGCAAACCAGTATGGATTAGAACTACTTTGTGGGGGAAAACCTAACCATGGCAGAGAGGGCAAAGTTGGGCCATCAGCTAAAATGGCCTTACTCTAACAGGCCATGGCTTTAGTCACTGACCTCCAATGGCCACCTGGCAGCACTCTGAAGAGTCAGGACTCACAGCATTCCAGAAAAAATAGGAAAAAATAGGTAAATTGGTTTAAACAAAAGTGTATACTACAAAGGGTTTGACACTTACAGGTGCAACAGACTCTGCAAAGAGAAGTGAAGGCACAAGCTCAGCTGGTTAGAGCCCAGGGCTAAAAATGCCACGACTGTGGGTTCAATCCCTCTCTGGGCTATTCACTTAAGAGCTGGACTTGATAATCCTTGTGGGTCACTTCCAACTCAGAATATTCTGTGATTCTGTGACAGTCTGGACTCTCTGGAAACACTGTCCAGAACACAGAAGACCTTCAAGGAAGGAAAGAATACCAAGGAAATATTTTTTTTCCAGGTGAATATTACTATAAGTCAGCAATTCTCTCACGCTCTCTCTGTGTGACACAGATCTATTTGTCTTGCACCTATCTGAGCAGAGCTGAATATAAAGCAGTCATCATCAGTGCCCTTTTCTCTCCATTTCCCAGTAGAGAATGCTTGCAGAGGTGAAGCAAGGGATGGTGCTTGAATGCTGTCAAAGTTCAGTTTTACTTTAGAAACAAAGAGGCCCATCTGGGGCTGGACCAAAAGCAACTGAGAAAGAAAAAGGGACAAAGGAATGCAGGAAAAACACCTACAGCTTTTCAATTTACTAACCTAGTCCCACTGCTACAAAAAAAACACAGGTAAATATTGCAAAACAGGGGCATGAAGGAAGGACTTCAGTGGCTTAAGTGGCTGGTAAATTAAATGCAGATAGTATCACTGAAAGAAGGAAAAATGTGTTCTTGAACCTCCATTGACTTACTCTATTCCAAATTGTCTACAACAGGTGGCAGAGCCTAGATGCAATGTATTTTGTACCTTGCAACAGCTGTGAAGAGGATACTGACTGAAATGTTAGAGATACTGCTGGTTACAACTGTCTCACATGACCAAGAGCAGTTCCAGAATTCAAAATATTTCCTTGTTCTAAGTTAAATTGGGCTACTGCGACATTCATTCTGCAATTTAATACTCAAAAGTTATGAGAGACAAACAGATAGAGAGGAATGGGAGTAGAAATCTGCAACATTTTCCATATTTTGATAGGTTTTTATATGATATCAGTACAAGACCAGATAAAGCACTTTTCAATATTTCAGACTTCAGGGGCCAGTTCTTCAGCTAGCACAAGGTGGTGTCATTCTGTTGACTTCAGCTACAATTATTCACAATAGTCAACAGTTGCTTTACACACTCTGTGTGGTCCCATACTTACAGCTTCATCCAAACCAAATTATAATGGCCAAATTAGCTAAAACTTCTATTAACTGACTTCCAAAGTAGAAGCCAAAACAGCTGAGTAACACCATGTAAGAGTATCTAAAACTCAGGTTTTTTCCTAATTAATCAGGGGAAATCAAAAGGAGAAAGCAAGTGAATGAATGAATGATTGAATCAGTGAGCTTCATTTAGAGACCTTCACAGGACCATCTCTTTTTGAACACATATATATGTATTTTCTCAAATTAATACTGAAGGCTACCCACAGAAATGCACCAGTTCATTATCGCCATCAGATGCAACATATATGGTATCTCAGAGAAGACCATAAATACACATTACAGTAGCTCCCTTCTTTGTCTATATATATAAAGATCTTCCAAATGCAAGGACCCAGAACCATAAGTGTTTTGTGTTGTCCTTCTTTAGTGTGTGTTAAATAAGCATCCTAAATCTGATTTTTTGTTACTGGAAATGAAATTGTAAGAATCAATGCACACTTTCCAGGATATAAAGTTAATCTACAATACAAGACTATGCATATATGTAACTGTTTATCTGCCATCTATATTATAAATAAGTCTGGGAAACTGTCCTAGTATCCATTAATATTAAACATAACTGTTTTCAGAGATTAAACATCCTATAACTTGATAAATTAAATACACTTATTACATTGTGTATATATAAGAAGCATGATACCATGTTCTGTGCATAAAAGATCAATAGATGCTTCTATATTAAATATAATTTTGAAGATAATAATTCATTATTTAATGTAATCCACCTTTAATTGGAAATGTTTATTCACTACCCAGAATCAATCTCTTTAAAAAATGTGTGGATTCACATTTTACTCCTACCATCACTTATTTTCTACTTCACCCTAATCCTGAAATAAATAGATTTTAGAAAGACTTATAGGCAAAAATAAATATATAGATATATCAATATTTTTGTACACATAGCTTCCTCCTGTATATACATTTACTATTTCTTCATTGATACAGCATTTTTATTCTTCAAAAAGATACTTAGCAACTCTTCTTCACCAAAAAATGAGCTGAAATAAAGGAAATCACTGAAATTTAGTCTTATCTGCTACAGCAGTGCAGTGATAGTCAGAAAATCAGTGGTAAACAAGGAAAGACTATGGGCTACATTGCAGCCACATGGTCTTCATGAAACTCAACTCTGATAAGTCTGAAGCAGACTCCCTGAAACTCCTGAAATCATAGGAACTGCCAGTAACATCTGTTGGCTATGTCTCCATGTGATTTAAATAACAAGCTTGTTAGCACAATTTCCCTGCAGCCTACATCATCCAGGCTTCTTTAGACTTCCAGCAAACATTAGCACAGAAACAGCCAGGGGGTCTCCTGAGCTTCAGCTCACAGCCTGTGGACCACACATGTTCTGCAATGCACGTGTGCCTGGAACCCCACTGCCAGCATTCAGTCTGCCATGGAACTGGTGCCTGTCCTTGGGCAGGGTCTGCTCTCTTGTCTTCACTCCAAAGAGATGCCAGCACAGCAGTTCTGACACCACTGTCTTGTTATGCTGCTATTCAAACCTGGACCTGACTTGTGGTCTGCTCACAAACACCTTGCTCAGGTACCCTCTTCTGGGGAGAGGGGTCCACGTTCTCCCAGTCACCACAATGTGCACTCACAAGGGGAAGGCCCACAGCACAGCTGTGAAGAAACATCATCATGGGCATTTCCCATTTGCAAGGAAAGCGGAAACAGAATGGGGGTCATGGCAGATGACAGGTTAAAGATTATTTGTTTTGATCCTATGTACTTCTACTTTATTTTCAATATGGTCCAGTTAACAAGCCACTTGAAGGATCTTGATGGGCAAATGGCCTTCAAGTACTTAAACCAGTGCTTGCCCTTTTCCAAACAATCCAACTCCTCACTGATAAGGTCCCCTTCACCTCTGCAGCCAAACAGGACCGATTCCAAAATCTGTGAAACACCACTTTCAAGAGACCTTTAAAGTAGCTTTGTTGATTTATTGGTTGGACTTGGATCTCAAAGTCCCTCCATTTAGTTAGCTTTTCTTCAAAGTACTTCTGTTGCACTTATTGAATTGTTTCATTTATGTGTTTAGATAAACTATTAAAATACCAAAGAAAACATAGAGCAGTTCCATTAAAATGACACATCAGATTCAATCTTAATGCCTATGAATAGCCTTCAACATTTTATCAGTACTGCACCATCAGTTTGGCACTTAGGCTACCATTTAAAAAAATCTTAACAGTATCCAGACAGTCCAAAAATCCCTCAAACCACACATGGGAGCAGACCAAATTAACTCTTTCCTACAGCTCATCAGAACCACCCTCTCCATTTTGTAGCTTCTAAGACATGCAGCTTCCCCTATGGACAATGCTGCCTCCTTCACCCTGCTCTTGCAATGAGAGCTTCACCATGGCAGTGTGTTTTGGGAAGCACTCTGTAAGGCTGCTGTGGTCGCCACAGATGTGTCACCAGAACATTTGACTTGAGCCAAATTAAGGGCCTCATCCTGCTGCAGGATCCTTGCACATATCCCCAGTATTTATGCTACTGAAAAATGAGTAATACAGAGCTCTTCTTGTACTGTCAATAAAGAACTCTCAGGGGAATTGAGAACCCTTGAGCCTACAGGTTTTTTTCCAGTACAATTTACTGAAGGCTGAAAGCTGGCTACCCTAGAAGGTGACTGTGCTTAGCATCTTGAACCTTCAGAACCTCCAGCCATAAAATGAGAATAAAGCTATTTCCCTAATTCATGGGAATGTGAAAATCAAAACTGCAAGGCATCCAGCTTACAAGGTAACAGGGATAATAAATATTCTACAGAGCGCTGCATGAAAAAATAATTTTGACAAATAAAAGATTTTGGTTTGGCACTCCAGGCTACTCACAAACGTTCACTGAAAAAAGTGTAAAATGCTACAACCCCCAAAGTTCTAACAGGCCTTGTTAAACTCCAGGGTTTTACTCCCCTAGCTGGGGAGTCCCTTTAGGATGCCAGTAGATCTCACACACAGTAAAACATATGCTTCAGGACAGTAAGTAGAATTACAGATTAGAGTATCGGCTTCTGAATTCTCTGTTGTTAAGTGGATTTTAAAGTGAACTTTATTGTTAGGTGGTTTTAAGGTGGGTTTTACTGTGTCTAATTTCTGAACTATTACGCACATGTACATTCTTCTAAAACTGCCAGGTAACTTGGTTCACTTGTGAAACTGAAATGTAACCTTTAATTTTACAGCCTATGCTTTAGAAAATTATGCCTTTGAGTGACTGAGACTTTTGGAAGGTGGGAGTGGTACACTAACCACATAAGAAGTGGAATGCCAAAAGAGAATTCTTTGTGCTGTGAATAATGAGTCAGGAATACAGTTATGAAAAGCACGTAACTCACTCTTTCATCAACATGCAAACTCTTTCCTAAAGCTATTCTCATCTTCTGCAGCCACTGGTAAAATGCATAGACATAAACTCAGATCCAGTATAAACAAATTAAATGTAAATGTCAGTGTAGCTACCTCCTGTAAAGCTGATTTTGCCACAGGATTAGGCTGAATGTAAATAAGAGGGAAAGTACAGCACTTTGAAAGAAACATATCAATTTAAATGAAATAAGGCTACTTATTTTATCTCACAAATCATGATCCAAATAAGATTATCTGGCTTTCTGGGAAACAAGCCCTGAAGAGCAATGATTATCTGCCTTTTGTGACACTTAAAAATCTTTGGACAAATTCGCAGCCCACTATTTGCAACCCAACTCAACAGCCCACTACTGAGCTCTCCTTGCCTGTTCATTTGGTGCCTGGTTTACCTTGCTAAACAGAGCATCCCCAGAAGCAGATCTCCCTGGGAGCATAGACAAGTAGATACAGGATGACTGCCAGCCTCCTACACTCTAGGGAGACTTAATCCAGTCTCTGTAAGCATGTACATAGACACACTCCCCCTCCCCAGACACCACACCCTGGAACAGCTGAAAGAACAGGCCTTAACTCTGCTGAAACTTGTCCAGCATGTTCAGTTTTGTGGCCTCCATTTGACTCAAACAAGGTTTAGCTCTGATTAAACCTGTCACAGCTGGTTTGCTTCCCTAAACAAGACAAAAAATTTATTGAAGCACCTCATTGGTGTTTTCTAAAACTTTAAAGACAACCTTGAACAAGCAGGACAAGTTTACACAGCTGTAAGTATTATTGCATTTATATAATCTTTCTATCTTCAATAAAATACATGAGAGCCATTATTTATATGTTATTTGTATTTATGTGGTAGTGCTAGATTTTTTTTTAAAATCACAGAAAACCTTGTTCTTAATAGCATGCTTTCCCTGAAATTAGCATAAGCACTCTTTTCCTTTAAAAATCTAGGCTGAGTAAGAGCCTGTAAAAATCTCCTTTTAGGTTTGAGTCTCAGCTCTTTAGGAATTTTTATTTGTGATTCTTGAAATGTCTTTCAGCCTGATCCTTTTTCCTAGAATCTTTTCTGGGAAATATACACATAGAGAATTTTCCAAATAGCCTGTTTTAATTCCATTGTTATATACCAAACACAATATTGTCCAAAATACAGGGGTTTTGGGGAGATGAGGTTACAGATGGACATTCTGGGCCATGGTTGGTTTAGCTTGCTTTTACCCACTGATGACAGAACAGGCACACCTCAGTCCCTTTCACAGGCTGACAGTGCGAAGATGGCCATTGAACAGAATCTCATGCTTCTGCAGCATCAGATGAAATAAGACTTGTGATTATTTTAAACTAATTGTTTTATATAAGATATTATACATAGTAATAATACTTAATTAAAAAAGCTAAGGTTCCAAATTACAAGCTAACCATCTGATAAGTATATACTTTGTAACTCTACACAGCAATAGGAGGGATGTTTTCTGAGCACATGTAAACCATGATTAGAGGTTCACATTGCAATATTCATATGAAAGCTTGTGACAGTTATCAGACAACACACTACCAGGACCTGACATCTCTGACACTGGTAATACTGAGCCATCAGCATCAACAAAACAATATCCTTCTTGTTTGACACTGCTTTAAGGCACGAGTATGGCAATCACACAAGGAGAAGAACGCAACAAGAAGAAGGCTCAGTGCAAGCACCAGAGTGAGACAGTGGTAGGCCAGAGCCATGAGGCTGAAGGAGCTGCTGGCACTGGGGGTGCACCTGCAGTACCCATCTTTCTTCTCTCAGTGTGAGGCAGCACTGGACATGAATGAATAAACACAGACCCATCCAGCGGGCAATAACAAAATAAGGAGCAAGATCAAATCAAAGAAAGAATGCAGACATTTTATCCCATTCCCCTAAGCACTTGATAGTTAAAGCTGCTGTGATTGCCTTAGGCAAAGTTTGACCCACTGAGTGTCCTGAAATCAAATACAGTGGTACATTTTTAAAAAGGACAAACTCATCCACACGTCTCAGACACTTTTCAGGGACATTTCGTTCAAGTAAACTGCACAATTGCATTTTCTCCTCCTACATTACCCTGCAACTCAGTCACATTCTGATTTAAACATTTGACTAACTTAATTTTATGCTGGTTGTTCATTTTATAATCTAGTTGTTATATGTTTCATTCTCTTTACTTATTTCCTTTTGCAATCATCCTAGGATAGGGACTAATTATTTTAATAGCTCTCATTACAACATGTTAGTGCATTCGCCTTTCTTCTTTAAATGGAGTTACATTTATACAACCTCTTTATTTTTTTTATTCTCACTAAACCACAAGCAAAATGGCAAACTCCCTTATGAGTTATAGAAATAAACAGTGCTTTTAGAAAATTTTCAACAACAAATCAGGAGAATAGGAGTGAGCATGATGATAGAGTTGGAAAGAATCATGCCCAAGGAATTAAAAGGATAGAAAATACTGCAACATCAGTGCATCACAGTGTGCTAAGTAGACTTTAAAATCAACAAATGCTTGAAAACAGCACCACTCTAAAATGACTATCAAATATACAAGCTTGAGAAGGATGTGTGGAAACACCTTATGATAACAGTAAATATTAAAAGGCAAAGTAAAATAACCCCTGTGTGTATGCATACACATCTGCGTGTATAATCATCTAAATTCCTCCTCTCCAAAGTGTGCAATTTTGATGATCAAACAGGTTTTCCCTTACCCACATGCTGCTCACACAGCCCTGATTATAATTAGTCCCTTATGCAAATGGCATATGAAGCCTTGGGAAGAGAAGGCTCTTGGAAACAGGAAGGAAGTTCCTTGAGAAAATATCAGGAGATACAGAGAGGTGTCCAGATTCTTGGACAGAACAGATGTTTGCACTGCTGGCAGAGCTTGCAGACCTCCTGTGTCATGTGGATGCATTTGTCTATGCCTGTGCCTGCATCTGTCATAGACACACACCTCTCCTTCAGAGAGAAAAGCTTCACAGGCTCCCCTGCCAACCGCACCCCCATATTTGCTCACCCTCTTAAAGGCAAACAAACCAATCCAGTGCAGAGTCAAGGAGGAATGCAGATTGAACCTGAAGGTCTCTGCTCAGCCCCCTGCTCAAAGCAGGGCTACCTCAAAAGCTCAATCAAATGGCACAGAATCTTTTCCGTGAAACCTCGATGGTCCCCAGAGATGGATTTTCTGCAGCCTCGTTTGCAACAGCCTGGCTCAGGGCTTATCCACCCTCTTTGGGAAACTTTTTTTCCCCAATTCCCACAAAACTCTGCCCTTGCTTCAACCTGTTGGCTCCTGTCTTTTTCCTCTATGCATCTCTGAGAAGAGTCTGTCTTCTCTGTGGCTCCTGGCAGATATATGAAGGGAAAAATTCCATTTCCCTGCCTGCTCTTTCCTGCGCTGCACCACCCTTGGGCCCTGCTCTGGAGTTTCTCCAAGCTGTCAAGATTGATCTATTTCCAGGAGGTCCCAGATCTGGACATGCAGAGTTCCAGGTGAAGCATCATAACCTACTGAGCCAAGGACCACCATCCTTTCCCTGTGCCTGGAAGCCACACTCGCGCTCAGGAGCCCCCAGCACGCCAAGGATCCACTCCTGACTCTCTCTGTTCTTCCTCTCACCTGCAGGGCTGCCCCTGGCCTCCTAGCCTGGTCCTTTAGAGTCCTGGCAGGTGCCCTCTGCTGCCAGCAGGGCCTTCTGAGTGACAGGGAGGGATCAGTCCCTTTCTGCAGGGAGACCTTCCAGCAGCCACCAGGTCCCTCCAAGCCCATGTCACCTGAGAAGCTCCTCAGGGCAGGTCCTTTTGTCCTGTTGATCAGGTTGTTGCCGCAGATGTGAAGCAATGGCAGGTCCAGAAGTGATTAATGCCAAGAATGCCAGGCATAGTGATCCTGCAGCTAAAGCATGATAGCACTGCTGGAATTTTAAGCCTGATGCTTCAGACATTTGGGGTTTTTTTGCCTGTAATTCTGTTCTTCATATTTCCTAAATTTGACTACAGGGATGCTACAAGAGACAGTACTGAAAGCCTTGCTAAAATAAATCCACCGTTCTTCCCTCATTAACACAGCCAGTCTTTTCAACACAAAAGGCATTCATGTTGATCACCTTCCCTTTGTCGACACTTCAAAATCTGCATTGTTTCCAGCCCCGTTATCCTCCACTTGCCTGGAAATAGTGTCTATGTCAACATTTTCAGGGCTTAGGGGATGTGAGACTGTACCTGTAGTTTGCCCTATGTCTTTTTTTGAAAAAGAGTGCACCATTTCATTCTTTCCAGTCAACAAAATCCTCCCCAGACTGCCACCTCTCAAGATGAGAACTTAACTTTACAATGTCATGTGCCAGCTTCATCAGCATCCCTAGAT
This sequence comes from Anthoscopus minutus, assembly GCA_013399455.1. NCBI lineage: Eukaryota > Metazoa > Chordata > Aves > Passeriformes > Paridae > Anthoscopus > Anthoscopus minutus. The sequence goes on from VWYI01012246.1 coordinate 34,360, forward strand.
GCCATCTGTCTTATCTGATGGATTTTATATATCCAATGTACTTAACATACTCCTTAACTTGATCTTTCCTACCATGGACAGAAACTCTGTTCCCAAAAATTCCCAAATTCCCATTGTTAGGTGTAATCTAGAGATCTGGGAGGCCTATACATATTTAGCTGCTGTAAATACACACTCACACAGACACTACATGTGGAGTACTCAATCAAATGACAACTGTATATAAACAAACCTGCCTACCTGTCAGTGGTAGCATACTAGACAGTAAAATACAGCAAGAGAATTAATTAAAATTGCTTACAGTACACGAGGGGACTTTGCCTGTACAAGGATACTGGCCTAAAGGAGCACTGTTCACCTGAGAACAGAAAAATACGCCTACAACCCATCTGACATCAAATGGTTTTATACTTAGCTAATAATAAATGCAACATGGTATTTCATGGGGGTCACTGCTAATAGTGAATGGTTGCAATGAACTTATTGTTCAGTCAGTGCATCTCTCACTGAGGAAATGAAACCAGATTTGGGCATCCGCCAGTGCAAATTTCCGTTTGGATTCTGTGCCTTTTTCTTGTTTCCCAGACTCTGTTACCCTGCATGTGTGCTGTGTTTGAAGCATGTTGACACTCTATCTTGATGCAGCTGGCACCTCAGATCAATTCCTGGATGCCCAACTTGAAAGCACTTGAAAGGAAAACCACAGGGCAGGCGATATGGTTGGCTCTCAAGCCTGCTGGATTTTGGCTGACCCAGCATAGCTTCGTCCCAGAAGAGTTCCTTTATTTTGCATCTCTTCTCTAAAAACCATGGACATAAGCTAATATCCTGTGTACTAATTTGATTTTCCAGTAGCTATCACAACATCAACATCATAATTAAAAACATCATTTCCTAAGAAGCACACCGAACTTTGACAGAAGCCCTTTTTTTTTTATTCCTACAATTTAGTCCAATCTACTTCCAACACACAACTTCCTTTGATCCCCCCTTGCAAAGATGGCTAGAATAGCATTATGCATTTTGGTGAGTCTGACCAGCAACTGAAAACACTATCCACACTCAGACTTTATCTGGCTTTTGTTCTAGTTCCTCACAAGCTAGTTTGGATTAAGGCACAGCCCACTCCATATACAGAAAGATTAAAAGATTCTCAGTTTTTGTACATCTTAGCCAGAAAAGCAAACAACCACCACTCACTGCAGGAGTGACGGCTCTATTGAAGATGTGTTTCCAGCACCAATTCTGCAAACAAACTCTGTGGTAGTCAAATATCTCCTGCTAAAAGCAGTTGATGAGTTTAGGCTGTTGCTATCCCTTACATGCAGCAGCTCTGACATGGATGTGCAAAACAAAGTCCTGCTTTCCACCACCAAGGGAGTCAGACTCCCATACTCCAGATGTGTAAAGACAATAATACCCTGCTCTATCTCAACACCAAGAAAAGCAGGGGCAACAGCACTTCTGAAGCCTGTTCTCACTGTTTCTCTGCTCTTCAGAGTCCCTCTTTAGATGCCAAGGTACACTAAAGTCTTGTGCCTGAAGCTTCATGTCAGTTCACAGTATTAATGAAGCCATTAGGGATTTTCATTTTAGAGAATGCTTTATGATTTTGATAGTCAGCTTCTAATCAGGTAAATCTAGTGTGAGGAAAAATTTAAAAAGTTGTTCTCTCTCACTGTTCATTTTGTCTGCATGTGGTCATGCAGGGTAATCTTATCTTTATTTAAATGCTAATAAAAAGAGACAGTTCCACATTATGAATATCTCTTCATTCTTCATGCACAGCCAAAATTTTTATATATTCATAGCCAACTTGAAGGCAAACATAAGGACCTAGCTACTAACACTTTTCATTAAGAGATGAGTGAGCATCCTTCTCCCCTAAGTATTAAGTTTTGCCATGATTTAAAGGACACTGAGTTAAGATGAACCATTTGTCACTACGGTGTCACTACAGGAGAAAAACCTGCTTGTTACATTGAAATACTTAATGGCAATTTTCATTAATATTGCGTCCTTTGTACTCACTTCTCTCTGATTCTGGCAGCAATTCCCTATGACCACTGCAGAATGTTTCATTATGATACTTATCCTTGAGAAGCACTTTCGTTCACCATGGAAATAACTGGAGAGATATCATCGTTGTTCAGTAGCAGGATCTTCTCTCCTATCCCCTTCCTACTCCTTTTATTTAATTTAAGGAAAACAATAAGAGAGACTTAATTCCACTTCTTTATTTCTAATACAATGAAAATAAAACAAAAGAACCTGTCAGGCCTGTGACCGAAATGTCAGTTTATTTGTTATGGAATAACATTGTTTTTCCAAGGGAGCATGCTATTCAGCTTTTCCTGTCATCATTATTATACTAAGAGGGTGGGGGATTACCTGATTTTGTTCAACAAATTATTTTGTACTAATAAATGTGAAAATTTCAGGACAACAATTTGTAAACAACCTGCCAAAAGGCTTCTTCTTCCCCTGTAAGAACTTCTGTGCACTACTGCCATTGCTGCTCAGAGAATTTCGAGAAGAGATAATAAAGAATTGTCCAAACATTTGGACATCTCTTCTTTCCTTCCCCCACCCCATATCTCTTTTTTCCTTTTCCTGTCTAAAAAAAGTGTCCTCTTTCCCCTGGCTGCATTCTACATTCTGCTTTTTGTTTTCTTATCTGTCCCTTATTCTTTGTCCACATTCCCCACAAGAACTTGGGGGCCTTCCTCCCTGCCTCACTGTGAATACTATTACAACCTAGGGACATAAGGAAATTTTTCAGAAGTAAACAAAAGCATAAATCCCTTTGCTTGTCTTTTCCTACTTTATTCTCTTCTCTATTTCCCTTCCCCCCACCTCATAAGTACTTTTGTATGTTTAGCCACCTGCAGAGATTGAGGGTGGAAGACATGAAATCAGAAGGAAATAAAACCTCTGCTTGATTCAGCTTAGTCATTAATAGTACCATCAGCTTATTGAACTTCAGGATATATCATGTCACAGTTCATGATTCAGGGTCTCTCAATTGCTCTCACATTGTTTATATCCTGAGTCAGAGCCTTTCTGATAATTTAGGCTTAATCATTCTTCTGCAACAGCAGTCTTATGGGTGCTATTTAATCAAATCTAACAGTTATGCTCTGAGACATCCTGAGGTTTCAGAGGAATCACCAGACACTTCCTTAGCATTTATTTACTCACAGAAGTAAAAATGTTCTTTGTGCTTCAGCTTAGCAAAAATGCTAAATGACAAGGAGTGAACTGAGGTATCTGTATCTGATATATCAGTGTTCGAATGGGGAGCTCAGCCAGAGAGCAGGAATATGGGAATGGGGAAAGAACCCTGACCTCAAACAGCAGCCATGAACCAACTAGTCTGAGCCAGTGCACACATTTTTCTTGGTTTTCTTTTGTGCCCGGACTGATGCAGACAGAAAACCAAACAAGTACTTATTAAAACTGTAAACAACAGAAGATCCTTATTCCAATGAGTTGCTACAGCATCTGTCATCTGAATGCTTTTGAGAAGTGTTTTACAACACGGATGCATTTATTCTTATGCTCCCCCTTGCTCTTTAATTGAAAAACTCAACAGCTTGAACTTGAGTTCACATGTGATCTACAAGTCTACCTATTGCCACTTCAGTCTTGCAAAGTTATCAAAGCAAAATACTGGAGAAATGGTCTAAGAGCCCTTGCTGTAGGAAAGGGCTGTGCCCTTAATTTCAGCTTTGTTTTCAAAGAATTAAGGATACAAGGGAACGCTCTAATAATTCTGTACAAATTGAGTTTTTGTGGGTATTTTAGTTGTTGTTGTTTGGGGTTTTTTTCACATGCAGTCTTACTGTCATTTCATTGTAGGAAATGTTACATTTAAGCAGAGGTTGGCAAGGAAACCAGGCTCTCAGGTGTTGTCTGACAATTCAGACACACAATCAACATAGGATACATGTATCCTCTACAGCCCAAAACAATAAAACTAGAGAAAATTAAATCTTCCATTGTTATTTATGTAAATGGTAGTTAAGCATTTTTTTCCACTTGTGATTGGATGGAGAAGTATCACATATGACCTGGCTCCTGGCAAAACTAGGAAGTTTATTTAATTTAGATGAGAATCAATAATTTCCCAAATCTAACTCATATCACTCAAACACTTTTTAAAAAACTTCTCAAATCCAATTCCTCCACAGTCTCATAGTCTTACCCAGTGACAACTTTTAGAGGACTACCATTAACCAAACAACATCCTTTTTCATACTCTACATATTACAGCAGGATGAGAAGCTTGTTCCCAAGAAAGAAATTTCTTAAGCTTTGTAGAACAAAATGTTCTACTTCTAAATCACATGAAACCTACAGACAGCTAAGCAATTTAATTCACTAGTATTTGCAAACTTCTCTAAAGCACAGAATACTATTAGTCTGTGGATTACAGATAGGAAAAGCAACACAAAAATAATTGAGCTTCTCAGCATTCTTGCAGAAAAACAAAGAACAGAACTAATACCTCAGAAGAAATAACTAGGTATCTGGAGCCTACAAACACTCTTTACTAAAGGGTCTCCATGCTCCTAACTCACGATGTTAGTTAGCATGTGAAATACTTTATGCAGTGTGTTACCCTCTTGCACTTTTTAGAGAATCTTGTGGGTGACTGTTTCCTCCTCAATACTGTTGCCTTGTTCTTGGGAGCTTTTCAGCTGCTGTCTGCCCAGGGACCTTCCCTATCACCCTTTGAATTACAAGTACAACATTCATCTGATTTGCTTTCAAACCTTGTATGATAGGCATATATATCTGTATCATCCAGTTTCTCCTTTAATCCTGCACTAAGCCTCAGGTCTGTTTATCAACCACAGCATCCTGAGGTACCAGACTACATTCAGTGCTCTTTTCCACAGTCCATCAAAGATATGAATTGACAAATCCTCCCAAATATAAAGAACTAAAAGCATGCTGATGGCACAACTCTGTTCTCCAACATTTGCTACTTTTCACCTAGGCCATATTTGCCTGGAGTCTGTTGGGTTGTAGCTGCTGTTCAAAAGCTGCTGCATTTTTTTGTGTTGTCATACAGTCCCACCTTGCCAATGGACCTGATCAAGACAGTTGTCCATAACAGTAGCCAGGAGAAATTTAACAGGTGAGAATGCTACCTTTAAGCAGAACTTCTTCAGGCTGAATCTCTGATCCTTTAAAAAGCAGAGGAAACTGGATTCTTGGTTTCACATTCCAGGATTCTTTGTATCCTGGAATGAATGAAAGCAAGTCTGCAATGCTTTTTATCATCCCTAAACCAATTGGCCTTATCCTCACTTTCACTTGCAGGTATCTGACTATCACACACTAAGATGTTCCTAAAATGCACATCTCAGTATTTTTCTGGCATTATTTCACTGCTTTTTTATTAAAAAAAAAAAAGCAAACAAGCACCCAAAACCACCACTGTCTCTCTCTTCAGTAACAAAATTAAGAGAGCAGCACTTCCCAGACAGTAATATGAGCACACAGTGGACCCCACAGATGTTTTCCAGAACAGGGTTAGCCACATTTGCTTTGACCATGTTTTGCTGTTTGAAAAGAACATACTCACCATTATCTGAAGTGATGGAATTAAGTGGTTTTGAAGTAATTGGTCTGGGTGGGGAAAAAAAAGCCATTTAGGAAACAGACAAGACACTACTTGTTTATGCATCTGTTCAGGAACAAGCTTGCACTTGCTCATTCACACCACCAACCTTGACCCATTGCTTAGCAGTGCAGTTAAGCATAAGTAATTCAGCTACCTGATCAGCATGTTACCCACCATGAAAACATTCATGACAGTGCCTGCCACTTTTGTTGGCCAGCAGGCAACACTAGCAAGTAACCAGCACTCTCAATTTCAACATGAACTGTGGTGGAAGTGGTGCCTTAAATTTCTGTTCATTTATTAGGGTTTCAAGCAATGCTGAAAGTCTCATAACCATGAGTTGTGTACGTGTCTATTTAGTGATGCTTTATGGCAAGTGTGTA
>VWYI01012248.1:818-11005 GCA_013399455.1 Anthoscopus minutus
TCAGTAATGCTAGCAAAACTTTATGAGTAGATCAAATCATGAGCTGGAAGTGCTAAAGAAGCTCATTCAAACTCAGATTATTTTATTCTGTAAAGGACAAATGACCCTTGTGCTTGAAATACTTTACTGTATTGATGGGATTCATTGATCAGTATAGGCCTTTGGTCTCTTTGATAAAGATGGAAATCTATTACATTCCCCAGCTCCATTACCTTTACTTTCTGCATCAGTGTTGTCCTCTTGCCTGATAAAGTGTTGCTTAAAAAGGGACTTCCAGAGCTGAACGAACCCATCTGTAGAGCTTGAATTAAAGAGCCAGGTTCCGTCATGTGGAACCATAACAAAATTGCATCTGCTGCAAAGCACACTGTTCTGTTAGCTGTCATGGTTTTACTATTCGTCTGATAATATTTACACATTTCTCCCAGTCGTGTTCTTTAACAGTGGTCAGCAGAGAAGAATAAGGATTCACTTGGGAGTTTCCAGGGTTTCCGGGCTACCAAGCCCCGCTGTGGTTTTTTGTTGAAACATTTCAATCCGCCTTTTCCATTTTTAGATGTTATTTGAAGCCAGTGTTGCACTTTCTTTTTTATTTATTTTTTAAATTTTTTTTCAAATGAGAGCAGAATGTGGTATTTGAACTGAAATACATTCTTGGGTGGAATAGAAGAAAGAAAAAGGAGAGACATGTTATTATGTTATTTGCTAGCAAAAACATGCTAGGGGCTTTGTGGTACTGTGGCAAAGTTTATTCCTGCTGAGTCTACTAAAAGACTCAAATCCCGTATCCACATTTCCCTGATTCCTACCACGTTTTCCTTTGTGCCTCCTTCTATGAAGTGACAGAAAAAAGCCAGATCTTTTGGACTAATGTAATATACTCTTTCCTTCTCAGTTGCTTCTGTCTCCCCTCATTGCTCCCAGAAAGGGAGGGACTATTACTGACCATTTCAGGGCATTGTAGGGCTTTCTCACATCACTTCCAATGCATTCCTCGCCTCCGCTCACCCAGGAAGAATCTGCTGTGTTTGATTTCTGTCTCAGGTCACTTGTCTCGCAGCTACGTGCCAGGTCAGTGCCAGTGAGCTGTCCTGCATGGCAGAGCTTTGGTATATGGGCTGGTGGGTCAAGTTTCACGCTCTCAAAAGGAGTCAGTGTAAAGACAAAAAGAGACAGCATGTGTTTCAGTGCCAGTAATGAATAAACTACCACATCAACTACACAGCATGAACATCTTTATCCAGCTGTGTTTATAAATTATTTTCATTAATTATGTTTGTTCCTATCACTTGACACAAAAAAGGACTTCTTTTTAAGTGGCTGTTTTATTAATCCATTATTCTTCTGAAGAAGAATCTACCCTCCCCTCCCTGCCTTTAACTGGCCAGGGATACATCACTTTCAAAAATAGATCTCAAAATACATCTCTGAAAACTACTGCTCTTTGGATCATCACTTATGAAAGAAGATACCTTTTTCTTCTATCCACTATGAATTAAAATAAAATTGCTTATAATCCATCTTTTAAAACCCTGTGGTCAAATTTATGCCTGGCATCACAGTGCAGGAAACAGCTTAATTGCACAGTGGATGAACTCAGTCTCAAGAGTTTAGTTGTGCTCTGAAAGCTTTTTGATGCATTGTTGTACTTTATTTATCTTTTAACTTTTCTTAAAGTTTTGTTTTGCCTTTTTTAATAGTCTGTTTAGGAGCTGTGTTAGTAACTTGAACTTTCTAATACTGACTCGAACTGGAGCAGAACCCCAATAAAACTAAAGGCATTTTAGCCTTTGTTTCAAAGATAACAGTCCAAAACCACCAAAAAATTGTTATTTTTCAGATATGCATTTTGAGACACTGGAAATACTTCTGCATTTTTTGACTACAGAGAAGCTCTTTGAATTCAGACAAATGCATTTCACACAATTCATTTCAGGACTGATTCATTTTATCTGTGTGTCTCCTGTGCCAAGTGGAAACATTAGGCCTTTTTAAAAAATGATGGGGGATAATAAATGCTCCAGGCATTTGTTTTGCTGAAATGAAATAATGGCAGGGAAGCATATGGTGAAATATATTTTTAATTACTTTTCAACAATGTTAAATGTTTTTTCCTTATTTTCGTATTTAATGTTCTTGATCAAGCTTGCTAAATAGGCAGCTCTTATGGAACACACCACTTTGTGTAATAACACATGACTAATTTTATGGACAGTACTGTATATCCCTGTGTATCAGCACTGTATTAGCTGTACAACTTTGTTTATGATGCTTTGTGCCATCCAAGGAAGATGGAATTGTTGGGGGGGGGGCTGTTTTATTCCTGTTTCATTTATCCCCACTAAGCCCACATCTCTCAATACCCTTGTTGAGAGGTTTTGTTTTCTTATATTTTTGTTTGTGCATGCAGAGCAGGAAATATGATTCTCTTCTGTTAGACTAAACAAAAGGAAATCCACCTGAGACTGAGAGGAGACACCAGTCTCCCTTTGAACAACTTCACTTCTAAATCAGTCTTCCATCCCCTTCCTTCATCTTCCTCCGTGTAGCACAGGTTTCACACCAAAGCAAAGTGAACAAAGGACACCTGTTCCCAGCCCTGCTAAAGAAAGAAAAGCTGCCAGTGCCTGAAGGCTAAAGCTGAGCTGAAAGTATTATAGCTACAGGTGGTGTCTAGGCTGTAGATACACCTGCACAAGGGAAACATGAGCTCATTGTACAATTACATTAAATAACAGCTGAAAAGTAAGTGGCATCACAGAAGGGTAGCAGGAGGAAACCAAGGCACAACTGTCACCACTTATCTGCACATATATGTCACCTTTTTGAGATGTACACAAAGGTTCTTTCAATACAAAATATAAAGACAAAGTAAGAAAACCTGGCAATTTGCTGTCACCACTTACAGCAGGCGACCACACTCTCCCCTCACTTGTTACAGAGCTGAACAAATTCTTTTTTCTGAAGATGTCACGGTCATTACTGGTATGAGCAGGGGAATGCTTCTTGTAGCACACCCTGGAGATCAACAGTCCTAGGCTATTTCAGACGAGTGAGTCCTTTCCAGAGATGAGAACTCCTCACAGAGGCTTCTCTGTAACCATCACCCTCTTTTTCAGCTTGAGTGGCTTTTCTTCCTGCAGCTGTGGCAGTGTGGCAGAAAGGAGTTGAGATGGCTCTCTCGCATGTCCAGCACTTCCTTTCTCACTGTTAGTGATTCAGGGGATTAAAGCAGCAGGATAGAAAGCAACAGATGGGGATTTCATTCATTCTCTGTGCTTTGAAAACTGACTCTGAGGACTATATCCATTGTTATTATTGTGGCCTTCAGCGTGCTGCATGCGATTTCAGTTTGAGGTGGGAGGGGGATGTCTATGGGTCTGAGGCAGTGGCCACCACTGTGGAGAGAAATACTGTGCTGATAGCTTATCCACATTACTCAAGCAAAAAAAACCCAGCTTGTAGCAAAGGTCAGAGCACTGAACGCATAAAAGATACTCCTTTTTCTCCATCCCTTCCCCTTCTCACTGGAATCCAGGGCAGAGGAGCAGAAGCAGACAGGGTGGGAGTAGGAAAAGTGAAGCCCAAGTATTTCTCTTGTGATGAGTTGCTGACATCTCAGACCTGCCCCTAGTACTTGGAAAAAAGCCAGCAAATAAACAGAAAAGAGAAGCAAGAAGTTGCCTGGCGGAGAAACAAGGCCATGGTAGTCTGTGGCCTGTCTCCCACGCTTCCTGAAGGTGTGGAGGAGGAACCAGCCAGTTCTGGGACTGCTGGTGTGACTTTCGGGACACACTTCTGTGGCAGAAGACGGAACCACAGCCTTTCAACATCGGATCACTGAGGCAACCTTGTGTGGGTGTTCTCCAAGAGGGAGGAGAGAATTTCCCATAGTTTCTTCTCTTCCCAAATTGCTTGCCAGAGGGCTCCCTGGGCAAACCCAGGGCTTCAGTATCAGGATATGGAATGAAAGAAACAGCCTCCAGAAATGGTCTCATTCTTTTAACAGATACCAAAGGGAAGGATTAGTCCCTGGGACTCGTATCTTAGGAGTACTGTAAAGCTCTCAGAACCTGGATGTGGGGAACAACATTATCTTTTCCAGAATCTTTGCTTTTAATCTCTATATGTAAAGAATTGGCTCAGTTGTGCATGGCCAGGGAGAGCAGTTCCCCTTGCAGTGTAGCTTGCATACTCGAGATAGCACTTCCTATAGATCAAGACAGCCTGTAAAAAAAAAAAAGACAAAAAAAATGGTGAAGTTCAGCTTGCCAGGAAACTGTTATTGTGCATGTGTATTTTTTTAGGGAAAAAAAGAAATAATATCCACATTCCATTCTGTCATTTTTTTTAAACCCCTGACAGGGAGGTGAATGTTATTCAAGATCTATTACATATCATGATGATATTTTGTTTCTTTTGAAGAGTGTGATGTCTAAGCCGTTTTTGATGATTACATTTCCTTGGTCTGTATTTATTCAAAAGGCACTTTTCAGACCTTGTTCAGAGACTTGCTTCCAAACAGTATGCTTAAATGATTAGTAGTGCTTTCAGTCAGGCGGTTTGATACCCTTTCCATTTAGATGTTAGTCTAAGTGTGAAGACTATGCCTTACTTGGTTCATAAAGAACAGATCTTAACTGCTGTAGAAGCTGAAAGATTTGGAGTGATTTAAAGGTAAAACCTGTCACTTCCCATAGAATCATAAAATCATAGAATGGTTTGACTTGGAATGGATCTTAAAGATCGTCTAATTCCAGCCCCCCTGCCATAGGCCAGGACACCTTTCACTAGACCAGGTTCCTCAGAGTTCCGTCCAGCCTGGCCTTGAACCCTTTCAGGGCTGGACATTTGCAATTTCTCTATAAGGTCTCAGTAATCTTCTCTTTTCCAGGCTTAATAGCCCCAGCACTCTCACCCTGTTTTTACAGGAGTTCTAGTCCTCTAATCTTATTCATGGCCCTCCTCTGGACTTGTTCCAACAGATCCCTATCCTCCTTTTGTTGGGGACCCCAGAGTTGGACACAGTACTAGAGGTGGGGTCTTGCAAGAGCAGGGTTCAAGGACAGAATTGTCTCCCTTGATCTGGTGGTCACATTGTGCACTTTCAGGTTCCTTAGATATTATTGATCCTGATCTTCTACAGCTGAAAGTTCTTCATTCTCTCAGTCTCTGCCTTTGCTCAACTGGGCAGTGTAGCTGAAGCGCTTGCCAGTGAAGACTCAGGTAAAAAACAACACAGCACTTCAGACTCCTGCATATTCCAGGTAACTAGGTCTCCCATTTCCTTCTGGAGACGAACAGCTTTTCCCTAATCTTTCTTTTATCAGTGGCATATCTGTAGAAGCTTTTATTTTTGCCCATGACATTCCTGGTCAGATTTAATTCTATCATGGCTTTAGCTTTCCTAACATGATCTTGGTAGCTCAGACAACTTCATTGTGTTCTTCTTAGGCTACTTGTTCTGGCTTCTACCCTCTGTAAACTTTGGTTTTGTGTTTGAGTTTGTCCAGGAGCTCCTTGCTCATTCACAGAGGCCTCCTGGTGATTTTGCCTGAATTCCTCTTTGTTTGGATACATTGCTCCTGAGTTTGGATGAGGTGATTCTTGAGTATTAACCAGCTTTCTGGAGTCTCTCTTTCCTCCAAGGATTTATTCCCTGGTACCTTACTAAGAAAATCCTGAAGAGGCCCAAGTCTACCTTCCTGAAGTGCTGGACAGGGAGCTAGCTGTGAGCCCTCCTCACTGCTGTAAGGATCTCAAATGCCACTAATTCATGGTCACTGCAACCAAGGCTGCCCTTGAGCTTCACCTTCTCCACCAATCCCTCTGCTTGTTGGGGAGAACAAGGTCCAGCACAGCACCTCTTCTCTTTGGTTCCTCTGTCACTTGGAGAAGGAAGTTACCATCACTGCATTCCAAGAACCTCCTGGATGGGCCGACCTGCTGTATTGACCCTCCAACAGGAGTTCTCCCTTACAGACCACAGCCTGTAAATGTGAGGCTGTCCATAGAGCACCTCAGGCACTCAATCTTCCTGTCTGGATGCCTGCAGCAGATGCCCACCTGCCCCTGCCCTCCCCTTGATCCTGACCCACAAGTTCTCTGTTTTATCATCCATTCCAAGGCACAACTCTATGCACTCCAGCTGCCCCTTTGCCATTTCCCCTGCCCGTCCTTCATAAGGAACCTGCACCTTTCTCTCCCAACACTCCAGCCATGGGAGCCATCCCACTGCTTCTCTGTGATCACAGCCCTGCAGGTGTGAAGAAGAATAAAACCAGTCACAGCTCTGGGTTATCAAATCCTCCTGATACTTTACCTGAGCTAAGGATGTGGTGTTGAGTAGCAGAATGCTGTATCAAGCATTACTGTCTAAGCAAATGCCAATGCTTCAAACACAAGATTTTCTGTTTTGAGCTGCAGTCTATCACCTACATGTGACATAGTCCTACTTTGCAGCTACGGTGCTACGGTCTCTAAATTGTCTTCTAATTTCTAAAATTCAAAAGAAATTCAGTCTGTTTAAATGTTTACTGCTTCTCTAAAGAATCTAGGCATTTTACACTAGACTCGCCAGAATAAATGTTTATCCCAGTCATCTGCCTTTGAAAAGAAGGTTCTTCATTGTACCAGTAAAGAAAATATTTTATGAGTACTGCAATTTGTTTTCCTGCTAAGTGACAAGCAGCATTTAAGTTTGGATAAAATAGGTGTATGTATTTTTGTCACTGTCAATTTTTGTTTTGTTTTAATACTTCATTATTAGTGACCTTTAACATTTGACAGCAACAAAGAAACAACTTTTCTTGAGAAAAGACCTTTAGTAGTGTTGGGGGTTACATGTTTTTTTTTCGTTTCTTAGCTGTTAGAATTTTTCCCATTTAGCTGAGAGAGAAAGCCTTGATGGCTGGGACATCATCGGTACTTTAAAGGACAAAAGGATCGGCTGAGCCCCCGGGGGAAGTGGGGAGGGAGCAGTTTTTGGTTTTGGGTCCTTCTGGGAGGGCAACACAGACACTCTCGGAGCTGTTTCTGCTGGGAGAAGGGGTTTTTGCCATCGTCCAGACGGAGCGGCTGTTCCTTCTGCTTCTGCTTCTTCCTCTCCGTTTTGTGGCCTCCACTCCTGTCCTGCCGGACGTGCTGCAGCCCAGCTGCCAACGCGGAGCTGCTGATCCATCTCATCCACCGGCCCGGGACTCTCTGCTCATCCCTGCCATTCCAGCGAGGCGTTTTCCCTCAGAGCCCTGCAGGAGCTCCGGGACTGAGTGCCAGCTGAGGGGTTTGTGAGGCACTGCCTCTTCTCCACGTTTTCTCCCGTCTCGGCCGAGACGGGATCCCTGTTCTGTTCCGTTGTTAATACTGTAGTTATTGTTGTTGGTTTTCCTTAATATATATATATATTAGTAAAGAACTGTTATTCCTATCCCCATATCTCTGCCTGAGAACTCCGTGTTTTCGAGATATAATAATTCGGAGAAAGAGGGTGGGGGGCTTACAATTTTTTCTGCCTTCCCTGACAGATAACTGTCTCAAAAACCGGGACAAGTAGATACCCTTTATCTGCTTCAAACAATTAAATACCTAGTGAATTGTCAAAGGCAAAAAACCACTGTGTTTTTATAGAACATATAAACACAGCACATATGCTGAAGTCTGTATAGATCCTATGTTCTGATGAATTTTAGACTTGAATCTATTTGGGGAAAACAGTAAGAAACAGTTGCTGCACAAATTGTATTTCAAAAGAGATATGTTTGAATAGAGGGATTGATTTTTAAGTGTGCAACAACCATAAGATGCATATGAAATGAACACCAACACATTTTATCTTTGTGACCAGTAGAAGCAGTGTCTCTGATAGCTTTTATAGTATTTTCTGTTTTTTTGACTGGAGTTTTCATCTCTGCTGATCTTTTTCCTGGATCCATTCTTTCTCCTCCCCTATCTGATTTGACATTTCTTTCTAAATGATTTCTAATATGCCTTCTATTTTTGGTTCTTGAGCGTCTTCTCTTTTCTTTTTATCTTTTGTGTTATTTATGTCAGCAAATGATATTAAAATTCATATGACAAACATCATGTAATGTGGACATACGTATTTGGGAACAAGGGGATAGGGTTTCTTCACTTGTTGCTGGGATATTTAGGTAATGGGCTAATGCAATGTAAGCAGATGTTCTCTGAAATGCAGAAAAGGTCTTGTATTGTGTCTCCTTGTTGGTAACAATGTGTCTTGAAGTTTACCTGGTGCCTTGGTTCTTCTATGTGTCAACTTGTGGCTGCCAAGGTACAGGAAGGAAGCACATCCTGCAATTTTACCGCAGAGGACAAAAGAACAAATGCCTCAAATCAGAGAAGTGTGATGCCACCATTATGCATGGAGATGAGGAACAGCACAGCTGGAGTCAGGCACAGAGTTTCAGATGGCACTGAAGTGTTTATCTAGGATGGTGTGAGGGTGGAAGAAAGCACTGATTTGACATTTTTATTACTTTAGTAAATCCATTCCCAGTTCTTTTGCCTTCTCCTTCCTTTAAAGAAACTAAGTATGTCCTTCAAAGAACACTGTTCATCTATTTAAAATGAATTATAAATTCTTTCCTGAATTTAGGCTTGCATCAGAAATGGGCTAAGCGAAGAAATGAACCAGCTCTGTGAGACAAACCAGACAGAATCTGTAAAATATGTACCCCCTTAAAATTAGTTACTATCTTCTTCTAAAAGCAGTAACAGTGTATGAGTTGTCATCTTGATGTTCTTAGACTGTCAGTTTGGCTCTAACTAAGCTGCCATTTAAGGCAAATTTTTACAGGGAGTAAGAGACTTATAAAAATAATCAACACTAGCTGTTTCCATCTATCTTTTCCTTTTACTATCCTTTTCCAGTGAATTATTTTCTATTTAATTCTTACTGATATTTATTGGCAATTTTCTCGTGGATATTTTTGATTTTTTAAAAAATATTTATTTGTTCTGTCAAATTTACTTGCTAAAGACACAGTTCAATTTCATGGGCAATGCTGGAAAAATGTCTGTGACTGTAGCTGAGGACTCCGAGTCATAGGTGCTTTTATAATCAGCTAAAAAGGAACAAATGTATACCTCCAGAATTGCAAATTTCAATACCTCTTCTGACAGTACATGCAAAACAGTATCAATTTTTGAAAGCATAATAGTACTTTTAAAATCAAATTAAAGATCTTACTTTCAAGATATCTTATTTTCTGCTCCAAATAATCTTCAATCTACAGTATAGCTTTGTCATCCACAAAAAACCCTGAAATTAAGAGAAACATATGATCCTAACATCTATTATGCATCTTTTTATTTGTCGAAGGCTTGCTGTAGAGTCTGCTTGGTTCCAAGGAATGAAAATTGCTTATTATCCTGGATAATGAAAGAGAATGTCATCATCTATAATTCTTAGTTTAGGATACTTACTGTACCCTTCTATTATAAAAGGTTTGGCATAAAAAGAGTACAGTAAAAGAAGCAGCTCTTAAAATTTTTTTTTAAATGAGGGATTTTTTTGCAAATGAGATTTATATGTCTTTGGCAGAAAAATATATTGGAACAACTTTCTTAATTGACAGACTGTAACCTGAATATGAATGCTATTTACTGAACACAATTCATGAATATTAGAGTTATTTTTTCAACGATCATAGAAGTATGCTTCTATATATACACCTAAGTATATAAGTGTACCCACCTGTCTATGTATGAGTGTGTAGGTGTATTGTATATGCGCTTATTGCCTTATTTAACACAGAGCTTTTGCAGTATCTAGACATTTTTTTCTAGTCTGCTTCTGTTTTATTTCCCTGATTGAACTCTTGCAAGCTAATCTTTATACAGTAAGGAGGTTTTCTTTAACACCCTCTGCCTAAATATGACAGTTCTGTAAACAGCAGCTGTACATGGTCAGTCGTGAGATCTAGAAATCAAAACTATATGGGCCGTAGTCACAGCTCATGAGACAGACATGATGTGCTGGAAATTGACTGCCAGACAGCCTGGATTTGATAAGTTGCACTAGACAGTATGTCACATTGTACAGCAGTAGCATTTCACAGACATGCACAAGTGTATATAAAATTTTAAAAAAGTAAAAAAAGGAAATGAGAAAAAAAGAGAAGGAAAGGAAAGGAAAGGAAAGGAAAGGAAAGGAAAGGAAAGGAAAG
>VWYI01012248.1:11093-54527 GCA_013399455.1 Anthoscopus minutus
AAGAAAAGAGAAAAGAAAAGAAGAAAAAAGAAAAGAGGAAAAAAGAGAAGAAAAAAAGAGAAACCTATTCAAACTTCTATGATTAAAATTATTCAACTAGAAGGACATTCATAGGAACATGTTTTTCAAATGTTTGTGCCTAAAGGCTAGAAAACTAGTTTAGACCTAAACCCCCAGGAACATCAGGTATTCAGAGAAGTTAGTTCTTTCTGCAGTGGCAGAAGTGAGCTTTAAAGATGTAAGTGCAGTCAGCCAGCAACAATCTATGCTTACATGGAAGAAAAAAGCTCAGCACTGGAACAGTGAACCCAAAAAACTACATGATGAAGAAAATAAGAGCTTTTCTAATAAGGAAAATAATAGTGAAAAAGAATATTTGTACTGGTATCAGCAATCAGTATGGGAGTTCATAAAAAAGTCTCCTCCCAATATCAGTAATGGATTTTTCATCTAAGCCAAGATAGCTTTCATCCATCTCACTGACATGCTCAGGCTAACTGAGCCTGCCAGGCTCAGGCTAACTCAGCTTCTGTTTTGGATATCATTGCAGGGATGTCAGACTAGAGACAGAAGGCTTCAGAATGGTTGCAGATCATTTCTAAACACACACCACATGAAAATCCCCCATGGTTAGCAGGTATAGCATGTCCCTGCAAGCACACTGGCACAGCTGGAAGCCAGCTTTTGACTTCTGTCTATAACTAATTAAAATTATGCTAATTCTAACAACAAGATTACAACTTTGTAAAGCAAAACAAATATATGTGTTTCCCACAATGCTTCTGTATTAATCTATCCCCTCTCTTCTGTATTAATCTATCCCCTTCTGACAGAAAATAATGGGAAAGGTCTGATGGACAGTAAAGGAAAACTGAAACTGTCCCTGGCAATTCTTCAAACATTTTTTGTGGGGCTTTTAATTTGAAAACTACCCATGCTTCTCTGGGATATTCACATCACATTTTTTTTTTTCAAATTCCAGCCTGGGTCAGGTGAAAATCCAAAAACCCTCAACCACATTACAGCTCCTGCTGTAGTCAGTATCTTTACGTGCAATACTGAGCTTTCAAAACCTTTTAGCCATTCTCCCCATACTTATGGAGTTCCTAATTAATTGCATTTTTGGTGTACTGAAATGCTATTGGTTTGTGAGCAGCTAGAATGAAGTTCCCCTTGTGCAGGAGTTGACAAGAACTTTTGGGTCTCCATCTAATTAGGCTGTACACTGCTAGGATGTAGGCATCATGCTGTGCTTGCTTGTTTGCATCAAGTCAAACACACTCCAGCACAGCTCAGGCGTTTTGTAAAATGCAGATATAAACCAAACCATTTTTTCCCTGAGATGGTGGTTGGTGAGGGTGAGGAATAAGAGAAATGTTTTGGTCTTGTAATTCACTAGTCTTAGAGAAAAGAAGGAAGATTCATGTTTCATCATTTAAATTGTCATAGATTTTAAATTTTAGATACCTTTTATTTATCCTGTCTCTATTGTTTTATTTGGGAATTAGACAGGAGGAATCTTCTTTGTAGTGTGGCCATGGCTATGAAATGAATCTTCGGGGGTGGATAATCTTGTCAGAATTTGCAACAACAGAATGTATATTCCTTTTCTGAAGCCATTTGATGTTGTGAAACTGTACCTGTGATGACAGACAAGTCCATAATTTTGAGATAGTCCCAGCTTGTGTTTTCTAGTATTTCAGTCTGTGCTCAGAACTGGAGTCCACAAGTGGAAAATAGACTGCAAAACAACTGGAAATTCATCCTTATCCATATATTTGACTGTTTTTTAGTAGTACCAGCTTACAGTTCCAGCTTTTTTGCTGGATATGTGCGTTCAAGAGCACTCTTCTTGTGTTACATTTTTTTCTTTCCCAAAATGATAACACAGTGCTGGGACTGAGGAAGGTCAAGAGATACAACCCTTTGGAGTTTGTGCCCATACACTCAAAACTGGCCTGCATCCACAGAGACTGTGAGCACAATATGCCTTTACTGGAACCTGAATTTGAATTCTTGGCTGTGGTGTCAGCCCATGGCCTCCAACACTCTGTGGTCAGTGGTTCTCACAGGTGTCTCAAGTTTGGCAGGAGCCTTTCAGGAGCACTGCTGTGGCCCCATGGCTGCAGGGAGCACCTGGAAGTTCCTAGTTTGGCTAAGAGCTGCAAAGCAGGTGATCCTCTGGCTTTGTTCCTCATGGAGGCTGACAGTTTTGCCTGCTGTCTGGATACTTACACCTTGGAAATACCCACAGAGATGATTTTCAGGCCTCACAGATGTTGTGAATCCCACCTCACATCACTACAATAAGGGATTTTCACTAGGGTCTGGGAGAGAGGATGATTTATTATGATTAAGGATGCTCTGCTACAGTTCATGCTGTTTAGTTGCCTTCAACCAAGGACAGAAGGGAGGGTAATGAATCCTAATGCTGTGATCTGGAGGAATTATTTCAGAAGGATGGAGTGGAAATTTGGTTAAATTATGATTTTTGATAGTGGTAGGGAAATGTTCCTAAAACCATCAACTGTCCCAACCTGCTTGATCTGAGCTGTTGGGGTCCAGGTCAGTAGGCCATCTTTGACTACAAAAGAGGATCATTTCTACCTTAATGAGGCAAAGATGGCTTATTTCCGTCTAACAGATGGCAGTGGATATGAGTCATGCATCTGCCTGGGATGTATTTTTCTGA
This sequence comes from Anthoscopus minutus, assembly GCA_013399455.1. NCBI lineage: Eukaryota > Metazoa > Chordata > Aves > Passeriformes > Paridae > Anthoscopus > Anthoscopus minutus. The sequence goes on from VWYI01012248.1 coordinate 13,786, forward strand.
ACAAAGTGATTTGACCAGCAGTTTTCAGTAGCCTCATGCTCTTCCCTATGGCTCCAAAGCTTGCATGTGCTTTATAGACTCTGACCATTTACTATTATACCACACTTGAGGGAGGAAGGAAGTAAAACATAGTGCTAAAAATATATTTATTTACATTTGGGAGCACCACATTGTAACAAAAGCACAAATGTGGAACCTGCTTGAAGTTCTTATATTGGTTTTGGTCTTCATGGTTGTTTTTTTTTCCTGGCAGCACTCCAACCTGCAATGGGAAAGGAAGCAGAGGATGCTCAAGCTGTTTTGTATATTTATGGAGCTATTTGACTTTTAACAAGTTATTCTGAGAGTGCTGGACTTTTTGCTAATGATTTTGTATCTTCTAATTATTCAGGAGCTCTGATTGAGATCTTTGCTGCAGTGATTCTGCAGTATGGATGACATGAAGTCTGATCAAATTGAGCTTTCATGTTGGAAATGGTCTCTCGGCTTCACCAGAGCATTTCTCTCTGCTGCCAGTTTATGAGAAACTTGTAGAAAATTATCTTTTCACTTTCTACCTTTCTTCTCAGTTGAGGTGAGCCACAGGATTCAAAAGTGTGTATACACACTTTTACACCGTGGAACTGCTCAAGCCTTGCTTCCAGAGAGAATTGGGCTAGAATGATATGATGACTCTGGGGCTGCAAGGATTTTCAGTTCTGAGATATGACAAGCTGCCAGGTTCAGAAGTAGGATCTGTCTCCAATTTGATTTTAGAAACTGATTTTTCCTTTGATTTTAAGAGCTGCTTTCTAAAGGAAGTAATCGATTTTTAAGTGAAAAACCAACTTGCACAAAGTATATTTTTTAAGTATTAAGTATTTTTTTTTACTTTTAGCATCTCTGAAAATCACCAAACACAGAGTTTTCTTAAGAACACAGGATTAGTCTGGGATATGACATTAACTATTTCTTCCTTAAGCAAGTTTGAGCACTATCAAAGGTAGTGAAACACCTGGTGTTTTTCAACTTCTGCTGTAAGTGGAATGAGCTTTCCTTGAGCTTAGTAGGTTAAGTGAAATAGAAACTAGAACAAGGAACAAACCAGCAATCTTTACCATATAACAGATTATTATGATACTGGTCTACCTGAAGAAATATGGATTTGGATTCTATGTACCTCCTTGAGAAGGTAATTTCAAGATATTTGTATCCAGATTTCTAAGGCAGTACAGGTTACATGGCTGCAGTGTGTACTAGTGTTCTCTCAAACTTTCAAACCTGCTGGTAATTTCAATCAGATTTGACTGTAAAGTAAAAATTTGAAGGATAATAGAGCATATAGCAGTAATTATTCCATTTCACATATTCATAAGTATATCCTTGTGGGAAAAAATTTTCCTCCACATCCCTTTCCAGTCTGACACTGGCATGGTTTATGAGTGAGGTGATTTTAAATAGCACCTTCCCTCCCACTTTTGGAGTCTCCCTTGCTGGAGACATTCCAAACCCACCTGGATGCATTCCTGTGTAACCTACTCTAGGTGACCCGGCCTTGGCAGAGTGATTAGACTAGATGAACTCCAGAGGTCCCTTCCAACCCCAGCTATTCTCTGATTCTGTGAATTCAGTGTTTCTGGAGCTGTCAACTTTGCAGGACCTCTTCTCACAGACAGTTAGGTCTAAGCACCTGAGTTGACAGCAGTTTCCCTCCAGTTGGAATAATGCTGCCGATATAACAAAACGAAGCAAGAAAAGTTTTTGAAATGCATTTGATGCTTTTGCATTTAAGGGATGACCATCAGGTTTATCACCAAAAGACAGATTACTTGTGGAGAAAATGCTGTGAAAGAAGAGAAATAGATTGTTGTCTACAGAGTTTTCTGGACAGACTGGTACACAGAAAAGCATGGTCTAGGGACAGTTCTGTTACATTAGATGCTATACCAAGGCAAGGTGCAAGCTCACTTGTTTCAGGCATGTTTATATATAAATAGCCTCTGTGTCTGAGATCGGGCTAAGCTGTCTGGCAAGACATCAGACACTAGAATATGTGTCCCTTAAGCCTTGAAATCTGAACAAAATCTGTATAGTCCTAGGATTAACTTTAGTCCTTGAGATTTGTCCTTACTTCAGATCACCCTTTCCCAGTTTTTATCTAGGATGAACATGCTGAGCTGCAACTCATTTCTCAGGTGCATGTGGTGCTGTAAACAAATTATCTTTATTCTCTGCTAAATAGAGCAAGAAAATCTTCAAACCTGCCTAAAATAACAACTCCTCTTTATATTCCCAGTGTGTTTCTTTTCATTCTGTGACATTCTAAGCTGCTTCTGCAGCTCATGTGTTAACTCCTGTTTGTCTTGTCCACAGGGATCTTCTTTCTTTACTTCCTTCACTATCTCCCTGCCTTAATTATGTTTTACTTTTCTAAAAATTTAAAAATATTTTTTTTTTAATCCATACATTCCATATTTTTATATTGCCTGTGGTAACACTTCCTGGCTCCAAACTCTCTTTCTATGGAGTCATGAGCCTCTTAAACCTCAGTTTCTTCTGTCCTAAGTGTTTTCATCTCAGCAGATAACCATTAAGATTTAATTACTAACTGCTGCCTAAGTTCTGGATAGGTTCTAATGCAGACCTTGGTCAGCAATACATGTGCATGGGGATATCCCAAAATACACTTCTTAGTAACAGCTTCATAATATCAGCCAGAGATAATAGATTGTGCACAGACTCTGCCTAGAATGTGAACCAGCACTTCCTTGATGCCCTATGATGCGGCTATACAAACACACTGATTTTCTTCTTCCTCTAGCTCATTTGCTCAGCACTCAAGCACCAATTTAGAATGATGGATCTGGTTTTAATCCAGATGGCTTGATGTAGTGGTTTCTCTCCCTCTCACTAACTCCCTCCCTCGTCTCCTTATCCTGCAATTTCTCTGCATATTTTGGTTCTGTTTTGCAGCCTTTGGTAGGACAGGCATTCTGTTTTCTCCTTTACTGGAGATAACTACTTTACAGCACTTGTGCTGCATTGTCTGCTGAGTATTTCAAGTCACTCCCAGATATGTGGTCTTTAAAGGCAGCTCTGCATTAGAGAGGCACAGATTGTCTCATGATGTCGCATCACTCCTACAGGTAGCAGGTATTTTCCAGGCAGCTTGTCTCAAGCTTAGAGTCGAATAGCATAACTGATAAGGGCTAAAGATGTCTGCAATATGCTAGTAGAGCTCTGTGAAGAAACTTATGCATCAATTGTTTGTCTCCAGCTCTGCCCAGTATTGTAATCATGATATTGGTAATCTACGGGGCACTTCTGAGAATTAAGGAACAAAATACAGCAAAACTGGTCATACTCTCAAGATGTATGTGTGACGATAATGAATATTATTATCCTCTCTAAAAGCTGAGAGCTGTGCATAAATGATTTACTTAGGACCCCAAAGGAGCCTATGTTTGACTAGGGAGCTGAACTTTAATTGTACCTGACTTTAATCCTATGTTCTGACTGTGCCTCCTTCATTACCTATCTGTCCATTTTCATTAGTGCTCATATCCATCAGCCTCATTAATAAATATGTGAGGGTATTTTATCGTGGCTATTAAACGAGAAACTTAATCAAGATCTGGTCTGGAAATGTTTACGTGCCTCAAACACACATTTCCTAAAATTGCTGTCATTTACACCGAATGCCAGCTATGTTATGACATTAACCATGACTCAGTTAATGTCAGCCATTAACTTCAGGTTATGGTCACAGAATCACAAGTGACTGAAGTATTGTTTTTTAAGAGACTAGTGCCTGCAGCTGGAAATTGCTGTCCCCAGAGGGGACAATCCTATGACAATTTCAGTCAGTCTAAGTCAGTGTGTCCATGGTTCTGCCTTTATTGGAAGCTCCTGAAAGATGTTTCCATTCTGTTTCTTTCACTGGCACCTATACCTGTATACACTTCAGGATGAAAGAATTCAGAGAGAAATAAACATATTCTTTTAAAATTACTGTTATTTTTAAAAGGGCTACTTTGACTCTCTGAACCGGTTTATTCTCCAGTCATTCAAGATTGGGCTAATTCACTTCAGAAACTACAAGATTATTGTCTACTCTGCTTTATGCTGTTCGGCAGCCTCAGCTGAAAGTCTGGCGGTTGACCACAAGGGCTGGGAAGTCCTTGCCATGCAAAATAAGAGCAACTAACTTGAACACCACTGAAAACTAGCTAGGAGTAGACAAATGATCAGTGTCTGTCTCACATGAAGAGCATTAACTAATCTAGCTTATTTGATGATGTGAAATTATCCTACCCTACCTACAGAACTTGTCCTGGACTTGGGAACAGTGACTGGGAAGATTATAAACCCAGTTACCACCTCCAGCTGAAGTTACTGCCTGAGTTCATCAAAGATATGTTTCCTTGGTGATTGAAGTTTAAAACAGAAATATGTGATAATGGTTATGAGTGGACCTGCTCTCAAAAGTAGACCTACTACTTGTTCTGCTGCCCCTGTACCAGTGTTTTGAAGGGGAGGAAGGGGATAGAGGCTGGGGAAATAACTTCTTCAACTTACTTGAGAAGGAATCATGTACCAGAGTCCTTGCCAAGGGTTTAACACAGCTGCTGCCTGCAGCTAGTGCTGGAGAAGAAAGTCTCACTCATGGGGAGTGTATCTATGAAGGATTATTTCAGTAGCACTGAAATCCTGAAAGTACAGAGGAAAAAATGAATGATTTTTTATTTGCTGCACAATAAAATTTCAAGTTTGACTGGAATAGTTTATGAGTTGAGATCAAGTTTAGTTTGGCAGAAAAAAAAGAGAGAAAATAATGTTTACTTTTAATTTAAAGACTTTGCTCTCTCTCTTCAGAAACATTTATTAATCCAGCTGTCTTTGCTTATGTATTAATGCCCACCTTCTACCTAGGTGTTTTACAGAGTTAGTTTATGAGCTCTTGTTGCAGCTGATCTATTTTGAATAACTAATGAAATACTAATTTGAACAGAAGTACCTTAATCATCAGTTGATAAATTCAGTGAGTCTTCCTTCAGCTCATTTCTGTGATTAAGGAATAAATTGGGTTAGAGACTAAAGAATTTTCATACCTGCATAGGAGTTTTCATTCAGCCTTAAATGAAGGTTCTCACTGCAGCTAAGGGAATCTAAGAAGTGACTTGCTGACCTTAATAACTCCTTTTTATCTTGTCCCTCACATCAAAACCAAGGTTAACCCAAATCAAATCAAGCCAAAATAAAACAAAACAAGCCAATAAAACCAGTGATTTATTGGACTTGCCTTGACAGCTGGATGAGGGGCTTTATAACAGTTAGAAAAGTACCATAGCTTGTGGGTAAAGAAGAGGATAGCACAGACAAGAACAGGTCATCAGCAGACATAATTTAGAGCTGTTTCATCCATTGAAGCTGTTGGGAAACAGGATATCAGGAAGCAACAGAGCCAGATGCACCAGCAGCAGTGGAGAGCTGTGTGTGTGGGTGACAGCATGGCCAGCATGGCAGTGCCCTCACACACACAGGATGCAGCCCCATGGGACCCCAGCAAGAAGAGAACAAAAGGTCCAATGATAGTACCAGGGTCAGCCCCAGTCCAGATCACTCTGTGGGTCCTTAGGGATGGGATAGGTCCAGGGGCAACCTGGAAATAAATCAAGGTCAGGATCAGCAAGGTGCATGGCCAGTGCAGACACATGGACAAGCGCCTCACTGTAAATGCAACTCCGGAGCAAAAAGGGAGGAGGGGGTACCAGCAGCTTATCCTGTATAGCCCTCTCACAGTATCCTGGTCCCAGAGTGGCTGTGCCATGTTAGCACTGACTTTGAGGGCAGGCAGGGAGTCACTGGGTGAGAGGAACTTGCAGAGCCAAATGGCACCCTCAGGACCAAGCCCTGGACGCCAAAAACGATCCCACAGACTCCTGGTGTAACTATTATGTTTATGTTGCTCAGCTGAGCTCTCTTCTTCCATTGACCATTTCTGTCCTCTCCCACCTCTCTGTTCAACTTTGTCTCAGCTGTGCTACTGCAGGCTGGGATGCCAGGCTCTTAAGCAGATTCCTAAAGCCTTGCTGGTTAAAAAAAACATCCCTAAACAACAGCAAAGAGCTTTCCCAAACCTTTCAAATCTTCTCAAGCAAATATATCTAATTGTTGGCAGGATTGTTTGGAATATGTTTGGAATATGTTTGGCCGCTTAAGTTGCCCTCACCTCCAAGGAAAACATGGGATCAAGACGAAGCATCAGTCACAAGACAGATTCTTTGTGGATTTTATCCTCCTAATATGGATATTTCTCTTCCTGCTGTACCCACTTCATGTGTTTAATTTGAGAGTAACCTGTTCATGTTCTTCATCAAAGTGCCTTCATCTACTTAGAAGAAAACTACATTGAAACCCCCCCAGACAAAACCAATAAAGCAAAGCAAAACAAAATAATAATGAAAAAGTATAGGTAGGAATTTTCAACAGATTGCTTCCTTCCTCTGCCTCCAGTGGTGTTTTCAAATCCATGGAATGTGTTGCAGTGCTTCAGGTCACTTTGCTTATGCCACCTTCCATAATGTTACAGAGTAAATGCAGAAGACTAATAATAACATGGACTGATGATTCACAGATGGATGTACTTTAGAGGGTACATAGAAACAAAGGTGCTTTCCTGGGACTGTACTGAGGAAAAGATTTATTTGACATATAAATCTATTACATAACTTAAATGTGCTTCATTATCACTGCTAACAGTAAAGACAACAACAGCTTTATTGTCGGAAGTTTTCTCTGTCACTGCACAGTAATTAATTGTCCTATCTCTAAGGTCACTGTATACTGTGGTTGTGTTTCTAGTTGTTGAAGACTAATGTAATTATTAAGTCCATTACAGCTGCATAGACTTTTCTAGTAGGAACACCAGAAAAAACAGAATCCAAAAGCTTTTGTGGCCTCAGTATCTATAAAACTAACAAAATACTATTTTAATCCCAAAAATCTGCTAGAGAGAGAGCTCTAGTTTTAGCTATGTCTTGTGGTCCTGAAAAGTTTTCCTCTTCCTCTTATCAAGGCTGCAGAATGCACACAGCAGTAGATATGCTTGACGTTATCTGTAGGAGGATAAAAGCCCACACAGCAGCTACTCTGGGCTGGACAATTTTGAAGCTGTTGGGAACTGTTTCTGTCCTTTCAAAGTATTAACTGCATGCACATCAGGGACTGTGGTACTGTCTGGTCTAATTTAATCACTGTAATGTGCAAGATAATCTTTCAGACTACCACTCAGCGTGGGATTTCGGTCTGGCACCCTTCAGTTTTGAGCATCAGTGCTCCAAGACAGCATCCCTTATGAAAATAGAATACAAATATAAAGAAAGAAACAGAGCTGATTATCATAAATTCAAGAACTAAAAATAAGAAGAGAAAATAAGAAAAAAAAATAATTACATGGCTCAATATTAAACTGAATGTTTTTCAAGATTTTACATGTGAACCTGAGCATTTTTCTTTTTCTAAGGCTCTTATAACAAGGAAAGTATTGTTAGAAAGTTTCATGAGGTACAATTAAATATCTTATGATTTGTCATTATTTTCTTTTCTTCCCCCAAGCCCAAAAGTCTGTAGTTACAGAGAATAAGACATTCACTGAAGAAACAAGTAAAGCTTTATTAGGTAACAAGTGCTGAATAATATATGTTGAAAACCAGTGTAGAAATATGTGCTGTATTTTAATGTGCATAAAGCTTTTAACTTGTGGAGTGGCATTTAAAAACCCCATATTAATAAACAAGTTTCCTGTCATGGAATGAGTATAATCATAGTCTAACATTTTTTTTTATGTAGCTTAGCTGTGGCTAGCATTCAGATGTCTGTTTGATAGATGGCTTAGAAATTATGTAGATGTTTCTGTTAGGCAATAAGATGCACTAAGGGTCTTTTCAAGTTTCTTTGTTAAAGGAAACAAGTTTTCCTCGACTCGCTGCCATGGTAGTTAATTAAGTTACATCCATTCAAAATGTTCAAGCTGTCAATACAGTGCTTAATTTAGATAAAAAAACCTAAAGAAAGTTTATGTTCTCCAAAACTTTCCTGCAATGTCAATTAGTCAAATAAAAGCTACACAGCTTCTCTGTTTCTTGCCAGTTGCCCATCACGACTGCAGTAAAACCACCTCAATGGATTAGGGCAGTAAACTATATGAACTCTGGAAATCACAGAAATCTTCCATCACAGAAGCACTGAATGGTTGTGGTTGGAAGGGACCTTAAAGGCCCATCTAATTCCAATCCCACTGCCAAGAGCAGGGAAGCTTTCCACTAGAAAGTTTCCAAATATCTGATCTGAACCTCCTCCCATTTCAGTCTAAAGCTGTTTCCTCTTGTCCCGTCACTACATGCCCTTGTAAAAAGTTCTTCTCCAGCTCTCTTCTAGCCCCTTTAGGTACTGAAAGTTTCTCTAAAGTCTCCTCAGAGCCTTTTTTACTCAAGGCTGAACAATCCTAGCTCCCTCAGCCTGTCTGCACAGGAGAGGTGCCCTGTGCTCTGCCCATCAATAATCAGGAAATATTATAAACACTGGTACATAGGAGACATTTGTTACGTGTCAACATGAAGCAGAGAACTAGATATAGTCTTTTGCTTTTCAGACATTTGGAACAATGATATCTGAATTTAATGTTAACATGTATTTATGTCACCACTCAGATGTTTCAGGCTGGGAAAACTCCCACATGTGGCAGAAAAAGGTGACTGTGAGTTTTAAAAGCATAGATATCGCTTCAAATTAAAAGAACTCAGGTGCATTTATTTCAGTGAACAGGATAACTTGAGGAAAAACAGAGCCATAACACATATATGGCGGTGATACAGAATAACATTTAAGGTCATGGCTGTGCATTCAGTGAAACTGAATTTCACCTAAACTTCACTGAAAACTGCATTTAATCAAGATGTTTCAATAGCTGAATTTGTCACAAAAATACCACTTCTCCTCCAACATCATCTTTTCACATACCATTTTTATTGGGCTAATTCCTGATAATATTGCCAGGAAATGCATTTTCCTTTAGGCAACCTCTCCCAGCAGTGGTCAGCACATATCATATAAGAGCTGGTTTATCTTCAAATCAGAGCTGTAGTATAGTAAGTATTATGTATGTACCAAGGTTGGGATCATAACAGACTATGTTAAAATGTATGTTATTGCTAAATCTTCATTCCAAGTAGGAAAAGGCAAGAAAAAAAAATGAATTTATTCTGAATATTCAGTATTTTTTTCTACTTTACAAAGAGTGCTCATAAAATTAATGAAGATTCAGTTCATTCCAAAATTCTCCTTTTAAATTTGAAATTGTATGTGCTATCACAAACTTTAGGTCAAAACTTTTAGAAACTGAGGATGTCTTGATTAAAAAAAATTAATCAGAACTATGAAAAAACTTAAGCAATAAAATGATAAACAGAATATTTTAAAGTATTAACAGAATTATATGATATTATTCTTATTAAACCTAGATATTTTTCCCACTGTGCACTGTAATCATTATGTTTCAAAATAATGTGGAAATAATAATTACGTAGATTAATATTTTAAAATTTTGAAAATGTTTAAACCCCAAATTAATATTCCCTCAAAAGAGTTTAGCTTTGCTTAGACAGTCATTCTGAGTGGTTTTTTTTTTTAATCACCATTATCTTTTTGGTGCATTTTCAATGCACTGAATACCTTACTCAGGATATAGCTAGTGAAGCCACACATATGTTAGGGAAAGAGAGCAAAGAAGAAATTAAATTCACCATTCATCCTGTCCCCAGAATTTCAGCTGATGATCAGCAGAGCTAGCTAGCAGGCACACACTGGAAGAGATTTAACCTGTGCCACTACTGCTATTTCAGACCCCAGCCTTCCCTATATTTGAGCAAGGAAATTTATGACAATTTTACTGTCAAAAAAGAAGACTTGGATTTTTTAACATGTGCTCACCGGAGCATATTATTAAATATACATATAGCTATTAATAGCTGAGTTTTCAAAATAGCAGAGATGTCTTGAATACAGCTCATGGAATTATAGCTGGCACAATTTTTTCCCCTGTGTTCCAACTGGCTTGCTCATGTATGCACTTTGTGTATATATATATGTGTGTGTGTGTGTGTGTATATTTTTAAATAAATATCTCAAATTTATAGCAATGTATTTGCATTCCAGCAGTATTACTTGAACAATAAAGTATTACTCAAGGTGAAGAAGAATATCCTATAGCCCATGGTAAAACATAGCTGATTTTAGGATGTATCTCTCCTCATCCTTTTGAACTTCACATTTACAGCGGGACAAAAACATGTACTGCAGACCTGCTGTAAATCAGGACCATGACTTAATGTATCTGTGGGGAAGGAACTGTTTTTAGTTTTATCTTTGAATAAATGAAGGGGTCCTTGCACAACCCATGAATGCTACTTTTATATTAATAAATGCCCTTTTGTTCTTGTTCTGCCTCATGAGAGTTTTTCCAATCAGTCAAAGTTTGGAGCCAAACCCCACCACCTCACAGTACAGAACACTAAACACATATTTATATCCGAAGCAGAGTACCTATCACTGGTGCCTGGTGTGGCTGGCCCACCAGTCATTTATATTGGCGCTTACTACTTACCCAGAAATTTGGTTGCTGTGTTTTGATACTGAAATTTCCTACAGTCTGCATTGTGGAAATACTATTTTTTTTGACTTCCCTTGGTAGATGTCCATCTCCTGCACAGGGAACTATCTCTGCCTCTGACGAGAAGACATGTCAGAGGCATGGCCAGGAGAGGGATAAATGGAAGCTTTTTTGTGTTGATTTCAGCTCTTCAGGTCAGTGATGGATGAAAAGGCAGCTAACACAAACTATTGCAGCAGCTGAGGGAGTTGTAAATATTTTCACACCAATCCTTCTTTCATCTGCAAAGAAAGAGATGGCTGGGCTTAAAAAAAGAATGAAAATAGAAGTATGCTTAAGGAGTTTCAGCAAATCTTAGTTGAAGGAAAACTGCAAAAGTAGGACAGAAAGCTGTAGTGGTATTATCAAAAAGTAATGCTGTCATGGTTGCACACCAACTTCTGCTGAAGAGAAAAATTGCTTGATTCTGATGGCTGTAAAATATTCAAATTATTGGATTTGTTTTGAAAATAAGTGGAAACATCTTGCTTGCAATAGAAGCAACTACAAAAGTTGTGATTTGTAGCTAAAAATGTATGGACATTTTCATTCAGTGTATGTGCTGGCTGCTGTTAGCAGTCGTGGTGATGTACTGGGCCCCTTGGGAGGCCATTGCATACTTTTGTTAGGGGAGAAAACACAAAGCCATATCTATGTTTGTGACAATTCCCAGCTGGCTTCCCTACTAGTGACAGAAATAATTAGCATAAATAGATTTTTAGCTCTTTAATGCCTCTGACAGTATATCGCACTGAGAATAAATTTCCAGAAAATCATACAACTTGTTATAACTTTTTTATGTTTCATATGTGATTTATTACTACTTGTTATTTATTATGATTTTTTCTATTGTGAATATATTTGCACTGAAAACTCTTTAGGGAAGGGTTGCCTCAAAGTGAGGAAAATGAAGAAACTGTGAAGTGGCTGCTCCCAGTACAGAATATTCCAATTATGTAGTCAGAATATATGTATTGCAATTCAATGTATAGCTCTGTGATTTGGCTTGCTTCCTAACCAGTTCCTAACTATGGAATTGACATTTCCAATGGCAGGGCTGTCTGCCAGCTGTAATGTACAATGAGGCATAGGTCTGATCCGATTAAAAGTTTTCACCTGCAGTTTTTGTGTGTGTCATGAATACACTCATCAAATCAGGCCTCCCTGTGTGTGCAGAATAAATAGGAACAGCTAAATGGCTGCAAACAACTGATGGAGATGGTCAAGCAAGTGTAAAATGACAGATTATTTCTCAGAGTGTGACTCCATATAAATAGCACATATAAGTGTGCATGAACACCTTTTATCACAGGAAGGATATTAAGTATGGCTGACTGAAACTTCAGGTGTGTGACAGACCTGGATTTTCATCTCCACTGCAGAATGCTTTGTGATGCCTTTATACATGCATCATTTCTGGTGCTGAAAAAGTACAGTGTTTCTCTCTTCGTGCTCTTTGACTGGTGATGATGAAAGTGCCTATTGTGCTACCTATTCATAACATGCACTTAAAGGTGAAATCCTTTATATATTGGCATCACTTTGCAACCAGGAGTTCTAGACAGGTAGCTCTCAGGAAAAAAAATTCTTGCTAGAAAAACCAAGATTTCAGTAGTGGAAAGGTAAAAAAAGCAGGAATTTGTTCTTTAACTGTTCTTGTCCATTATACAACCAACCTTAAAGGTATTAATTAATTTTCCTGAAAAATCTGACAGGTAAAAATGACAATGTTGAGGTATTTGATATATATGGGTAGGTTCACTAGTGTTCTTTGGTCACTTTCTGCTATTCCAGTAATACAACAGAGCCATAAACCCCACTGGATTTACAGCTGCTTTGTTTGTCAGAGCAATGAAAAAGCGGCCAGGGTGTCCCTGTGAAAATGGCTCACATTCTGCAGCCTAGATTCTCAACAATAGGGACTTAAATCTACATTTAGGTTAAATAAGTGGCCTTCTTTCCTGAAGTGCTGAGCCTATTTGTGTCCCACTGAGCCACTAAATGAACTTGAGTTTAATAGTTTCTGATGTGCAAGACTCTATCTGCAGTGGCTTCAGCTGTGGAATGAAGGACTGGTTTGGAGATTGGGCTTGTATGGATTGTGGAACAAGTTTTCCAAATTGCTGGATGAGATAGTAAGGACTGTGTGGAGAAGGCATGATTAGGTGACAAATACTCAACACTTGAGATGTAATAGTCCTGATCCAATGCTCAGCAGTTTGAAAATCAGAATGTGCCTGAGTGAGCCTAAAAACATTAGACAAAACTAATTAATCCTAGTAGAAAATACACATACTGCTAACAGCAAATTGTCACTTCTTTAAAGTTGGACAGGAAAATGCAACACTACAAGACACTACATGTCCTTGTATCTTCTGTCCATGTTTTCTAGCTAAGATCCTTATTGTGTTTATTTCTGTGAGGCTGGCGAGGATTTCTCTCGATTCTAGAGAAAACATTAAAGCTACACCTTACTTTAACAGAAGAAATAAATGGACATTGCAAAACCAGATAAAATAAAAAGGTTGTTTAGATTTTGGATCTCTTCCAAATCTGAAAACAAATCCTTTGGTAGGGAATGTAGATAGAAAAAAAAACAAACCCCAAAAATATGGCAACAGTGCTCCTTCAAGATAACTAATTATTTTTAAACCCTCTACTTCGAGAGTGCAATGCACTGTGATTAACTTTTGGGGTCAAACTAGATAGTTGGAAGGCAGACTGCTTCAGAAACAGATTTCTTACAGCCAAATCAGAAGGGTTTGTTGCAGTATAAACTTCTTGAACTATTGAACATTTCCTCCTACACATAAAAGGACCAGATTTGAAATTTGTTCAGGTCAGTACAGAGCAACAGACTTCAGCTCAGTGCAATTTATTTACATCAGCTGAAAATATGACTTTCTCTGCTAATTTTTCTGGTTTCTATCAGTGAAAACGGACCCATGTTCCAAGCATTTCAGAATTTAAGCAATGCTGCTAATAGCAGAAGACAGAAAATGCTAATGTTCCTTGATTTTCTTTGGACATGTAAGGGAAGACAGAATTTTTTTCTGCTCCCTTCAATTAAAAAATAAATTCTAATTTTCAATATCATGGCATAATTTTTAACTGGAAAGGAAATGTGACGTCCTGATTGCCAAAATGCACAATAAATAAGAAGGAAACTATAAGCACAAAACACAATAAATGTAGTCTAGATTTCAAGTATTTTCTTTAACTATAAGTCAAATGGTTATTTTTAATTTCACTGCTATAATCTAATGGACTGTAACTTAAAAACTGAGTTTATCACACTAGCCAGTCACTGAAGCAAAACCTAGTATGGTCGTTCTAGTTCAGGAGGTTAAGATATGGGCCCCAGGGCTGTTGAAACAAGTGCATTACAAAATGAAAATAATTCTCCACTGAAAAATTCCTAGAGCAATTTTTATGGTTATCTGAGAAACTACAAAGTGGAGTAGAGCATAGGCAATCTTAAATTGAATAGAACTTAACCCTCCTCCCCCAATCTAAACCCCCACCTAAACTGGCCTCCCCAACCCAAACCTACCTTCCCACCTAGTGTCCTCTTTCTCAGCCTTGAAATCTAGTGTTTATGAGCAGAGAAGTCTCAAATGCTTCTCTGGTCTGGGAAGCATGGATCTAAAACATTTTGTCATCTGTAAGAGCCAAGAATTCCTTTAGTACCTTTGTTTCAAAGGTACAGCAATACACAGAGCAAGGTTCAGGGGAGGCAAACTTGCTGATGTTCCACACGAGCTTTGTCCCCTAACAGAGCGTCCTTGGGGGGGTTCTTTCATACGATTCCTAACCTTAAGCCAACTTTTCCAAAGGCTTTCATCTGTAGCAGAGCAGAAAGGGGTATCACAATATGCGTGTTTGCCCTCAGGAGGCATGGCAAAGGTTATGAGGCATTATTGACCTGCAGTGTAGTAATGTCCCTCAAGACTAACCTTAAATCTTTCAGTTCTGAGCAAGTAAGACTAGCTGGATCTTTTCTATGTCTTTGGGAATATTATAGCTTTTCATAAAACTGTGTTTAAAGAGTACTGAAAAAGGGCAAGAGGAAATTGCCATCTTCTCTGAGACAGGCCTGCAAGGCACACACATACTTGGTTTAAACAAATCTCTCTTTGTTAAGACGGTTGGTCAGACTTGTATTGCCAACATCAATACAATCTCGACAGTGCTAGGAATTAACAATCTGGCTACATCATATCTTCATCCTTTCATTTCAACAAATGGAATGAATCTTAACATACAGCTTTACTGGATTCATAGTTTGTGTACATGGGCTTGCAACTTTGAATTCAATGGAGCTAAAAATTTTTACATTAGTTGAGATTCTGGTCCCTACTTTAGACTGCAGGAGCAATTTCCAGCATTGCTAAAATCTTTTGAAAAAAGGGAATATCCATTATTTTTCCAAATTAAGCAAATATATAATTTTTATAAGGCGTAGCAGATTATAAGACCTATCTCTTTTTCTAGGAAGGTTTATTTTAGAGGCCAGAGATGCTTAATAAGTGGTGTAATGTCCTTCATTTCAGCTGAAAAGACAGACAAGCAGGGTTTTAATTTAAAATGAGATGAGGATCACAGAAGATTTTTTTGAAGAACTTCTAAGCCATTTAGAATCACATCTAATGGAAATTTTCCTTTTTGAATACCTGGTCTTGTGGTTTCACAGCAGTGGATCAAGGTGTATATGACAGAGGAGGGTTACTGGAAAGGTCAAATTTGTTTCAATACTTTTTTCTTACAATGTCAGTGAAATTTATATATTTATATAGTTAGAACTGCATGCTCTTTCATACTCATGGTTTTCAATGACATTAACATTTATATGTGCTGGAGCTTCTTCTCACATCAACCACCAACTGCTTTATTAGTTCACCATCTCAGAATGTTGGTCACTACACCAAAATATTTTAGCTTTTTTAACCTAGAATATTTTACAAAACAGGCTTTAGGGGGTCTTTGATATAGCTAGAAATCATATCAACAGCAACTTCAGAAAGATCTGTGTAACTTTTTGATTTCCTATGTCAAAGTTTAGAATAATCTGTGGAAAAATGATCCCCAAATCCAAAATCATATTAAAAAAAAGAATAATATTAATAAAAAGTCCAGTACTGCCCCTCAATCTCTTTTTCAAATTTGATCAGAAATACTTAACCTTGATGTGATATCAAAGCGAACGCTAACTAACTGCAAAGAAGAGAAAGGTATTTCATTGACAACACTTGGATAGAGTTCTGTCTCATTTAAACTTCACCTTATACTTTAGCAGAGTTTAACTATCAAAAATACCAGGAAATAAACCTCTGCCTTGAACTACGTGATATGTGTGAAAGATCTTGGTAATTTCCACCAGGTTCCTAAAAGACAAATATCCGTATCAAAAAACTGTTACTTATCAGAGAATCCAAAGAATTAAAAATGAATGGGGGATGATTCACTTAAAATTTTGCCTCAGAAGACGGGCTGTAGTGAACATCTCCTCTAAGAGTATCACCCTTAAGACCTAGTGGAGAGCAGCACTCTGTGCATGCTAATGGCTCAGTGGCACATATTTCTGGAAAATTATAGTTTAGGAATCTCAGTTTCACATTCAGTGATTACTTTCGCTAACTGTATTTTTCTTCTTTTCTGTTTCTTTCTAAATATTTATTAGTTGTTTTTCTTTCTTTTATGCTTTTTTTAACCCAAGCATTATTTAAGAAAATGGTGTAAAGGAATTTTATATAGTCATTAAACTGATTAAATCCATATTGCTAACATAGGTCTCCTTCTACTGGTCTGGTTCTATAAATTAAAATCATAGGAAATACTTATTCAGACAATGACCTTTCTTATGAAATTATTTAGAAGAATTGATCTCTTTGGAGGATTGAGAGGATGAAACCCCAGCCTTTCTAGCTGCAAATCTGGACTCCTAATTATCCATCTAATCTCTTTCAAACCATCAGTTTCTAAGAGAGATCTGTTAATATGGCAACATGAGAAAGGTAGAGGTATTATGACATGATGAGATCTGGTCATAATTTGTTTTAAGCTGAGACTCTCTGGCCTGGTGAGAATCAAGTTTTGGAATAAAGGATAATGAAAAAACTCAACAAACAAATCACCATCACCACTAGCAAAAGCAAATAGGAAAGATATTGAAACTAATGACCTCAATAAATGTTTGCATTAAAAATCAGTTACCACTGAGTATCACTGAACAGGTAATTTTCAGCAGGCTAGCAGCTAGATTACCTACTTAAGTGAGTACAGGTTATATAGCCAGAAAACCTTGTTATGTCAATTTTCTTGCTGGCAGTGTAATCATGTTGAATACCTTTTGCCCTAACACTGCTAGGGAGAGAGCCATTTTCTTATTACCAAAACCCAGCATCCAAGGCTAATGCTTCAATAACACTAAAAACTCTCCTTACTTTCTGTACATATTGATGTTTCTGTCATTTCAAGGGGGGTGATTTTATCAGCTGAGTTAGAGATGGCCCAACATTCTATTTTGAATGAAATTTCTTATTATGGTTAAGCAAACTACAGGTCAGTTCAGAAATCAGTCCATTAACTGAAAAGTTGTGGAAGGGAAGAAATGGCAATTGGAACTGACAGCTGACTTTTAAGATAGAAACTGGGGAAAACTCCTGAATGTAATTGCTAAAGAAGCAGCAATCTGCAGCCTGAGTTACTTGAGAACTATTCAACACTGAGCAGGACTTGTAGAGTGCTTTTTCTTGCCTTCTGGTGACAGGAAACATGACCTGGCCACTACACATGGTCACTAAAAAGCTTTCAGTTAGCTTGCCATTGAAGGACAAGTGTATCCTGCTCATTATTTCTGCTGCTTAGTTTTACTGTGAGAATGAAGCTAGGTTGCCCTTCAGCTCAGCTCCCAAACCTGTACAGTGGCACTTTCCTCAAAGTTAAAAGCATGGCCTCTGCCACTTCTCCAGTTAAGACCACTGGTCAGGAGGTGACTAATAAAGTACTCACATTGCTCCCTGCAGGTGGGTAAATTATTTCCAAGAGTTTTCTAGACCTCACACAGCATACTGCAAAATATGCGGACTTTCAGGTCCTGTGTAATCCCCAAGCACTGCTGTGCAGAAACCACCTCATATCGAGTTCCATGTTTGGCTAAGGCAGTTAAATAACTACTCCTTTGCATGTCATGGGGATGTCATATTACTGTCCACATGAAAACTGACTGGCCCAAAATGACTTCTCACATCCCACCCCACAAACCCATGCTCAGACAAAGTGTTAGGAAGGAAGCAATGCTGCTGTGGCTACCCTTATGTCATGGACAGTCCTGGCTGCCTGGCATCCAGATGATGGGAGAAAACCCAGAGCGGAACAAATCCCTTTGGATTTGTATTTTGGCTGTCCAACTGCTTCCCAAGGTAGAGGGTAGAGCTTTTGGATCATACATCTAAGGCACTTGATTCTCTCATATTATATAGGGAGCACAGCTAAAAGCTCTGGATTTTGGATGATACTTTTGGGGACAAATTCTTTAAAACTGAAATTGTTCTGCCTAACGCAGATATATCAAAGTTTTTTGGTCAATCCCGTGAGGAACAAAAAGCTTAGCCATCTTTGACTTCCTTTGTCAATCACAGTCAGTGGGAAGCGCGTTTAAGTCTGGAACAAATACCACAGTGGCTGTTCAGTGGAAAACCTGCACGGAGGCTTTTCTTCTACTATTACTGAAGCAAAACACAGTGCACTATTTCTTAAAGACTTTTGAAAAAAAGCTCAAAAGTTGGAGGAGTGTTTTTTGCCTTTTTCTCCCAGCTGCTTCTGGTTCAACATAAAATTCATAAGTGCGATGCACAGTTATGAGAAAGGAATTCTGCAAGATTACACCCTTTTTCAGTTTACTATTATGTGAATATAAACAGCAAATAAATTCACTTTCTATCGAAGACCAGTTTTAGAGTTTGATTTATTGCCTGTTTAATCATATCTCTGCTGTGAACTGATGAAAAAATATGTACCCTCCAAATAAGGGTGTAGTGATGCTTTTAGACTGTGATTTCCACGGACCCTAGCAATCTAGGTTGAGAAACCCTAGAATATGGAATGCTGATACACATGTAGTGTCTCCAGATAAAGCTTCTCTTTAATGTTTGATAATAAAATTTCCGAATAGTCTTTTATTGGAAGACAGTTGGTGCTTGGATCTAATTTCACACAAAGAGTAAGAGGTCAAAGGACTTGTACTGGAGTTTGTTCCATGTCCACCCAAAGGATGTTAACCCTCTTTTTTTCTTGCTAACATTCTCTATGGAGTCTCTCACAAGTATATATTTCGGATTATCTTGTCTCCACCTAGGTGAAAAAGCATATCAATTCAGTATTTTTATTACAGTCCTAGTATATATTTTTAAAAAGCACAGAACCAAGATGCATTGGTGCGAAATAGTTATTACAATAGAAACATATATTTTTAATGAGCCCTGAAGCCAATATAGCAGCAATTATGAATGTAATTCACTACCATAAAAAAGTAATTTATTTATCATAATAAATTATCTCAGAACTAAAAAATAAAATATTACTTTAGCTACAGTCTGTCAGAGGGGGTAGATTTAAGCATTCTGCTTTAAATGAGACATGGAAAAGACAAATCAACTAATTTTATGTTAGATGATTAAAGTCCTTATGAAAACCAGATACATTTTGAAGAGAAAAAAGAAAATGCCATTCCCAATGGAGCTAAAAATCCAACATTCTCTTCAGAAAAAAGTCTATAACTGAGAGAAATGCATTGCATTTTATTATTTCTTTCTTTTAGTTGAAGGAAAAACAAGTGTAGATTTAGATTCTAAGAATTAAGTTTAAAAAAAAAGCCTCAAACTGACCTCCAGTATTTTGGAAGAAAGCCCAGCGAGTAATTGAGTATGAGGGAGTAAGAAAATGAGAGAGATGGAATTTAAAAAAAAAAATTAATTTTTGTGTACTTACTGTGCCTTTAGGGACTTTATCTCAGTATGCTGGGTAAGCAACACAATGGAATTGTGTAGGTAGTCTCTCTCTCTACAGGTTTAAATTATGCAACAATTTTTGATTGGTGGCTTTATACTTAAAGCGCCTGATCACCTCAGCCTTCTGGTAAAAGAGAACATGACTTAAAGGGAAGTGAGTTAGAAAATAATGCAGCAACACACAAAAATTTGGAAGAAAAGTCACTGTGAAAGATTGAAGCATCATCTCTAATATAAGCAAGCAACCCTGAGAATTGGAAGCAGAGGATTTCAGATAGCTTGGGAATTTGGCTGCCTCTGTGGCAGATACCGCAAACAGCTTCAGAAATGATTGTGTATTTCTGCTAATCACTTAGGCCATAAGATAACAGCTAAGTTGACATTTTGTGTACAAGAAGTGAAACTGTTTACTCTGGTTCCCTATTTTCTGTCATTTTTGCAAAACAGGGGCTGTCAGCAGTGCGCCCTGAGAGCAATAACAGTACAGCACATTGGCAAAAAGACAACCTTGAGACTTATGTGCCCTCAAACACAAGCCTTCTCTCAAATTTTCTCATGTTTTAAAATGAGAAATGTTGCTATCTTTGCACATCATCTAGTAAGAATTCAGAGTGCAAAAAGTAAGGAAGCTGAAGGTTACTTGGGCCTTCTTATTTTAGAAATATGCCCAGTACTTGCTCTTTAGCTTGCTTTCTCATCACACTTTAATAGGCAGTTCCATCACTGATGTTTAGTGATAATTTCTTGACTTGGTGTTGCAATTAGTTTTGTTATTAGAACTAATTTAAAACAACTCTTTATCCATAGACATACATTTTAATTTGTATTCAGGTATTGTTGCACCCCTACTTTGCTGAAAAAATTGTTCATGAGACCACATTGTAATTTTCCTTGATGTTATACCCTTGGTAAAGGTAGTTCTTTTTTGGGGAAGGTAGAAGTGGTGTTATAAACAAAAAATGTGAAGAATCATTTATCTTGAAGTCAGATAAAATTTGCTCTTCATCAGGTGATGTAAAAACTCACACATAAATACAGAGATAACACAGTTTCAGGCTTTGTTTTAGGCATTCCAAAAAGGGCTTCATTCTTCCTGTGCCTCCTTCATTTAAATTTAATGAGAAATACAGCGGTACTGAAATGATCTATTCATGATTTGAATGTAATGTCCCTCATAGTCTGTAATGTTTTTTTCTGATACTGCTTTTCCTAAAGTTACAATTAAAGTACTGAACCTGTCACAAGTATCACTTTACTTTAGAAAAAGAAGCAACATACTGTCTTTCCAACCTATTTTCACATTTCTGCATGCATGTTGCTAGTGGACACAAAAGAGAAGAGTGGACTCAAATCACAACAGCGAGGTTTGATTCTAATAAGGCAGAAGCCTTTATTTTGGGGTTTGTAACCCTTTTTATAAGGTGTTCTGATACAGGTTAACATGATTGGCCAAAGTAACCACCTCTCTGGTCCCATTGGTGGAACAAAAGAAAAACACATTCAGAACATGCGTGTGACATTGTTTTGAGAACCAAAACCTATTTATAAAAAACAGTCCTTGAAAGAGAAGTTTCCCAAAAGACTTTCCCTTGTGAACAGATCAGCCACTGATAGGCTGAAAAAACTCTCAGGCTCAGAAAATCATGTCCATACATGCACATAAATAGATGCTTACAGTTATTACCTTTGCTAATTTCACAGGCAATGAGTGATTTTAATGCTGAGGAGAGGCTGCATGTGGCCTTCAGCAGTTCATCCTCCCAGTGTAAGTGGTGAACACCCATAATCTCTTTGGAAGAAGCACGTCTAAAACAGGAGCAGTCATGTGTAGAAATTCTGACAGTCCATCCTTTCCTCTAGTGAAATTATGGAGATTTTACCAATGGACGGGTGAAAGTTTATCTTGAAATCTTGCTGAGTGCTTCCATCAGTGGTAAGGGAAATGTCAAATCACATAAGGAGTAAATATGGAGAGTACATTTAATTCAAACATTTTGGGAAGCAGAAAGAGAATACCTAGAGACATGAGAAATAATCTATATGGTGATAAAATAAGTAGAGGTGGATGTTTCCATAGGAACCAAGAGAAAAGACATTTGCCTGTCTTCAGAATCGCTTGCATGACATTCAAAAAGGGGTCAGCAAGTTTCTTGATACAGTTCTTCCTCTTCCTTCCACTCTTGAAAACTCTTTAGATACTTGGAAAATAAAAAAGAGCTTGAAAGGTGGACAGAACTCAAGACTAGGGTAACTTCAAAGCCAGTGTTGCCTAATTTGCATGAGGTCTTCTATGATATCAAGTATATTTCAGTGATAATTAATGCGTGTGTTTATAAGGAGTTGATGAGTACTAACTAGGCCACATGTGTCTTCTTTGGATTGTTTGGTCTGTGAAATACAGAACATAACACTTTTTTCTTTCTGCAGAATGGTGAGAAAAGCAAGTAGATCTCACCAAAACAGTCCTGGCCAAAGAAAATATTGCTATTTTCATGTCCCTAGTTGTAGCAACTTAAAGTTTTTTTGTCCTATAAGTGGATACTCCAACACATGTCCAGGCAAAAAAAAAAAGTGATTTGTTTATAAAAAAGAATCAAAATGCTTCCAAAGCCCAGATATTCAAGAAGGAAGTATGTGAAATGCCTTGTGCTGGAAAAGATCTGGGGCTGACGGCTAACAAATAGCTAGGAAGGAGCTAGTAATGCATTGCAGTGGCAATAAAAAGCAATGTGGTCTTATGTAGCAAACCAATGGAACAATTACTCTGCACAGCAGCCTTGTGGTTTTACTTCTTTGGCCAGATCACACCTGCACTATTGATTTCAGTTCCACCACCTACAGAAAGGTACCAATAAATACAGAGTTGTGGTGGTTGAAAGAGTGAGTTGAAGATGAGGAACAGTTGAAAGGTCCTTACTATTTTACTCAGCCAATAACAAATATGGAAATGGATGAGCTCATATAAGACAAATATGATTATGAAACAGGGTGAGAAAAAATATCCAAACTTAACTATGGCTAAATAAATATAGGCTGCATATGAAAACAGTGTATTTTTTTCATGGTAATATCTTCCCCTTGGGAATGGCATCATTTTTACAGCAAGTTTGAGAAAAGCCCTGGAGAGCATATGTCAGAGAGCAGTCATGAATTTGTAGTTATAAGAATACATTTAGCATATCTTTCTCATTCTCATTTTTATTATTCACTTAAATATAAGGGGTAGGAGAATAGTGAGTTGCAGGAAAGAAGAAAAGTTGTAGCTATATGCTCCTCATCAGACTCACAAATTATTGCAAGAGATAATTTCTTTTTAGTCAGATGTAAAGCAAAAATATGGACTGCAAAGAATGAGTTAAAGATCAGTGGGAAGAAGGCTTGAGTGCTCAGAGTTCTGCCATGAAATCATAGGAGCTTTATCAGGTGACATTGAATGGGACATCTCTTCAAGGAAATTAATTTTCCAGAAGTCTGGACTTATTTTCCCTACAGCTTGATTTTCTGTAGACCCCAGAGACAAGCTTTCTGGTAATGCTGCTTTCTTAAGTCGACACATCAAAGGGAAGATTTGCCTTGAGTTAACATTAGGAGTTAGTGAGAAGAAATACACCAGACAGCCAGACCGTCTGTTTTGGATTCCCTTCAGACCAGTGGTGGCCAGGCAGAAGCCAATGAGAACCTGGGTTGATTGGAGGAGTTTTTTACCCTTTTTACTTCCATTTAAAACAATAGCTTCTAGCCTTGCTAAAATGGGTTTAAAATTGTTTCTTGACAAACCCATACATAGTCTCAAGAGTTATTCTTTCAATCATGGAGATTATTGTTCTGCAGACCATGCTTGGATCTTGAAAATGACATACTAGAGAGTGTTGGAAAGTCAGTCATGTAAAAAGTCAAGAAATAAGCTAGTAAACAAAAATTCACATTATCCTGACCGGCTTTGCTGGCTGGTTTAAATAAGAGTGATAAAGTTATGTTTCCTGCACTGCCACTGTAGTTCTTTCCTCAGTTTTCTATAAGCCTGTTGTGGAAGACAGAATTTAAATGTCATGGATCATTGCCAGCAGAAAAATGAAACTTCTCTTAGGTGGGAGCAGAGAATGTCAATGGCTTGTTTGAGCTTCGGATTCATTTTGCAGACACACAACTCAATTCAAGGAGATTTGGTAGGATGAGATAAACAAGTGTTGACAAAACGTAGAAACGAAACAGACTTTCACATACTTACGGAAGGTAGGTAAGCTGCTTCTCTGAAAGGGAGCATTTTAGAGGCTGATCTCTTGCCAGACTTAAGCTGCAGATTGCTATGTAGCTTGTCTGTGTTTCATTGCTTTCCCTGGGTTAGACATGGTTTCTCATTCCCTAGAAATGAAAGGCCGACAGGCAGGAAAAAAAAGATGGGAGGGAATGACATCTCTTTCTCCAGTTTTGATGGTATCAGAACAGACATGATCCTAATATGGCACCATCACTGATTAATGTGAGACCTATCCGTACACAAATCAAGACAGTCTGGAATACTTAAAAAAAAGCTCTTGATTTTATTCCTGCACATTAGGAGGAATATTCAACTCTGAAACACCTTTTAGAGTACAGGGTTTTTTTGTTTGTTGTTTTTTTGTTTTTTTGGGTTTTTTTCCCAAGCATTGATACAAAGTTCTGTGCTTCTAGGCTAAAAAAGAGCACTTCTAGGATAAAAAAGAGACTGGAGGATGAAGCTCTCTGAGCTCATCTTACTCACTGATTACATAAATAGATTTTAGTGGGATAATTTCCATTATTAAAAATAATCATGCCAATAAAGTATTTGTCTGAAAAAGGGTCCTATGCATTACTGAAGTCATATTTTCCTAACAGGAAATAAGATTAGGGCTTTTTCAGACAGAATTATCAGTTCTGATTGGGTGGACTTGATGTAACATTTCTTTCTCACTTTTAATCTGCTTAGTTTAAAGTTAGACCTTTTTGAATTTTTCACCTTTCCCAAATGTTTCTGTGCACTTACTACCTCTAGCATCTGTACACTAGTGCAGACTACTAGTTAACCTTCTTTTTGAAATAACTTTTCCCATGTAGATTAAATGAGGTTTTAACCAGTGTGACTGCTGAATTCAGTTCAACTCAGAGAAGGCAATAATCTAGAGAGTTTTCATTAATGTGAAAGATAATGGGATATGTTTTCTCAAGCAGGATAATACCTGGGTATGGTTGACTCATCTACACAGGTCTTTTGTGCTTTTATCAATGCCCATATGACACCAGTAACACATAGGTTGAATGAAAGGCAATATGTCAGGAAATAGAAAGATGGATGGAAAACTCTTAATGCATACATCCTGTACATAGTTTATCATTGTATAGATTATTGTATACTTAGTTAAGTCCAAATATTTGTGAAAATAAGGACGAGTTTCATAGGTGGCACTATATGAAAATCACTATCTAAATTGTGAAGTATCTGTGGAAAGTAAACATGAAAATTAAATGACTATATAAAGAGAAAGTTTCTTCTATATGTTCAAAGTCCTTTGTATAAACAGATGTTCATTTACAAGTACTACTTGGTACAGAAAGTATGTTTTGTCCATGAGAATCTATATATTAATCAACTCCTTCAAAATTAACCTCTCCCTGTATAGATATCATATTTCTTAAAGGATCAGCTATTAGATTTTTTTAAATCCTCCTCAAATTAGTAACATAATTCAATCCTATTCAATCTGATTCTCACAAGTGGCGCTCACTGTATGTTATGGTGTATTACAACTGTTTTAGCTTTTGTCTGGGAAATAGTGATATGCCAAACTCCCTTTGTACATAGATTTTTCTATAACTTTTTGGTTCAAGCAAAATAAATAGAGGAGAAAAAACAGTGCAAGGCTTAAGATTTTGTTTGTTATTAGCAGACCTTGGGTACTTTGTTGCACCTGATGAAAACAGTACAAAAATGCTGACTGTACTGTACACACACCAAGCAACTCCACAGTGACACAGTGCTGAAGAAGAAAGGTGAAACAATTTCAATCATGTTAATAAACCCCCTATATTTAGTATAAGCTGTCATATAAATATTTCTTATGAAATAGAATGGGCAAACAAACATCATGATTCTTCTAGCAGGAGGCTGGACTCATGATTCTTCTAGCAGTAGGCTGGTCTAACACTGAAGCTGGGCTAAAAGAAGGTGAAGTACTGCTCAGTCAAGCCTGTGATACCCAGTGACTACCCTCTCTTTGGATCTCAGAACCATCTATGCCCTTCAGCAAGTCTTGAACTTGACTGTTGTGGCATAAGGAAAAAAAAGAAAACAGGGTGACATCCATAAACCAACTCTAGGGCAAAATAAATGTCATTAGGAAAAGAATCAGGACCATCATATTCGCAAGCAAAGAGTCTGCACATCATTTTCCTTATTCATTTCTTGATAATGACAACTTCAAAAGATTATATTTCCATTTACTTTGACAACAAACACATTCAATCTATAGTTATTGAAGCTGGTTATTTCATTATCAATTTATTAGCAGCATTAACATGAATGCTGATTGTTTTTAAATGCAAAACAATGTCTTTGTTGCTAAGTTTAGAACTAATTTTAATTTGAACTTGACATTAATATAAACATGACAATGCCACTTTGCCACTATGTATTGCCATCATGTATTTTTATTTTCTCATGGGAACTGACAGAATATGATTCATAATGACAATATTAATATAGGACTATGAATAACAATAAGGATTTATAATAATATTAACATATATAACATCATCTGTATTGAATCTGTCAACATTAATAATTTAGATATTTTCCCAATGTGGTATACATTTTCATGTGTCTAGAAATGTTTTCATTAATATACATTTATGATTACTCTTAGGCTTATGCATAGTCTCTTTTATTATGCAAATAAGGGTTATAACACACACTCAAAGAGAGAGACTCTCCATACATCACTTTTATCTTTAATAAGTCCTGTAAAAAGGAAGTAGGTTAAAACCTCATCCCCATTAATTAATATGAGTTTGCATTCTTGAACTAAAAATTTTAATAATAAAGGATATCTATCAAACTGTTACATAGCTTTTTTCAGTATTTTTTTAGTACTTTTCAGGACTGACAAAAAAATAATGAAAAAGAAGATATTTACAGTTTGTAGTGAAAGTTTTATCTCTACATACATCCAGGTGCAATTGGGGACAATAAGACAGTCACAAAGGCAGTTCTAAATGATGCATAGTTGTTTGAGGGCATATGGTACATTTCACTTTTAACTGAGATTTTTTTCTACCCTTTTAGTGCTTTATGTTAGGATCTTAACAAGATTTGTTAGTCCAGCTTGTTTTCTTTAAAGTACAGTTGCTAAAAAAAGCCAAGGAGGAAAACTAGTGTCACAGCCATCTGTGAAAAGAGACAGAGCAATAAATGTGTTGAATTGTGATGAGATCTACACCAGTAACGATGAAGGTCTCTGGGGAAATCTTCACATACTGTTGATCTTCTAGTGAACTGGACCATCAAGCACATCACTAACATTACAAGCAAATAAAACCTTTTTCCTCCATCTTCCTTCACTGTGTTTAAGAAGAAAATCATATGTAGAGATCAGTAATTAAACTATCTCAAGATGAAAGTGCGAGTGACATCTTTTAGCCCCAAAGAGTTTGGAAATCATCCTTCTGTTCTTGTGAGAGTGCAATTAGATTAAGTAGTCTCTATTGTCCATGTTGGGAAAAAAGCTACCTGGAAGTGAAGACTTTGATTCAAAGAGTTTTTTTAGAATGTCTGTAGGCAACTCATATGTTTGTATTGAAGCTTCAGCTTGGGAACTTTCCTGAATGGGGATGAAAGGCAGTTGTTGAAATCCACAAAACCACGCCTAATGCAAAATTTCTGAGGCTCAGTACCATGCTTCTTTCTCTAGCCACTGTCATCACTCATTAGCAGATATGACTTATCATGTATGATTAAAAATGTATTAATTAAAATTACTGCGTCAAAAGGTTAACTGTATGATTTATGCTATTTGATTATAAGTTTCTTTAGAGAGATGTTAGGCTGGATTCCTATTTGCACCATAAGATATATTCCCTTTTAACTCAGAAAGATTAGTTTCACCAAGGGAAAAGAGGAAGGATATGTTGAGAGAACACAGCTTTTACTCTGAAATGGCTTCAAGAACCCTTTTACAGGTAAGCTGTGCTGGGGTAGGCAGATGGAACCCTGCCCTGGGAAGTGGCCTGGCAGCCACTGTTGCACACTGTGTACAGGGAGAGGCCGTGCTGCTTCTGGAGGAGGCTCCCCAGACCTGCACTGCAGCACTCTCAGTCACGGGGCAGCACAACCTGTCTCTCTCCCCTTTGGTAGAAACTGCCACAGCCAAATCCCAGGCACAGCCAGGTTCTGGCAGGAGTAAACCTGGGAATTTCCCACTCCTCATGACCCATCTGCTGTTTAAAAAGTGGTCTGTGTGTTTATGAGTAGCTTCCAAGCCAGGGTCAAATATGAACAATTGTGATTCTGTTGTAGGGAATGCTATATACAACTACTGCTATGGATGGCTGCTGTCAGTTTGAATACTGCAGGACAAGGAACTGCTTCAGCAGCTACAGCAAAAAACCCAATGGCCAGAAGTAAAATGAATCAACATATTTAAGAATCTTCCTAAGAAGTGACAGTTATTTGTGGCTTTGATTTTGGTCCTTTGAGAGTCACAGAGCATATAATGGGATCATCAATGTTTCATTTTGGTTAGTCCACCATGTACCTTACGTAAAATTTGGGCTAGATGTCATATAACCTATTGTATTTAAGTTCCTTGCTCTCTTGGTTCTGTACACAAAATCTTTGAACAGCAGAATCAACATGGGATTGACTTGAGAGATGATTTTGGTCCTGGTCAGTTCTTACTATATGAGCTGTGCTAAGTGATATGTTTGCAGTTACTCAGGGTCTTGAGATCTGACTCACACCAAGTGAATCCTGGAAGCAATGGAATCCAGTGTCTGGATTTCTGTCTTGGTTATTATTTTAAAACTGTATGAGATAAAGAGTAAAAGAAAAACCACTTAGGGAAGGCAAGTATTTTGAGATGGCAAAATTGGGTTAAAATTATATTTTAGGTGTGTAGATTCAAAGGAGAGCTATTTCATCTTTATTTTTCAGAACTATAGTCATTGGTATATTGGTTGTACTTCCACTTGGGTCCTGCATTCTCTTCAGGATATGCTGAATCTGCTACTGGAATGGGAGTTGGGAGTAACAACCACGGAAAACAATCTATTCTTATACTTTAGGAAATATATTTTGAGCAAATCTGTTTGCAAATTTAATACTCTATTTGTTTTCAAATATTCAGTGAAAAAAACCTGACTCACACCTTCTCAAACACCTCAAAGCAGCATGCAAGAGTGGAGATTAAAGTCCAAAAAAAAAAAAAAGAACAAAAATGTCAACAGAAACCCTAAATTAATGAATGTTCTGTCATATATAATAAGAATAATGAAAATACAATTAAGTATGAAATATTATGCAGAATATTACATTAAACTCCTAATTTGTAGAGTTTCATGGGTATTGAAAACAGTCTTGCTTCTACAATATTTATTGTGTGGTTGAATTTCTGAATTTTATTTTCATTTAAGATGCAAACTGTTTAATATAGTGAGACTTGTGAATTCAGAAAAGAAAATTGAATTTATTTCATAAATCCTACTTATAGAGTTCTTTATGGGCTAATGGCAGTCTGCTAGATATCTATTATGAAATAATACGCTACAAATCTTTGATTAGATGTTTTTAATCTCTAATATTTTTCATGCCATTTTTACATTACCTATTATATCACTGTAATTGTTAAGTATGTAGTCATTTTCATAATGTTTGGAAATAAATTATCTATCAATTCTTGATGATTCTTGCTTTTAATGAACAACTTAATCTCAGAACTTTTTTTATTGTCCTTATAGCCTGCTCTAAAAGCTAGTGAAAAGTAGCTTAATTGATTTCAATAGTCTGTAACTCTAAGACTTTATCAGAGAGACATAAAATCATATATGAGGTATAAATCATAGTTGATTTACCTGGGAAGTCTCTGGAGCGGGGACGTGTATTGAAGGAGGTGGTTTTATCAAATAGAGATTAACATTTATACCTGGTGAAATAAATTTTAAAAATTTGGAAATATTTCCCCCTCTCTTTGGATGCTGTTTAGTGAATTCTTGCCTGAATTACATTTATTCTTTGGATCTTCTTCATTTTACAAACGTTTATAGTGACCAGGACCAAGCTAACCACTGTTGTCCTCCCAGGAAATCTGGATGATACTATTGATATATCAGCTGCAAAATATTCATGCTAACCTTTACATTAGCTCCTACTTCAGCATCATCATTAACTGAAGTGTGACTCACTTCCCTGTGGATAAATTGTTCCATTGAAGAGGCCACATGAAGAGCATTACCTGCACAAGTAGGGAAGAGTGCTGTGCAGTTGGGCAGATGCCCCTTAGGAGGAAGTGTTGGAGCAGGTGACACAAATAAGGGGAACATAACAAGGGCCACAACTCCATTAGACTGCACTGCCCAGTTAATTGCTCCTTACTCCCATTTACCCCTTGGAATACCCATGTGTGTAAGTGATATACAGAGGTACTGAAAAGGTGAAAGAAAGCTGTAGATAGCTGAGCTGTCTATTTGCCAGAGGAAAAAAAGAGACTGTGGGTGTGCATATAAATTAATCTCTTGGGTGGTTTTCTCTAAATTTTCTTTTTTGCTCCTGTTAACTTTCCCTGTGAAATGTCTTTCAGTGGCCTTCAAAAGGAAGAATCTCATAACTGAATGCAATTTCCAAGTGTCCTGATTAACTAGATTCCGAGTGGAATTATGTTTCAGCCTCAGCCCTATATAAGCTATATTGAAAATAATAAACACAAGACTGAGAATTTCTTTTTAATTAAATGTATGTACAGAAACAGATTAAATCATCGAGTTCTTTAAAAACTGTTAAGTGTATATAATACCACAAAGAGTGCAATTGACATAATTTAGGAACACTTTCAAAAAAGGTGCCACCCTTACCAGAGCTTCTGTGAACTTCTGGACACAGTTTTTACTGAATGATGGCTTTAAGTTACTTTCAATTATAGACTTAAACTAAAAGAGCAATCTATTAATAAATGCTATTCTATTTCAGCAGAAAAATTGGGCTAAAGTAATAGTAGAGCTCTGAATTAAACAAAGAGATTTAAGGAAATAAATACCCACAGTGACATTACAGCAATGATTTCAGCATTCTGAAGTAAATTTCATCCACTGAAGGCAGAGTTTGCCTTAATGGTTATAATTATTTTGGAGACTTTTCCTCTGTAGGCAGTTCAGCTTCTCAAAAAAATGCTGTTTCTTTTGTCCTTCTCTTTGCCCTTATCTAAATCTATACAATCTAAACCACTGTAACGTTCAAATAATGAAAACTATCAACAGAATGTATGGGGGAAGTATTATTATCCTCAGTTTTGCATATGAAGAACTGAAATCAAGACAGAAGTAAAAGGAATTGACTGGTTTCACCTGGGAAGTCTGTGGCACAGTAGGGAATAGAATGTAAGTCTCCTAAATCTAAGGTTAATTTCTTAACTTCTGACCTGTCTAACCTCTGTAATTAGTCTCCTTTCCCATGTCCCAGCTGAGTGTGACTCAGTATAACTCTTAAGATATTGTGTTGATCCTTGATTTGTTTTGTTTTATGTTGGCTCCCTCCCATTACCACATTTTTATTCTGTATTCCTTTTATATAGGGTTTTCTTTTTTCTTAGGAGATAGCATCTGGAAAATAAAGAAATAGATAAGTTCACTGCTGAGTTAATCAGTTATAGTGCCTCTGACCCTTAGTGTTGATTCAAGTTTTGACAAAAATATACACTACATACTTTTCAGATATGAAGAAAATTATTACTGGCATAGCATGACAGATATTAATTTTGTCTTTGCTTTTCAAATACCTAATTCTTAAATTAGGAACAAAAAAAAAAGAAGAGAAGAGAAGAGAAGAGAAGAGAAGAGAAGAGAAGAGAAGAGAAGAGAAGAGAAGAGAAGAGAAGAGAAGAGAAGAGAAGAGAAGAGAAGAGAAGAGTTCATCCATTCTTTGCTTCATCAGAAGATCTTGTATTGCATTAGTCTCAAAAGATATTTGTTTTCCATGGTGTTCTGTCATCTTTACCTGACCCCATTCTTCCTTTCGTTGCCTAACAGACTGGTCTGGGAGGACCTCATTTGGATGGAAAGAGGAAATATTCTCCCTCAGATAGAATGAGGGCAAATCTAGTGATTTTCAGCAGCACAATACACAAGCCCCAGTTACATCAAAGCAAAACCTGGGTGAGATCATTAGGGAAAGAATTTCTGAATAAATCTATATAAAAGTGTCTAAAAAAGTTAATGTTCACGCTGTCTAAGACCTCAAAAATTAATTTTTCTACAAGCAGATTTGTACACTAGTCTCCTTTGAATCCATATGACCACAAATACATGCAAAAAGTACCTTACTCCACTTATTGCCAATCTTAGTCCTGTCTTTAAATATTCAAAATTTTAACAATCATAATATATCCAAATGTGCAGAAGTTTCTGCCATTAACTTAGTCTGACTTTCAAAGCTATGAGCTTTTTGATCTCCTAAAGATCTGAGAGCATTTTGTAGTTTACACTTGCACAGAGGTGTTTCAAAAGAGATATGATTATCTCATGTTCATATAAAAGCATAATGAGTTATTTTTATTTTTTTAAGTACACAAAGCATTTATTTGTGTGGATATTTTTCCAGAAAACCCCAAAGGTCTATGAGACAGAAGATCCAAAGAGCATTAACTATGCAAGAACATAAGAGCACGTGTGCATTTTTTATTAATATTTTTTTTTATATAAAAAGTAGAAGTATTCCCTTAAACTGAAGAAATCCAGCACAATAAATTTTCTGAAACAGTTTTCTGTCATCTTTAGCAGAAGAAAATACATATAAAATTTAATGGGCATGAACTGACTGGTAAGAGAAGAGTTGCAAGATAAAAAATACTGAAAGTTCTTCAGGTCTCTATCTTCTGGGTCATGTATGATTTTGGAACAATCTGTGTATGTTTTGAGCCAGTAGAGTACCTAATCAAGAGAAAAAAATATTTTTCTATTTTCATTTTATTCTATAAAATGTCTATTTTCCTGAGTAATTTCTGGTTTGCATGACAAATCCAGATTTTATTGAATTTTAACTCATCAACAAAGTTTAGTATACCCACATTTGGAAAAAAATTGAACTTTGCTGAACTGTCAAACATATATTTTCCACTCAACTAATTGTTTTTATTGATTTAATTTTTTCTAAGAGAATAAGCAGGTCAGTCGGTTATAGAATGTCCGATGAGGAAAACATTCTCTAACATTCTCTACACAAAGATTTTCTCCTCTAGAAGTGAAGAAAAAGCAATTTTGTCTTAAAATGTCTGTGCAGAATTGACAATAATTTCTCATTGTTTTGGCAAAAGAATGTGGATAATATTGGTTGCACTAGAACTGAGTACTGTGATTTATTTTACAGTCAGTGTTATTCAATTTGGTGTTTAGCTGCCTTTTCATCATCTCTTTACTTATATCCACTGAGAGCAGAAGTAGCTGGGCACTGTTTATGATTGTTTGGTATTTCCTACTGGTATACTATGTGTGTTCCTTTGAGATAGGAAATATGAATCTTTCCTGGAGCATATGTGGCCCCAAAATGAAAAACCCAAACCTCCAAACTCGCTCCTCCTAACCTCTCCAACAACTATTTTCAAAGGATCTCTCCAGCTCCCTTATCTCATTAGTACACCTGATGGCTCTGCCCAACAGCTTACCCATCTCTCTTCAGGGCCCTAGAAATGTCCAAATTGACCGCTATAAGCAATGTGTTTGGCTGCTGTTTCAAGTGAAATATGGACAGAATGTAATTTGCTTTGTTTCAGTATCGTATTTTTTAACTGCACACTGTTATCTGCCCAGAACCTGTCTGATGAGACTGGAGAGCCTTATGCTTTCCTGAATTTCTAAGCACTACTGTACTTATGTAAAGCTATTAAAGAGTATATGATGATTAATGTATCTAATGAGTGATCAGCTCAACTAAATTTCCATGAAAACCAGTGCACGAAGAAAAAATGGAAAAAAAATGGGGTAGAGATGATATTGGTCAGGAACTTGTTCCCTCCTATCATTGGTGTATGAAGGAGACATACAAGTTATTCCAGGTACAGAATTCACATGCAGCCACAGGGATATGTGATGTGTTAAAAAAATACTACCACCCTTCCATCTGACTTTCTTAGGTAGGAAAATATTGCATAAATTTTGCCTTATATGTGTAATGAATTTAATATCAAAGTGCCCATTAGGCAATGTAAGATAATCTCCATAAGCATATGAGCAAGATATGTACCAAAATAGCTGTAGCTTAAACTTTCAAATATTGTACCACAAAACATTGTTTTTTCTGAGAATTTAGCATACTTAAAGCATTTTCTATGTGTCTTTCTCATGGCTTTAATTACAGATGTAACTATTCAGGACCTTTGAACAATAAACTCTATTTTTAAGATGGTTACTCATCAAATTAGAAATCAGGAGAG
This sequence comes from Anthoscopus minutus, assembly GCA_013399455.1. Lineage (NCBI taxonomy): Eukaryota > Metazoa > Chordata > Aves > Passeriformes > Paridae > Anthoscopus > Anthoscopus minutus. Next base: position 48,129 of record VWYI01012248.1, read on the forward strand.
TAATTTATGAAAAGCTTAGTATGAGTTACTTCACTTATCTGACACAGGAGTTTGTTGACAAAACCAGAAAGGAAATTCAGTTCTTTTACCTGAAGGTCCAATCAACACAGGATTTGGTTCTCTTTTTTTTTTTCTTTTGTTAGTACAAATATACCAAGTTTTAGTACAAACTTTTCTGGGAACATACCATAAACTGTAATAAACTGTACCCACCCTCTTCACGTGCAGAATACTGTTCTCTGTATCTCACTAGAGTCTGAGCCTTCAGATCATATTATGCCTTTTCCTGCTAAGTGAAAAATCATTGTACTACCAGAACATTCAAATTATATTTGTATCAAAGGTATTTATAACTTGAAAAAAAGTAATGAATTTAATATCAATTCAAGTGGATGGAATGATTTGACTCCACTTTGCCTGTATCAAATTCAAGTGAATGGAATGATTTGACTCCACTTTGTCTGTAAACATGTGATGTATTGTTCTGTCTCCATCTGTAATGACCTGCACATTTGCAGTTCTCTGTTTTAAGAGACCTGAAAATCTAATCCAAAGCTATATTCACAGAGAAGATGTATAGTGGGCATGCACTTTCTAGGAGCACAATTAAAAGGTTTAAACTGGAGAAGGCTGCATTGGATTTGGGACTGCAAGATTACATTTCCATTTTTTGTAACATTAGTGTCTAGGGCTCTGCAGGACAGCATTTGCTTTCAATACCTAGATTGCATCTTTGTATCATGCTGACCCAAAATGTGTGGATGTAGAAACCTTACCACTATTAGCTTGTTGAGTTTGTGCCTGGACTTTGCACAGTCTAGATAAATTCCAAGGTGCCTAAATGTTCTTTTGTGTTTGATTGGCATTTATGTCTCCATTCACCCCTTAAATATCCAAGTGCACCTTAAATTCTGCTCGCAGTTTTTCCTAGTGTGACTTTTTTGGGTGTACTCATAATAAGCCAAGTCCAAATACAGTCGAGCAGCTCAGTTCCAACTTCCCAGCTATCTCCTGGAACAAAGGAGATAATGCTTTATGATCTCTCTGACGCACTGTGAGCTCTCTGGGGGGAATGAGGATAGCCAGCAAGGGGAGGGAAAGCAAACTGAAGAGAGACATCTGAGCCAGAGTTCCCACCTCCCCAAGGACTCCTCTAGCTAACAGTGAAGCCTTGTCTCCAAGGCACTCTGATACACAAGTGCAGCAGAAGCATGGGAGTTGTTGGAATTGTTTGGGGTTTGTTCAATTTCCTACTTAAATGCAGTGTGCTGTGCTCTCTGTCGTTATGTCTGGGAGGAAGGTTACCTGACTAAATTTTTCTGAATATTTTTAGCTTATGCTGCTTCTTGTCCCTCAGAGCTTAGTGAAAGGACTAGAAAGAACAACATGCATTTTGTAAAATATTTTTCTTTGTCAGTTTTTGATATCAAAAATTGTCATTATTTCATCCACAGGTTTTCCACTGGAGAAAGGGTTGTTCAGTCTGGCTCCCAGTTTTTATCCTATCCACACTGGAACTAATCTTACTGGCAACAAACAATCTTATTTGAATGGGAGAGACTGAAAAGTGATATCAAATTCATTTCTACATTTAAAAAAAATATATTTTAATCTTCTGTGTTCTTTTCAGTTCCAACAATGACTGTATTCAGTTTATCATTCCAGACATTTCTTCCTGTAAACTTCCTTGCCAGGTTTTGAAAATAGGTTTTAAAGGGATAACTACGTAAAAAAAAAGTTCCACTTTGTCTGAGAAACACAGTCATGTGGGAACTGATTGCTATCCCCTGAAAGGGTGTTTTCACTTAGAATTAATATAGATTTATTTAATTTATGACATCACATGGCATGATAAATTATGAATTAAAAATATCATTATTTACTGTGTGAATGCTTGTCATCCATTTTGATAGAGAATTAATCCCGAAGCTTTTGGAAAAAAGCTTCCAGCAGCACACAGTAGCATCATTAGTAGCACAAGCTCAGAAAAGTCCTTTTGCAAATGGAGAGTCCTAGAATGTGCACTGCTCTGTTTTGTTTGGCTTTTATAATTTACTAGATTTTAATGTATAGTATATTTTATTCAAAGCTAAATAGAATCAATTGTTTGCCCTCAAACAATAGGTTATAGATAGGAGGATTTAAATATGACACATGTGCTGCCCATCAGTTCAAGCAAGGAAAGAGGTATGGATCCTGCTGCCAGGACTCTATCAAGGAGCTTGTTTGCAAATTGTTAATTTGCATATCTGCCCCAGCATACCATTTAAAATATTTTTAAAAATTATTTTTAATAATTTCTTTTTCTGTTTTCATTTGCTTTCAAAACTCAGCCAGACATGAAAAAAATATCCTGCATACTGTTAGGTATACGTCTACAAAGAACCTCTAGGTTTTTTGAAAAAACACAAGAATATTTTTTCTGTTATTTTACTTTTTTGATTTCACTAGAAAAGATGAAGTGATGGGCTAGAAATAATAAGACAAAGCTAATTAAACCCCTTTTTATCCTAGAACATTTGAAATTGTTTGGCTGAAGTTTCAGTCAAAGATTTGTGCTGTTTCTTCTTTTAATCTGAGCTGATTCACCCATTCCAGTGAAGCTAAGAATAGATTTTCTGTCTTTGCATGATTCCTGACTGTCTGTAATCTGAGGAAATTAAAAAGGAATGTGATGACTTTTACATTTGCTATGGGGCAGTACTTGGAAGAAATTCTTTCTTTGGTACTCAGTTTTTAAACAAAGAATCTTGAGAACAGCTTCCAGCTTATTCAGCATCTCACATAAACTGGATCAACAGCACCTCTCAGTTGAGTTTCCTGCTGTTCTGCTTGACTGAAATATCTCACACTGCATGTGATTTTCTCTTTTTACTGATTATGGCTTTTATGGATTTTGTTTAACCTAGTCTACATTTTCAGGTAAGGGGAAAAGAAATGAAAGTAGGGGGCAAAGATCCAGCGCTGTGCAGACATCATAAATCCCAGTAATATGAACCAGGTAAATATGGCTCAGAAAAACATGGTTAAACTTTATTGGTGAGTTTGCTTTTAATATGCTTTGCAGAGCAGCCAGTTTTGGTTGTTGTTCACTTCAAACAAGAAAGGTGAAATGTGATGAGAGCTACAGATAATTTGGGTGGTCTATATGTGGTTAAGAGTCAGTGTCTATCTGTCTGCCTGCCTTCTTTACAACCATAACAGCTATTTGTGGTGGGTGAACTGTATGTCAGGAAGAGAGGTAGCTGCAAAGAAAGAAAAAGCAATAGCAAAGGGAAAAGCTTATTCAGAGGTTTCTGCCAGGAGAAAAATATATAATCAAGGAAAGGTCAAGCTAGAGGAGGTTCTCAGGGTAACCTGACAGTGCCCAAGGCTGAACATCTAAAATAAAATGCATTTACTGTAAACACACTCAGGTTATTGCTTATTCTGGTGCAAATCATGTCAATTGCACCAATGTCTGGTGGACAACTTGACAGCAATATGTTTTCTTCAGTGAAATTTAAAGAGGTCTGGTTTAGAGCCAAGTACAGACAATGGGATGGGAGAAAATAAATAAGCGAGAAGCTGAGTCCTGGGAAGTTTGCTGGGACGATATATGTGTAAACAAACACCCAGGAGATCTTTGGTGATAATTAGAGTTTGTCACTGCAAAAGTTTTTAGCATCTCTTTCTAAGTCATGCATTCAACAAAGTATTCGGGCACAGACAATTTCACAGGTAGAGTGTGAAAGACACTGTGACAATTTCCATAGTTAAATAAATGCATATGTTTAAGGAGCTTGCACTGAACCATTGTATGCCATTCAAAATGCAGTTAATAAATTCTTGACTCTGAGGAAGCAGAAGCATATCAAATGTGCTAAAAGTTCAGAACAAATAAAGGGTATTGAAGAAAAGATTATTCTTTTGATAGACATCTGAGCTGTATAAATGTAGCCCTTTAGAGAAGAAGAGAAGAGAGAATGATCAATATAGCAGTTGCTCCAATGACAGTTCAGTGAAACTTTGAAAATGTTTATTAGATATGTATTGCTATTTTCTTAACTGGATTTTCAGAAGAAACACACAACATGCCGTTAATTTAGTCTGTTTAATGATTTTTTTAAACAAAAGGTCTGTAAATTGATCTTGGCTGCTTAATAAACAATAGGTTACACTGCCAATAGTTAGCAGAAAGAACATTTTTTTAAAGATTGCAAGTAAATCAAAGGGAACAAGTTAGAGCAAATACATTTTTTTAATTATATGTGCCAGCCACTTGGAAGTATTTTAAATTTTACATTTTCTAAAGTGCAGTAAAAACAGTCTTTTGATTGTTAGATTTGTGAGGGAGAAAAAAAAGCAAAGCATCGTTCCCAAAGCCTCAAAATACTTTTTTTTTTCCTTTCTCCTTTTTTATCCCTTCATTTTTTTAACATAAGTCTTTAGGTTCATACAAGGAATCCTATCTGGTCCTGTCAATGTAAAGCAGGAAGACATAATTTATTATTAAGAAACTACACAATAGATATGCTTTTGAAAAAAGCAGCCCTAAAATCTCCAAAACACTAACACTAAAAAAGGCAGAGCAACATTTTATTGGCAGCCTTAATTCTGTCTCTGTTCCAAGAGTTATTCTCTCTGTATCTTCTATAAAACAGAAGTTCATTTTCAGATGTAGCAATGGAGTACTCATTCCTTTATCTTTGATGACCAGTAAAGAATCAAGAAAAACATGGGCTTGCTATGAAATAGGTAGAAGGAAATTCTAGGTGGAAAACTATCTATTACATTGATAATGGATTCCCTTGGTTTTTCTATACATAGGCCAAAAGTCCCCCAGAAAGCTTGGAAACCAACATAACACCGAATTTTAAAAGTGTCTTGACTACTTTTACATTTAGAGTTTTTTCTATTACTGCACCACTTAGGGCTAAATAAGGTGATAAGGGTCTGACAGTTTGTTAGAAACTATGCTGTAAAAGTCCTGTGATTCAGATCCAGACTTGAGCTCAATCAGCTCACTGGAGATGCTGACTAGGACAACAGTTTTGTATAATTTCAGTTATTTTTGACACTGTTGTGCTTACTCAAAATCACTGCTGCTTTAACGTCTATGCTTGCCATACCATAAAGCCTGCTGTTGGAGTCAAAAACCTTTGACATCAGAATGGCAATCACAAACTGGAAACCCAAGTACCTGCCTCAGGTTTTTGACATTTTCATACATTTAATTACAAATGTGTTTTCCACTATCTGAACTGCATAGTAGAATTGCAAAGCCTAAGGTTTACCTCCTGCATCATCATCCAGATGGGTGGGTAGGGTTTTTATTCTAAGATTTTTATCACTGAAAGAAAGAGGAGAAGAATATTGTCTGCTTTTCAAATAACATGTGGAACTGCAGTACTGGCAGTCAGAACGATCTTGTTTTGACTTGCAAAATGAGCACAATTGATAAAGAAGTCACAGAGGGAGAATAAATGTGAAATATGAGATACCATTTTTAAAGCATCCTTTTTCTGATTATTACAGCCACTTTTAGAAAAAGTAACCTTGGAAATAATTTTATTTATTGTTTACATCCACTCTGGATAAAGTTGAGTTCTGAGGATGCAATAAATTGTACCAACAACATTTGTGAACAAGCTGCTAAAACCTGTATTTATAATCAGCTTCACAGGACAAATGCAAGGAATAATACCAAGTTTATTCTCCTCAAGTGTACATGTGTTCTTTATTTTTTCATTAATTTAGATCACTTTACATCTTCACATATAATCGGCTTCATATATTAAACATGTCACAGATGGAAAATACAAAATAAAGGCATTAAACCAGCTTGAATTATTGGAAAAATAAATTTGGAAAGCTGAGTTTGATATCTGTTGTAACTTACGGACCTGAGGGGATGCAGTAATAAAACATAGTTCTGGGACAGTGTAAAAATCAGAGTAACTTTGCCCCTGGCCTGTTCCTGGTGTGAAAGTGTTAGTGGTTGAATTATAACAATGCAGTAAGTTAACTTCCAAAGGGAAATGCAAAAACAGACTCCAGAAACCTTTGGAATAGCTGTAAGCTTTCATTAAGAGAGTATTTTAGGAGAAGCAAAAACTTTTCACAGCTTTTTGAGAACTCAGTCTTTCTATTGTTTGCTTTCATTTCTTTTTCTTGCCTCTTCTCCTCCCAGACTCAACTACAATAGATCAGATCAACGTATCTTTCCAATGATATTAAATTGATAATAGTATATTACAATTATATATTATGTTGTGATTGATAAAAATAGGTTCTTGATTTTGGCTGAAATAGAGCTAATTTTCTTCCTAGTATTGGTATAGTGCTATATTTTAGATTTAGGACCAGAAAATTTACCAAAAAAACAAACAAAAAAAAGATATTTTAGTTAGTGTTAAG